>JAPZDY010000008.1:18580353-18604522 GCA_029783645.1 Ctenochaetus hawaiiensis
CTTAAAAATCTTTGCTTTGCCGTCTTCAGCCTGGTTGTAGTGTTGACTTTTCACTTCAAAGAAGTGGAGATTGTTATTTGAAAAGCTCCCCCTATTGAATTTCTGCAAACCACGTAACAGAATATCTTAAAGTTTGTCAGAGTTATCAACTGGGTCACTCTGTGGACTCCAGACCAAAGTGAATAACAGGAAAAGACAAACATCGAACGATGGTGAATGTTGGTAAAATCCTTGAACTGAGTTCTTACTTGCTGCTGGAGCTTGGTTGTGATTTTTTTTTTTTGCTCTGAAGTTTCAGTTCTTTCCTGCCTCTAAATGGAAAGGTGTCCATGCTGGACCCCAGAATATAATTAGCATAAATAAAATGAACTATGAAAAGTGAGAATAGGATGCTTTTAATTGCAGCCACGCTGTAATTTAGGCTCATAAGATGGAGTTACCATTACTGAAACAGACAGTCAGTCTAGGTCAGTAAACAATATGCAAAAACTGGAATGTGCATTAGAGAAGTGAGTTCACACAAACAGCAGCCTCGCATCTGCACTTCCACATCCTTTAAAACAGCCAAACAGTTTTATTGTTGCGTGCAGGAGACTGCACACTTAAGAGCTGCTTTTAATTCTTAACGATTTGACTTTTCAAAGCCTGTACACACACACACACACACACAGGCACACACAAACTCACACACACAAGTGTGCTGTTTTTAATCAAATAAACAAACAGATAAACAAATTAAAAAGCGTAGAGGGAATGACTTTGGGATTATTTGCATTGTATGCATAACTGATGACCTTTGTGGATTCACTGTTGTATTATTCACATACACACTAACACATTTACTGCCAGTGGAAAAGCTTTGGCTTATCTTCAAATGTGTCCTTCATGGGGGAACTTCACGAGTCAAAAAACGATGCTCGTCATTTCATGGGCTTTTAGGATCAAATATGCTTCAAATTTCAGAAATTATTGATATTTTTCAAGGTTATAATCTACAAAAACAGCGTCTTCTTTGCTGTATTGTCTATGTAGTTATTTTTTTATAAACATGAACTTATTCCTCCTATAAAGGTGTGTGAAAATGCTCCCTGATCCTGCCATTAAAACACACTCAAGCTCTGATTTCACACCAAACCACGACATAACGGCTGGCCAGGAGGAGGGACACAGGCTGGTTTTACTGACGTCTGACTGCCAGTATGTCTTCAATTCACTGATAAACCTCCTTTCAAAGCCACATAAAACACCTCGGGCCTCCCGACGTCCCCAAGACATTTCAGCCTCTTGACAAGGCAAATCTTCCCTCAGCATCTCCTTATCACCCAGGTCACATTTGGTCCCTTAGTGAGGGGATGGAGGAGGGCCTGCAGTGAGACTTTAACATTTATCCTACATGAGCGACCACGAGGACCGGTGGTTACTTAAAAGATCAGGGGAGTAAGATTTTTCAAGGAAGATGGTGGTTCAGGTTGCCGAATGAATGAGTAATACTTTCCCCGATAGTACAAGTGCATCGGAAGTGCAATGGGTAAACTGGTTGACTCCCAGTGCATCAGAGAGTAATGCAAGAGGCGCCGTCATGAAGTCATACAGTCATGAACCATAGTGAGGCTGCAGCGTCCTCCTCAGATCTGCTGGGATGTCATTTAATGCACTGATGTCTGAGAAATGTCAGAGCAAGTGGAAGGAAAGGTGTCTTGTTCGACTATTTTCAGTAAATTGCAAGGTATCACTGGACAACAGCGTGTTGTTCAGTTACCCTCCCTGTATAAGTAAATGTTAAAAATGATTAGCGGTCAGAGATGTTTTCCTCTGTAATCACAGTTTATAGATTCTGGTGTTTGTGAATGTCAGACTTGAGTTTCCCAAAATCCTGAGGCGATGAAGGTCATCTCAGTGAGCAGGAGAGGAAGATGGTCACAATAACTTCAGAGGGTAACTTCTGAAAGGCAATATGCTCCAGGTGACAAGTAAATAATACAATTATTTTCTTAAGAATAAAAAAACTTAATTTTAACTTAATTTTCCCTCTTTCGATTAGTTCACTTTTCTAACACATGAAGATGAAAAGTCCTTTCTTTATGGTGAACTGAGAAGCATTTATTAAGCTGTTACCCCTCACTGAAATTTTACTTTGTAACTGTAATGTAGTTACATACATTTGTACTGTAATGGATTGCAATTACATTTTTTGTAATTCAATTACACAACGCTGTTACGTGTAACTAGTTATTCTCCAACACTAGACACAGAGCTGCAGTTTGAATAATGTCAAAATAAACAAAGGTTGCCTTCTTTAAACATTTATTTACAGCAGTTACAGATCACACAAGAGGAAAAAGCCTATTCTAACACTGTTTAATTAACCAGTAACGTGTAAGTGTAATGGCACAGAGGCATCAGACACTCTCAGACAGCAGTAGAAATCAATATATTTTACTGTATGTCTATAAGACTTAAATTTGGGTTCAATACATTTCCAGTGTTGATGTCCAGTTCTTCCTCTTCTATAAGGGCATTAGAAATGTTGTCATTTCAAATCAACAGAAGGATCCATTGAACAAACTGAACTGTGACTGTGTTTGAAGCTCACTGACATTATGATTTACTTAAATGTCATTTGTTGCAATCTAGCTAGTAACAGGCTGCTTATAGCTAAACATCTTTCCATGAAAGCTGGATAAATGTAACCATCAGAAAACTAGCTAGCCTGCATGTGATAAACAGAAAAAGCCTACCCAGTTAATTCAAGGAAAGGCAATTAGAGCATCCATTCCTGTCTCATGACTGGTCATGCAAACCATTTTACATCATCTGTGGAGCAGTTTTCACTCCTGCAGAGCAGACTTTTTAAATAATGAATGGTGTTGGACAGCAAACAGGACCGTTAGCTGCTTTTTAAACTGACCAGACACATTTCCTTCAAGATCAGCACTGTCAGAGGGCTTTGCTGTTGGTTAATGGTGTGAGTAAATGGTCACAGTTAAACATATCATGTGTCCTCTGACTGCAGTGATTCCACTGAAATAAACTGATTTAAAGCCTTTAAAATGTTTTCAGAAAAAAAGCTAATAATGCCTCACATTGATTACACTGATCTGCCCTCTGAACAGTCCGTTCTTAATCACTGCAAACAGCCAAACATACAGACGTTAGCTGTATAAGCAGCTAAGTACACAGTGACTGACTGACTGTGTGCAGGAGTGTGTGCATGTGGGTTTAACAAATTCCCCCTTTTTCTGTCATTTTTCCCTCCAGTGTTTCTCTTTTTTCTTCATTTTTTTCTGTACATTTAATACAGCAGATTCATAAAGCCTGGGGACAAGCTCTATTTATTTTACTACTGGTGGCCTGTAACAAAGCACTCGTGTTTTGAAAAGAAGATTTTTAAATCCCCCCACTGCAAACATGCTGTAAACTTGAACAAATTGACATTTACATGTGTGTATTTACAGAGATCATTAACAACCAAACTCCTTGCTCTTCATTCAGAGCTGAAGCGATGAGGCCAGCAGGCCCTCGGGCCCTCAGGCCCCGGCCTGCAGCGGGGCATCCAGCGCTCGGATGTGGACGCTGGGCAGAGTGAACCAGGCTAACGGGAGCTCTCGTCCAGCACTGTCATCTTGGAACTTGATATTAAGGTAGAAATCTCCGGTGTAGAGGAACAGCAGGGCGCCAACACAGACGGAGCTTTCTTTGGGTTTAACCTGGTGATGAAAAAGACAGACAGCAGTGAGATTTATTATCAGCCACCATAATGAACCTGGCACACTGTCAGCCACAGTGAAGCCACCAGGAGGGGAAGTTTAAAGCTGACTCTGGCTTCGATGAAAAGATAAAAAACAAGTGCAGCTTTGCCTCTTTCGGCTGAGAACAGTTCCCAAAATGAAGTCGTTTTGCACATTCAGGAATATGAGAAATCCTTCTGTGCTTTCATCTGCTTTTTAGACTATGAACTCTTTGTTCTGGCATCAACAAAGTCCTGTTTCTCCCCCTTCAGCTTGCTCATCATTCAGGAGAGAGAATTTGTTACAAATTTCTTACACTCCCCTGTGATAAGGCTGTTCTATTATTTAAATATTTCTGCCCCGACCTTTAAAAGATCACACCTGTGTTTTTGTGACTTTATTCTATTTGGCTACACACACTCTAATTTAAATTTTTATGTTTTTCTTGCCTGCTGGACAGAAACCGTTTTTTATTTCGAGTCGGAATTCACAGTAGCTGGAAACATGGTGTAGTTATGTAATGCCTCTGCTCTTCATGCAGAGACAAAACTATGTATGTTTTATTCTGTACTAACATGAAACACAATGTTAATAGCATTTGATAAACCTGAGGCAGCCATGATTATGTACCTCAAGCTAATCAAAAATCTCCAACTACAAAAACCAACTACAACTGTTTATTAACATTGTGTATTAAATGGTTTATTACACACTATGATGTAGTTGTAAGCTGTAAGTAAGTCTCAATCAGTGTATTTGTTAGCAAAAAGAACTATAAAATGAGTTGCAAAATAGAAAAGTACAGTTGCAATTCTAAAAACTTTCTCATAGAGGAGGAATGATTATTGACAAATGCTGTGAATCAATTTACACTTAGAAATCTTCTTGTAGTTGTGTGCAATTACACTATTTAGTGCCTATGCTTGTTTAGTGCCAATAAATACCAAACAGACATTTTAAATGGCTACCAGTGTTGCTTCTACTGTTTTGTTCAGGCCTAATATCGATCCATTAGTAACGCTGTTATTTCAATGGTTGGTGCCTCTACTGCTGTCTATTAGCGCAGATGTTTAGAATCATTGTACGCACTAAATGTTAAATAACCTGTTTGAAATCTGCTTGAAAGCTTTAAACTAAACATACTTATCAGCAGCAAACATTACTTTGTTATTTCTTGAGTCCATCCCCGTTACGATATGAAGCATTATCTTTTTTTAAAAAAAAAGGATGCAAGTGTTTTAAAACTAGCACCTCGATGATTTGATGCATTGTTAGTGTATTCAGTGTGACCTCTGCTACACTGAGCTATAAACATATAAGACAACTGCTATTTTGTACTGATTGAACTTTCCAGTCCTTCAACATGAAGCATTGTGGTTACATAATGTGACAGAACTGTGTTAAATACATATGTGCTAAATAAGATCTCACCAATGAACTGCTGCAGCCTGTACTGACCGTGTCAATGTAGAAGGTGTTGGAGCCGATGAAGGTGACTGCGTCCTCCAGATCGTAGTTCTGGACTCCGTTCTGGAAGTCCTGATAGGGCACCACGGTCAGAGCCAGAGGGCCCACCGAGTTCTTGCTCCGATTGGTCAGCTGCACCTTCAGGCTCACAGCGTCACCAACTTTACAGTCAGCAATGACATCACAGTCACATGGCTTCCCGTTCACCAAGACATCTGGAAACAGATTAAAAAATAGAAAGAAGGGGATTAACAGAACTGGGGGGGGGGGGTTCTTTTGTCTAGTATTTTGTACAAAAAATGGAACTCTGTAGAAATTGCTTGAAATATGAATAAAGACCTTTCAAACCAACTTTCAAACCTTGTGCATGATCATTCATGCGATTTCCATCCAATCTCCACTTCATTTGTATTCATCTGAAACCCGACCCGAACATTAATTGCCTATCATACTGTTTCTGCTGGCAGATCAATGGGTTTTGTTTGTCCTAAAATACATGTTATTGACATCAATGGGGAGTGCCGGAGCTGTGGGGATTCAACTGAATTCCCTCCTGTTAATCTCATGCATGACTAATTTCTGTCAAGAACGGACGGATGAGATTGTTGGAACAATCCCAAAGTGCCACACACATACACACACGCACACACCATCCTGAAGTACATTTCTCTCCTCTCACACAGCTATAGCTCCCTCTCTGCTGTCACAACCAACCAAGAGACACTGAGTGAGTTCAATTCAATTCCACTAATGCGGGGCCAGTCACTCCTGATGTGGCCCCTATTTGGCTAAGGTGCAGAGGAAGACACGTTGATTTGTTTTAAACAACACGCTCAGTGAACTGAGCGCCCACTCGCTCCTGGGGTGCTGAGGAGAAGACTGACTCCAAACACGGGGAATTCAGGGACGCTGGAAGAGATCACCCGAGTAATGAGTCCTACGAGAATAAACAGCAGCGCAGGAACACACAAACACAGACACACACGCACACAGACACACACACACAGAAAGCAGCAGTCATACGTTTTCTAGTGTCACGCCTGAGGCTGTGATAAACACTGTGAGTCAGGGTGGCTGTGTGACAGCCTGATGAAAGAGGCGAGCCGCGTTCGGTGCCACTGGTATGCCAATCTGTTGCGTACAGCAAAGGGTGGGGTGGGGGTTTAAGGGTGGGAGTAGGAAGATAGACAGACAATACAGCAGGAGGGAGGGAAGGGAAGGGGAAGGGGAAGGCAAGGGTGGGGTGTGGGTGGCTGAGGCTGTGCTGTCACAGTCAGTGGGAGAGCCCTGGGGAGGCTGCAGCTACAGGAGGGTGACATTCAGCTCCACGTCTGTATTAAAAGCACACTTCAGTCAACACAGAAAACCAGCTGCACTGAGGAGCTCCTGAGAGGGTTTTATCTTTGAGATTTTTGTTATAAACACACACACAGACACACACACACACAGACAAACATGGAGCCTTTTATTTCCACATTCTTCTTTAGTCACCAAGTGTCACTCATCTCTGATTACATCCGGTGTATTATTTATTATATTATTATTTATTTATGAGAAAACCACAGATTCTTCTGTGATTTTTTTAAATTCCACACATGGAATTACATATATACATTACTGGTATCATTTCTATTGCATTCTGTCATTGGTTATAGGTCAGGACCAAGAGAGAGAATCACCAGAGCTCTGATCAGGTCTTTGTTAACTTGGGCATTATATTGACACAAACATGAAATAATTTCAAGTGATGAGTCTTATGAACAAGTTGTAGGTTTAGAATATTGTAATGCTGCAATATGCTGCATTTCATCAAATTCCAGGTCACATGTTTGCTATGATAGATAACCGAAGTCATGCCAACAAGGAAAATTGTTTTTCATAAAAGATCAGCCTCTGTGGTTATTATTTTTTTAATTTAATTACAAACACAAATTGCTCAAAGATGAGAGTAAATATATTAGGCAGCAACCTCGACAGCTTAAATATGAAGAATGACCAACTGAGGCTGCATCCGAAAGCAAGTCAACTCTCTATTTACCCCCACATTCAAATGCATTAACTGAGAGCTGAAATAAACATGTTTACAGCATGGTATAGTATAAGGGGTTTTGGTACAGAGGTGATCTTCTTTTTTACAATTCATCCTTTTTAATTAAATAAAGGATTAAGGTTTTGCATTATTAAAGGCGTGGCTGCTTTAAGTGCAGCAGCTGCCTGCCGTGTCAACTGAGCTAATGCAAGTCACTGAACTTGTGTGTGGTGTTTTGTCTCTTTCATGCAAATGTTAGACAAAATAAATGGCTCGCGGATCATCCAAGAAGTCTGTTCTCCACCAGTGTTCCACCTCATTAGGGTTAGCAGAGAGTTCAGCAGAGTCAGGCACTGCCACGGTGGTGAGGGCCAAACAAATCACACACTGAGCTACAAAACTGCTCCTTTCAAACTTAAGAGTGACGTCAAAGAGACCCTGTTCATGTTTAATACAGTCTTTGATGAACATCGGGTCCTAAGAAGATTCAGTAAAGTACAGTAAAGACAGACAGTAAAGTAAAGTGATAGGTAAAGTCAGTAGGTTGCACAAGAAGAAGATTTTAGAATGATTAGCTTTGCTGCTGTATGGCTTTAATTTTTACTTTGTTGTCATCTAGTGTATTTGCAGGGCTTTCTTGAGACACCACTAACTTGTGTGGACAATTTCTGTTTTTTAAGGATGTGACTAAAGTGAGTATGTTTACACCTGACTGAGATCCAAACACAATACAAGCCAAACCCACCACCAGACTAGCTTGGCTGATATGATTGCATTTTTACTGCAATGCATTCCACATGCGTTTACATCTGCATGTCTTTTGTTTCACTTCATCCAGATAAGATGTCTGGATACAGATCTCATGGTGTGCAAGGTGTGAACGAGGTGCATGTACTCTATTAACTTGCACCCACATGTAAAGTGCTTATGGAAACTTGAAATTTCTGCTTTTTGACCTGTGCTTATGATGCACTAAGACACCCCTCTACACACACACAAGAACACACATGCACACACATTAAAAACAATCCTTTAATAGCGAGTAGTGCTGAGCATATAGTGTCAACTTAGCAAGTAGTTATATTTAGTTTGTTCAAGGTCTTGTTGCTAGGAGATGTGCAAATTATAGGTAGCCTACATTGGCACTAAAACTGTAAATAAATTCTTTCACATTAAAAGCGAACAAAAGAGAATGGTCTGTAATGAGCTGATGAACTCCCACACACACGAGCCTCAGTCACACACACCCTCAGCCTGAAGATTTGCTCCAGGGTTTCTCTACTCTGCTATCCTGGACTGTGTGTATCAGCGCTGTGGCAATCAACTGATTTGGATACAAACAACTCCGCAGAAAAAACAAGTAGTGTGAAAAAATGGGGGCCTACTCCAAAAAGGAAAAGTGCCACTGTGTCCAAAAAGACATGTAATTGTATATAATAGTACTTTTTATTCTGGGAAAAATAAAAAAAATTATTACAAGTGTGGTAAATTAGCACTGATGAGATGGCATGGCACAAGCTGATACTGAAGTTTTAGAGAACTCATGCATTATGTATCCGTCAAAACAAATAAACCAAGTGAGAATGGAGAAATCAGGGCTTCTGATTGGCTGAGGTTCTCAAGGGGCTCTCAGCCAACATGTTTGTATCTTCCCAGAGAGCAATCGAAAGGTCATGACAAATGGCTGCTTTTTAAAAGCATCTGCTGTGTTTCCCGTTGTGCAGAGCTGAGTAATGTAATGCCACTGCACCGATGCTCTCTAGTTTAACTCCACAGTGCTTCTGTTAAGAAGTTATGTTGAGGATTGAGTCTATCCCTCAGGATCAATAAGTTCAGGTTACATCCCTCAAGCTACAACTGCTTTAACTCAACATTGAAATTTAAAATGACTATCTTGTATAAATTACGTTAGGTCTGCACATGTGGTCTACTATATATTACACAAGGTATTTGAGAAACTACTCCCATCCCACAAGTTTTCTTTTCTTTTTTTTAAACTAAACAGTTGGAGAAAAATCCATTTTTAAGTAAACTTATTTAGTTTTCTGTACTTAAAAAAAAAGCAGTGCATAGTTTGCCTGTTGTGCTGACAACATTCTGACAGACTGACGACCTGTTATAACCCCGGCAGAATGCTGTGCGCTGTAGCTGCTTAAGCTAACATTAGCTTGAAAGACAGACAACCCAAGCTTGTTTCAGGCTCCCACGGCACAAGGCTTCAAAAATGATTCAACATGATTTATTTAAAGGTTTAACTGAGAATTTTCAACAATCCTATTCACTAGCTGTCTGTCATTTGTGCTCCACAACTCCCAAGCTTCCTGTTAGCTTATCTGACATGATGCAGGAACTTTGTTTACAAAGTAAAAGACTCTCTATTTGTGTTTTATGAACAGCAGGGACACAGAGCACACTTCTTATTATCCAAACAGCAAAATGGAAAGAATGTTTTTCTTATTCAAAATGTACACAAAATGTTCTTTTGTTTGAGCTTGTTAAGACACTGCTGATTACATGTACTAAAAATCATCATTATGTCTATTGCAATATAGGAAAAAGGGTAAGTGCTAAAAAACAGCTAACATCCTGGCTGCACACGAACATAAAGCATGACTTTCTTCCCAGCCTGTGAGGAAGCTGGGATAAGGAGGATACTAGCTGCGGTGAGGAGGAAAAGTAGGGAGAACTGGAGAGGAAAATAGAAAATGAAGAGCTAAGAGGAGCAGTTACACCCTTTAGAAGAATTGTACTAATAAAACAGACCACAAAACACAGAATGGGTAACTGTCCTCAGGAGGGAGGATGTGGATTTAGAGGGAGAAATATGACTGCGACAATATACTGCTCTAACAAGTGCTGCACGAGCAACAGGTTCATCACAGGGTGAGCGTGCAAGAGAGCGCTGCTTGTTAAGAAATGACCTGGGACTCCAGTCAGCTCATTTTTAAAGCATTGATTTGTTGCGCTGTGACAGGTTCATTAATAAATTGTGAGGAATGAAAGGAATTGATCTGTTTATTAATTTCCTGCCTGTGCTACTGTGCAGGTACGGCGCTCACAAAATGTTATGCAACCTGTAGCTGGATTCGCTCTCACATTAGCGTCCGCACGGCTCGGCCCATGTGCTGCTGCTGGTTTCTGCAGAGGCAAAGCGCTGCGGCAGGCGTCGCCACAGCAACCAGGAGAAAAACAAAGGGGGAGAGAGAGAGCGAGAGAGAGAGAGAGACGACACCTCCTCTCCTGTATGAGTATGAACGCCACAGATCAAACTACGACTCAGAGATTAAACAAGCCTCTCCGCCTCTCGTCATATCGCTGTAACCCATGAAGATAAGGATGACGGCCAACACTCGGAGGTTTGCCAGTGTTTACAGGATTATGTCGTGCTTTACACAGGGTGTCGATTCAGCTCATTAAGATTCGCTCACAATATTGTGCTGCATGAGACGAAAGCGCACAAATCCCAGCCAAACAAATACAGATGTTATCATACCTCATGTAAAATGACATTTCTGAGGTGTATATAGGAAATGCTCATTAAACAAAGGGATGCTTTTCTGCTGCTGCAAAACTGATTACATCAGCAATATAGTATTATTTGGTGCAGTCTTTCACAGTGTGTGTATATATGTATATGTGAGTGTGATTTGTGAAAAAAAACCACTAGTTTAAAAAAGAGAACTTGTTTAAAAGCAAGCTGTGCACATTATAAGGTACATAAAATGGTAAATTAAAAAATGTGTTAATTTAAACAACAGTTAGAGATACGTTTACATCACATACATATATACAAAACAAAATAAGGAAAGTGAATAAATAACATCTCACTGCAGTCTCTGCAAAAAACAAAAAAACAAAACACTTTGAGTAGGAGGAAAAAAGAAAAAGTGCAAGAAGACAAAAAAAAAAGCCCTCGGAAAACAGAAAGTGTGATAAATCCATACACACCTACATATTAAAAAGAACAGGAAATTCTGCACTGCAAAAAAAAAAAAAGTAAATGGAGGTGGAGAAACCCATTAATCAATACTACTGTATTAAAGTGAAAAAGCACATTCTGCAAATTGTTTGAACTAAAAATAAACAACAGACAAACAAAATAAGCAAACTTGAGAATGGAGTTATTTACTGTGGTTTATTCCAGTCCAGATATCTTCATTTTATTTTTAAAAACCATTCCAAGAGGTTGAAACGTGGACAAAAACATGAGGAAAACATGAATGTTGTCTGTTCCATCTTCGTCTGAACATTATGGACAGACAGCAGGGATATGCTTATGGTGTAATGGAATTAAAAGGAACTTTTTAAATTAAATTTGATGAAATATGATGGATACTTTGCCTCATAATGGTTTAATAAATCAAATAAACCAAAAGCTTCATCAATGTGTAGACAGAGATGGTTAAAAGATGCTTAAAAAACACAATAATGAATGAGCCTTTTTGAATTGGTTGCAAATTTAAATGTGTTTTGATAATCACAGTCTAGCAGTTGATAAATTTATATACAATGAAACAACAGCTGGATATAAAGTGGCTCCAAAACAGACACAGTGTCTAATATATAAATGCTATAAAACATTTCCATTGCTTGGAATAAAGACATAAACAAGAAAACCTCCAGGTAAGCAGTGCTATTGTCTTTTCCTCCAGGATGAACATTAACAAAGAACTGTGCTGCCGCCCAGAAGACCAGGCCATCAAGGTTTAACACCTCATCCCCGCCAGCAGCCGATAGCCAGGCAGGGTCATTGATAAATGCTTCGATGAAGCCTGAGGATGTGCTTTAAAACGCTGAGGTGCGCTGCAGTGAGTCTAAAAATAACCCAACAGCCGCTGACATCTCCCTAAGCCATCTGCCCCTTTTACAATTATCTCCATAACAACTACTCACTTGATATCTGTTGTCTTTTCCATCACTGAACGTTTAAAAGATTCCATCTGCTCTGGCAGAAAGAAACCAGGAACATTTCAATATTCTGCCTTTCACTTGTGGTGGACATGGAATATTTCCACATTTATCAGTCTGGGCCAGAAGCCCTATATGTCAATATAGACTTCTACTAATTTTAGACTGCTCTGTAGTAACATGTGCACTCTCAGAGATAACAAATTGGTGAAAGCAATATAAACCACCTATTAATTTGCAGATTAAACTTCTCCTATTGCAGCGTTTTTCTAAAAGGTCCAAGTACTTGCTGTACGTCTGTGCCTCTCTTTGAAATCCGACACTGGCTGGGTTAAATGATTTCACTGTTAGCGGGACATACTTAAGAAACATCACCCCAAACATGCAGACCTGCTCAGGTGCTACAATTTCAGTCAGCAGTGAGCAGCAGCCTGTGGCAGAGAGATTGGGGGGTTATGATGCAGCAACAGTTTGCAAACTCAGTGGACTAATATTGGCTCGTCTCCACACAGGACACCTACCTGAGCCGAGCTGAGCTGCTCTCAGCCTGCACACACTCATCGCTGCTCTGTGAGCCTCACGACCGCAGGAGCAACGGTGTTACTCATCCAAAACATTCAACATAGCTCTCAATCCCCAATGGCGGCTTCGTGACTTATGTTTACTCCAATAATAGTTCTCTTTTGTTTCACCCTCGATGTTTGATCTCGCTATTTTTCCTCTCCAAAAACAGAAGTGTACTTTGCTGGCTCACTCTTTGAATGGTGGCACCCAAGGTTATCACTGTTTAGCATCCTTATCCTGCACTTTCAGCCACACTCAGCTAGGCTTTTTAAAAGCAGGTATAATACTGTGAAGATATAGAATTTAAGATGCGTACAAACACTTACTGAGATATCCAGCAATGCAAGTTACCGTTACATGTCAGACTGTGCCAAGTGGGAAGAAGAGAGTACTCTGCGGTGCTCTAAAAGGGAACACAATAGATCAGAAGAGACTCTTGGAAGAGTGAGAATAGGAAAATAATGAATGAATACAAACAGAAGCTGACACAATGACCGACTCTGGGTGAAGGATTGCTCTCAACGTCAGAAGCTCTGTTAGTTTTAATGTTAAACCTAATTTTAACCATCTCTGTCAAGCAGGTTTATAAATATCAAGAGGCATCTCCGAGAAGAGTTGTAAGCTGCCAACAGCAACAGATTTTCCTCTCTATGTTTACACTGAGAGATGCCTAGTTTGCTTAGTTTATTGGTCCCAAGGGGAATTCTTAACCCAGGGATTAGTAAGAAAAATGAAACACGACACAAAAAAAAGAGTATAAAAGAGCAGAAAAAGATGATGATGGAGTCGTCAGTGCACTTTAAAGAAGTGCTTGTCAGATTGCTAAAACAGCATCTGAAACCCACTTCCTCCCACCTTCAAGTAAAAGAAATGTCTGTGACAATTTTGTTAATTTTCACACTACTTCCATCACTTATCATGTGAAAGAGTATAACACAATAAATGCCTATAAAGGGGACCAGAATTGTGGATTGTTATTCTAATGACTAATATCAGACTAGATGTGTTTTTGAACCACAACAAATTTATTTCAAGCTTAGCCAGGCTTTGAGTGGCCTACTACATATTGACCCTAGACTCCCAATATGCATGGAGAGAGTAAACCAAGGTTTTATTCTGTTATGGCCAGACCCAGCCCCTAAAATCAGCTTGTCACAACAGACATCAAGGTTTGCCAAGTGGTAGAGCCATTTATCCTTCTTCTTGTCAGCAATGGACAGTGTTTGCACTGTTACTTATATATCTTAGAGCTGTCTGTCTCTGTTAGTGCTTGAATGTGTCTGGATGTTCTGGTTTGCCTATGCTTGGGGCTTAAAGCACCTTATAAAGTACATGATGTCTAAATTTAGCATCAAGTCACTTTTTGAAGAAAGAATCCTTATGAATACCTTATCAGTTTTACTATTGCTTTTTTTTTACTATTGCCTATTTTAAGCATCATTACAGCACAAAATATGCCAAACTGGATGAGTTGCAAGGCTTAATGGACATTGGTAAAGTTAATGCAGAGCAGCCAGGGCCGGTCAAAGTGAAACATTTTCAAAGTCACAGATTTTGCTATTTTTGTAAGTGGAATTACAGCCATATTTGCCACAAGGGAAGAGCTGCTGTCTGTGAGAGCCATGCATGGCACTACCAAAGGTTGGGATTTGTTTGAGCCAGTTCTTTTGGCTATGAATATGTTTGAACTACTATTTGAAAAAGCTTAGTGGCCTTGCCACAGATGGAGCTCAAGCCCAGAACTGAACATATTTGCTATACTATTTTACAGAACAATTGCTTGTCTGTCAACCTTTAACAGGAAATCACTGCATTGCAAAGCAACAAGCTTAGAGCTAGGTAAAACAACCTCCCTCTGCCTGAGTTCTATGATTTTTTATACAAGGCCTTCTATTTTCCCATTCCAAAGAGGCATGAACCGATTTATATGTTTGCTTGGGACAACCCACTACTGTGAGCAGTACTTTTTCAAACTGACTCTCACAAAGATTGGGTCCCACTGAATATTGACTGAACCATAGCTTTGCATAGCATCATCACTAACATCTGAAATAAGAGGCCTTTCTTAAAAGACGCACAGTTTCAGCCATCACATTAGAAGTAAGTGTTTAATAATTTAGCAAGGCCCTTGAAGGATGTTATAAAAACTGAAATGGCCCTTGATGGGAAAAAACCCCAGACCTAATGTCACTGGGAAAGAATTTTATTCATGTATAATCAGGTCAACTTTGATCCATTTACCACAACCTAAGAGTTAAAAAAGAAAAGCAAAACTTGGAGAGAAGAAGAGGACGTTAAAATGCAGCATGTTGCAGGCGCAGAGTTTACACTTTCAGAAACATCCGGCCACCCGGCCACATTACCCCAAACATTTTGTTTTCCACTGAAATGAAAGTGCGGCTGATCAGGAAAAAACAACTCTAGGCAAAATATATTTGCTATACGGCAACTTCCGAAAATAGAACAAATCAATAGTGTGGGTGAGCACTGGTATGGTGGCCGGGTGCCATTACACTTTAATGGACTCATGCTGAGATGGCAGTCTTGGCTTGGGGCTTCCTGCTGTACAGTCATCTAATTCTTCACTCTGCGTCTTTTCCCAAACAATGCCTTCATTTAAGATACTCTGTTCAGAGCTAAGATAACCTGTTGAATACAAATTAAGACTTCTGCAGTAATTATGCCATTAGTCGTGCTTCTGCCTGATTGTTAGGCTGATATTTTTAGTAATTTTTTTTCAAATTTTGCAATTAAAAAAGAAGAGAATGCAAATTAGACAAAAATTGTTTGACAATCAAAAATAAACATCAAAGAAGAAGAAACAAATTAAGTTGGATATTTATGTGAGAAAAATAAAAATACTGTTTTTCAAGAGAAAACAGTTAATCAGCTCTATGTGTAAATTGATCACTACACCAGACAGTGTTTTTAAAAACTCCAATTTAGTTTTATTAGAAAAGGCAAAAATGATCTTCAGTGATTTTATTTTTTTTTTTAATTTGGACATTTTTTAATTTTACTCTTTCCATCATCATGTTTTTTGATGCAACTCTTCAAGAGTGTGCCTAAATAAATACTGAGGGAAACGTCAACGGTGTATTCTCAGTTATATGTGAGTTAAAATATCTCTGTGGATGGAGATATTTGGTTTATTCTAGGGCTTAAACTAAAATTTTTACTTAAACACAATGCAGTAGTGTTAAATTAATAGACTGGGACTCAATAGTTGCTTCAGTAGATAGAATGACTGGGATTTAACTATGAATGTTAGTGAGTTTCAACTTCATTTTTGCATTTTAATTTCAGCCCTAACACTACTCCTTTTCTTTCTTTTCTTTTTACAAGATGGGCTCACATATGCTTCGGCACTAGGTTGTCCTTTGTTCCAGTACACTGTGTTGTGACTGCTTTTGGTGTTTTTACTCTATTAAAGTCCTTGACCTGCTGCCAGATCTAACTGTGGTGAAAGAAAAGTGCAGAAACAAGCCGTGTCTCTGTTGTGTGACCTCCACAGCTCATTCAAGCACACAGCAAAAACAGATATTTCACCCCAACCCTGCTGGATTCCTCTCAAAAGACTACACCACAACCTTGCACGGAGGCAATGGAAGAGTTGTAAAAACAGTAACAACAGCACCTGGGTGGAAAAAAGCCAAAAATGCTAAATCGATGCCTCTAGTACAGTGTCTTACAGCTATTCTAAGAAAGTTGTGCTCTGTCAAAAGTGCCGATTTGTGTGATTTAAAAAATATGTAACTGTTTTGTTTCTCTGTTTGCAATCTCATTTATAATTTATGGTTAAATTGAGGCCATCCATTAGAGCAGATGTTTGGATAATATTTCCCTTTTAGTAAAAGTCTTGTTTTACTAATTCTGCAGCAGTTTAAATGTCCATGACATTAATTAAAAATTAATCAAAAAAAAAAAAAATCTATGATAAAAGATTATAGATGATGTCAGCATTTCTCTGCTGGACACTGTTGCCATCATGCCAATGAACTAAATGTTCATTCACTCATCCATAAGGGCATAACGTAGGTCAACTAACATTAGCTTGTGACACTTCTAGTACAACAACCACTAGGAGCACTGAGTGCAAAGAAAGCCCAGCCCTTTTATAATCTGCTGCTTTCTGAGATTCCAAAATATAAAATCAATGTCTATGACATCAAAAAAGTACTAAATTGGATTCAAAACACAATACTCATGTAGATGACATCCAAAAGAGATCAATAACAAAATTATATTAGGGATTATCATTGTGCTTATGGAGACGGGTCACATTTTGTGGTTGTGCAGGAGGTTTAGAGTTCAGCTGCACTGATTATTTCCTCTGAACTGATCTATCTACTGTACCTCTATGTAAAAATGAACGACTACAGGTCCTTTGCAGTGATTAAAATACATGGTGCCAAGAGCATCATGTCCCAGAATAAAAATATTCTTTTGACAAACAAACAACAAACAAATAAAAATATAAAAACAGGAGTAAATTACATGCATTGTATTTATAGGTCTTACAGTATTTGAATTTGTCTTATAAGTATAAGACAAATTCAAATACTGATGCGATGATAATACTTAAAGAAAAATTAAGGGATAAACACACTTATTGAAATTTATTTTGAGGTGGACATTGATATGTGTAGTGATTTTTGTGACAGCCAATGCAGTACATGTCTAGACAGTTCACCTAAACACAAACTGTCAGGCTCATGATAGAAGGAGAGAAAAGTCAAGGAAGTCCCAAAGTCTTTATAGTTCACCCTAAAATTTCATGGCATACAATTTACTACCTACTGAGAGATTTTAGTCAGGATGAACTAAGAGGCATTGCTGTCCATAAAAGAAAAGGTTTTTCTTATGCGGCCACACTTAGATATTAAAGCCAGTGGGCAGTGCATATTTTTAAAAGACAATCTATCAGCTTTAATTTTGCAGATTTATTGTTCGAGGGATGCTACTGCTTTTTGAATTTGTATTCCCTCACTGTGTATCTCCCAGTCAACATGATTACACCTCAGGATATGAGTTAGGGTTTTGGCAGTCCTTCTTATTTGTTTCCTTTTCCAAATATTTACATGTAACCAAACAGCACTGAACAAGTCATGACTCACTTTTTTTCCCCCAATTATAATTTATTGGTACTTGGCAATTAGACCAAAACAAAGCCTTAATACCTTTATTTTTGTATTGGTGTCAGAAAACTCAGATTTAATTAGATTCACCAACAAGGCTCATAGATACACTCACCTGCTTGAGGGGCAACAATTACTTGGCTTTTAAAAAATGTAATATGTGGGAGAACCATGTTAATCAAAATATAAATCATATCACTGTGTTTTATAAACTTTAAAGTTTGTCTATAGGGGAATTTAAAAATTGTACGTAATAACTAATGCAAAGTTGTTAAAGAGATTTTGATTTCATTCATGTCATTCATGTAATATAACATTCTAATATTCCCATGTAGGCATGAAGCACAGTCAGCAATGAGCTCATCGAGCCAGTCAGAAGCTAATGGTCTGTATCCGCACTGACTTGGAAAGGAGGTGAGTGTTCAACAGGCCTGAGCATTTACAGGCAAATCTCTGTTAATCTCATATGGATGGAAAATAATTAGGACTATCTTCCCCCAGCAAGCGTCAATAGCCTGGGTGTTGAAGCAGGAAAAAAACAGGTGGTGCAATAAATCAGATCTGATGATCAAGTATCCTGATTTGAACACAACCAGAACAGCTATTCTCACAGTCATTGACCACAAAGTAAGACAGACTTACCCTTAAGTCATTATTCTGTGCAAAGAGAGAGTATGTACCCCGTCTCTGCTTATCTCAATTGATCTGTGTAAAGAAAAAAACCTCTCTACATGATGACTTTCAAAAAACAAAATCACATTATCCAGCTGACTGAATGTTGAGCCACAACTTCAAAACCTTACTTTCCACAAAGAAACAGTATTATATCCATTGTATGAGAATCCTGTCAACTCATTGGTTTTAATTCAGAGTATGACTTGAGTTTTTTGGGGGGTTTTTTGCTATTTCCTTCTATTATTGGATATTTTGATTACATTGTACCTGATGTTATTATAACAGTAACTTATTCTGTGTATCTACTAGGAATCTATTCAAAATTATTGTGTTCCAACATAACTTAGCTGTAGTTTTAATCATTGTTCAGAGTTATAATTCCATGAATGTCTCTTGATTGTTTTTCTCACTGTAATGATGGATCATGATTATGAAATAACCATCAAATGTATTACTGGGATGTGGCCTATACAGCTGTTGAGTGCCTGTTTCCTACTATGATTGCTGATCTTTTTGTTCTGAGTTTTGGGTGTAAGTGTAGTCCCCTTTCCAGTTTTAATTCCTAAGTTCTCTCCTCATTGGTCTTGCTCTACTTAATTCATTCTGCCTAAATATTTGCCTTTTAATTTATTTAGTAATGGGTGATCCCTCTTTAAGTTGTCAGTTCTTCTGTTTGTGTTCCTGCCTGAGTTCCTTGGGTCACCCTGGTTAGTTAGCTTACTTTAGTTTCTGTATTTATCTGGCGTTTTGGATTTGCTTCAGTTTGATCCTCCAGTTTTAAGTTACTTGGTAGCAGCTTTACATTATTAAAGCTCACTTTTTGTTTCTTAAACCTGCCTCCCTCCTTTGTGTTTTCCTTTGTTTGAACTGCCTAAAAACATAACAAAAGAAGCCTCAAGGCTGGAACATCGTCTGAATAATAGAAAAATGTATACGGATACAGAGGGTGCAACACTTTTTTTTAACAAATCTCTGTAGATCCATAAACAAAAATTTAATTATAAAGTTGTGCTGTTGTTGACTCTGGCTGCTGTCAAAGTCTATAAACTCACTCAATCATATATTGCCAATAAAGCCAGTCCAGAATGTGTCTGCTGACAGAGTTCTTCAATAATTGTTAGCTGCTGTGGAGTTTGGGGGATCGTCCTCATTCTTTGTTAAAAGAAATCTAATAAAATAACCACATTTTATTTACTTACAGAGAACTTTATAGGGGAAGCTCCCTTCCTTGCTGAGAGTTTGATGAGAAGACATTATCTTTATGTACATCTGCATAATAGAAGTTACAACTGGGGGGGAATATTAGCTTGGTGCTGTCCAAAGATAATAGACATAAATTGTTGTTTTTACACCTTTTCAGTCAAGTTTACAGGGTCTTTATATCCAACAGAGAAATGTATGATATTAAGCTTCTAATCCGACCAGTGGGGGAGAAAGCAAACTAGTGCATTTTCCAAAAAAACGGCTTTTGCTTGAACATTTTTCCCATTTTATGAAAGTTATACATACTCATCTCAGTCATGTAAGGCTAATGGCGACATACCCTGGGATAACCTGCCCTTCATTATGTTAATTTAATCTTCTCATACTCCACTGGGAGATACATCTCTCCACAGAGGATTTGAAGCACTTTGATTCTTTTCTTTCCTTTTATTTTGTGAAACACTTCTGAACATCAAACACCCTGACATAATGTGTTTTCCCGTCATATCTGTGATTACAACTCTGCGCACATCACACCTAATTAAATTTCAATGACTTTTTTTCCTGAATGGCAATTTCTCGAATGTATCATTGTAATTAATTAGGTGCTATCTTGTCCAAAGGTGTAGGAACAGACTGCTCATATTCCTGGGGTGCATGGAGGCTCATTTGGTTTTACAAATATCACCACACTGCAACTGGTGAGACAAGCAATCCACAGGGAGCACATAATTATCTTGAAGCTAATTAAAATAAATTGAAAAAAAGATTTCACACTACAAAAAACTAAAGTTATGATTCACTGATGCTTAGATTATTTTTTAAAATGGTCATTTCTTCTAAAGCTGAGGAAAGCACAACAAACCTTTCTGCTGTCATTGGGTAAGAATTTCATAATTACTTTTCAGCAGAGAGGAATTCAAGTAGAAAACTTAACTTCTGAAACCAATATTGGCTCTTTTTTAAGCTTTGGAAAATCCGCCCATGACAGGAGACTCTGGCCAATCACAGGTCATTTCAGAGAGAGGGTGTCTGATTCCTGACTCTGATTCGGTGGAAGAAAATCCTAAAACTTGAGATGAATTTCTCATTTGGCCAAGGTCCTGTATAGCACAGAACTTGTGTGATCACAGGGAACTTCAGGCTCAGTGTGTCTGATGCCATGGTGCTGGTATTGACGAGTGGCAAAGAGACATGATGACAATCAGTGGTGAATAACTTTTGATGGAAGACAGTGGCGTGTGTGAGGCTTTCACACTGCTGTTAGAGTGCCTCTGGAGCTGCAGCTCAGGGCTTTGAAGTCAAGGCCAGAACGACCCAGTCTTGGCGAGGCTTTAGCTTTGGTCATGAAAGAATAATATCTACAGTGTGAGGTGGTCTGCCATCTTGAAATAAACTGAGAGATGTCTGAATATAAACTAAAAAGCTTCACATGAGACATGTGTTAACGAAATGGTTCCAATGAAGTACAAAGTCTGTATAAACATCAGATATCTGGGGTGGTGCTGTGCTTGATAGTGCAGGGAGCGCACCACACTGTAAAGCATCCACCTCTCCTCCTCTGACATAATGTGCAAGAATGTAAACCAAACAAGGCCACTGTTCAATAGCCTACTGTGTCAATTCCTCTCTCTGCTCTGAAACAACCAAACAGGCGGAGGAGGTGCTTGTTTGAGGAGGACAGAGACAGAGTGGGGGGGGAGTGGGAGGAGGAGGTAGTGGCAACTGTTTTGACTCATCTCCAGAAAAATCATTAGTCATAAGTCATTAGTAAGCCTCCCGTGAGAGAGATTCACTGTGGTGAGGTCTAAACATGGCTGCTGTCATATGCGGCACTGCACACTTACTCCCATTTCCCTGCCTCATTACTATGTTCTGCCTCCCTGCCTTTTCTTCCTCTAGTTATGCAAATGAATCCACTTTACCTTCAACATTACAACTCTAATACATGTTGATACCTTCAGGCAGCGTGCTGAAATTCCTGTCCAAGTCCTAATCCCAAAGCCAATTGACGGCAAGTGAGAGGAGACACTGCTGCTGTTGTTTTGCTGACATCCACATTGATCTTTGTTTAATGAGGCAAAACCTCCACTGACATGATTAGCTTCCACGAGATTGATCCTTGGAAAGAGACATTGCTTGCAACTCGGTAAGAATCTCATTCCATGTACTGATACGCTAAAATGTGAGATAATGGCAGAGGCTTTAACAGGTGTAAGAACTGCTATTAAAACCATGATAGACAAGGTTTGTCTGACTTTAAGCGGTGTTCAAGAAGGCAGGGGTAGCACCTCCGTTTCCCATTGTGCATTCTCTTTGTGTTTTAAGCTTGCCATCAGGAGGTGTGCTGAAAGCTGTAAAAATTGCTCCCGATGACGCATATGCAGCACTGACTAGAAGAGGATTTCCCAGGAATAAACCAACGGGTGCTGCTAAAGGGAACATCGTTTTTTATGTAAAAAAAAAAAAAAAAAAAAGAGAAAAGACAAGCACAACAAAGCCTCGCCTGCACACCTACACAAAATCTGCTGCTGCATGATGTTCCTGTTACTGCTTTTTTGTTTCTTGAGTAGATACTTTACTTAGTCACACTGGAGAAGATCAGTACTTTAAGGTGGCGGTTACGGCAAACAAAAATGAACCCTGAGGCACTTGAACTTTGGCAAACTGTCGAGGAAGGAACACATACAGCATTTAAAGTTCATGTAACAATCTAACTGTCGTGTTTGAAGAGCAAAAGGGGAGATATAGTGAGTGATATCAAAGACCTTGAGGTTTAATCTACAGTGAAGAGATAGTAACTAAGTTGTAGTTTCTGATTGGCTGGCAGGTGTCTGTTAAAAGCATATGCAAGGAAATTTAAATTACAGATAGAAAACAATTCAAATCATTGCAAAAAAACAGCCTGACTGACAGTATATTTGTGAGGCAAAATCCTACATCAATATTTCAACAGTTTTTAAAGTTTGATATTGACTGATATTTAATCCTAAACAGTATTAAAGTCTTGGTGTAAATATTTTTGTAAGAATCCATCACATATGTTTTCCCTCTTCTTTGTGTGTGACCACGATATGAACTAAGCTGGATCCTTTTCAGCTGATAAAAGATCAATTCCAACTGGCTGCACCTCAGTGAGCAGTTTGGAATTAATCTTTTGTGCAAAATTTCGCCGATATAAATGCTGGTATGACCTGGAATTTAGCTGTCTGTTTAGAGTAAAACAATCATCTCTGTGTTTGGAGATAGGTCCTTATCTGTTTTATTTCCACAAGCGTTTAAAACCAAAATTATTCTTTGAAGTACAATAATCAGGAGTAAAAAAAAAAACAACAAAAGTGGCGTGACATGCTCGACTTTATGGGTGAATTATCAGTGTGAAGCAGGAAGACAAAGGTAATGAGCTGTCAGTGCTTCACTGGGGGGCAAATCAGTATAGACAGCAGTGCTACCTGAAAGGTTATTATTTCCTCCACAGAATGAATGGCAATCAATGTCTGAGAAAGTTACTTCAGTCACCTGCAGGGGCATCAAGGATTCAGCAAAGATTGATGGAGTAAAAACCCGGTCCTCTCATTAAAGACCTGCTCTTCCATCCTTCATACTCACACAGACTCAGATCCACAGAGATTCTTTATCTTATCTTGTAAACAAAACACTCATTACCCAGGAAAAAAAAATTACTACTTCAGGGGTTAGCGCTGTCAGTGCAAGAATAAATAATGAACTTAGTTCTGACAAGGCTGGACATCCAAGGTTTGTAATAAGGCTAAGGAGCATTGTTTGTGTGGATGTGATTGCCTGAAAAACCCAAAGGTAAACCAGCCGAGCAGGTTCAGCTTCAGCTCTCGTCTCCATTGTGATGTTTTAGAAAGAGCTGCTCCACTGTAGTTCTTCTAATGACTGCACAGTTGTATTTTAACACATTTTAATTATCACCATTCTCACCACGCTGGAGATGAATGCACTTAATTTTAGATTTTACAGTGCCAGCCGGCATACAATCAATGCTGATCAGCATCTTGTGTGACTAAAGCTGAAAAGAATGTAGATGATATTAAATAAACAAACAAACAGTAAAAAGAACTCTGTTGTACTCTTATCACTGTATAAATTTCAGACTGTGTATGCTTGGCGTTAAGGTGAGGACTATATGGAAGAGGGTCAAATAAGTCCATCAATACTTTTCTGGGAAATCATTGCTCCATCTGAGAGGAGAAATAAACAGAATACAGTTGTCCCTCACTATAACGCGGTTCACCTTTTGCGGCCTCGCTGTTTCGCGGATTTTTTTAGTGTAATTTTGCATGCTTTTTTTTTACAGCGTATGAACGCGCATTGTGTTCTGCGTCCTGATTGGCTAAGGGACTGTAGACCATCGTCAATCAATCTCCTCTGTGCCGTGTCTCCTGTACAGTACAGAATGCGTTCGGCTTGCCAAATTTACATAAATGTTC
>JAPZDY010000008.1:18604622-18637415 GCA_029783645.1 Ctenochaetus hawaiiensis
TAATAATTGTAAAAAATAAAGCTGACTACTTCGCGGATTTCGCCTATTGCGGGTTATTTTTAGAACGTAACCCCCGCAATAAATAAGGGACCACTGTAAACAAAATGCCTACTTTCACTGAATGCTACAAAATAAAAAAAGAGAACTAACATTTAGTCCGTCATACAGAAAACTAATTTATTTCCTATTATGCAAAAGTAATTATATAATCGTGTTAGGGTTAGAAAGCACTGTTCTTTCATCAAGGCTTCACTGCATTAGAAAACACTGTAAGAGTATTTTTACCTTTAGGCAGCTTTAAATTTTAACTTAATCTATAAAAGTGATAAAAAATACATATTACTGCTCTGCTGGGACAACTGTTAACATAAATACTTGTCAAGTTAACATAACTAATATCTGTGATTAGTGACTGGAATCGAGATAATGTGTTGTTCAGTGTTTAAGATACTTTACTGTCAAATACTGAACTGTTTTTGAATGACGTTGATAAAACAGCAACACAAATGCAGTGAGTGATGTGCAAACAGTTCTGAAGGCTCTCCAGCTTTTTAGCTTTAGTCAAACTAATGGAGCAACTTGCCGAGATCATTACCATCTTTACCACTGCAAGACGTGAGAGCTATCAAAGCAAAAGTCTGGATACAGTCAGATGCCAGGTGAGTGTTTTAGTCAGCTTGTTACTGTTTCAGGCACACTCGCTGCACCCTGAACTCATAGTTGCTGACACAGCACTGCGGAAGTAGGTGAACGCTATGGTGGACTATCAAATCAGTGGAGTCAACTCAGTCCCACTGACGTGAGTTTACTCAACAAGTAATAATGGAGAAATAATGTGAAATCTCTCTAACAGCCTGAAGTAGGTCAAACAGAATTAGCCTATGCTAAGTAATCTGAGTTCCTAAGGTCTAAATTAAATCACCCTGAACTGCATTACATCTCTAACCTGTCCACCATCAATCACCCGCTGGACCGCAGCAGGTACCCAAACGCACTCGCTCCATCAGTCAGAGCTCAGTTCTATCCCTCTTCTCTCAGATCACCCTGTCAGCCAGGGAAACTCTTCCGTACCTGTCCACTCAATCTCTTTTTCCCAATTTGTCACCTCTCACCTTTGTCATCTGGGATCATTAAGAGTTGATTCTTGCTTGTCATGGCTATCTTCACAAATCCAACTTAAAGTCCCTCTTTCCTATTTCTTTTTATACCTGTACCTTTAACCCCCTCTCTGTCCCGCTCTGTCTCAGTGTTCCTCCATTAGCACTGCCAGCAAAAATCAGCACAATCTTTCATTTCACTTTCCATTAGTCATATCTTGTCCTCTAAATGTGGCACAGACTTTGCTACAGTTGGTGATATTTTTACAAGCTGTTATGAGTGCTGTTTTTATTTGTCAAAAAAGGATAGGGCAAAAAGCAATGATTTCAAGAACAGACGACTTAGTTGGAATGGCCACTTAGCAAATGTGATTGGATTTTCAAGGAGCAGCCAGTTAAAAACATCATTTTTTTTTTTTTTTTGTACCAGCAACTTTAGCGTCAAGTGATTATTGTAATAGTGAGTTTGCACTTCCCCGAGATCCGGTGGCCTGATTCTGTTCATCCAAAGTAGTCAGCTGTAGCTGCTGAAATACTAAAACACATCTTTCACACACTCCTTTGCTTCAGGTCTTACCAAGACCAAGCCTCAAAAAAAAAGTTTAAATTAGTTGCTTTATGATAACTGTTAAAAGAGGGTAATAGAACAGCCTGTTATATAACAATATTGTAGGCTATTTACAGTAACTGATAAATACAGTTTGAAAATGTAATGGCAATTTAATATGGAAATAGAGATAAATGCTACAGGCTATCAATTATTCCTATAGCAGATAAGTGAGGTAAAATAGCTCTATAGGTCATCAGGTAGGTCATCACCAGACAGCCAGGAGTGTAATAAATGTCTCTAGGTTAATAAGAGTTTCAGTCTAAGCCAAACAGCAAGGCTTTTCTGATCAGAGATATATGCAACTATAACGAGCCCCCTGATGAAACAAACTGGTCCTTTCAAATATTTAAGTCCAATGATTTTAGACATAAAACAGTGCCGGTGTAACATCCCACCACACCTTTTAACACACAAAATGTCATTTCTCTCACTAGAGGTTTTCAATTAAATTAATGAAAATGCAAATGTAGTTTGATGATTTTGTGGGATTAAGGGAGTTGTTATCTTTGCTATTAAACAGCCAACATTGCAGGTTAAAATCTATCTGACTCAGGCTGATTATTTTCACAGACAAGATAATGTGTTAAAGTTTCATCACGTTGCATTAAGTCATTTTTGCAGACTTCCTTCCTAACTCTCTGAGTGGCGTTAACCTATTTGCATAAACTTACGGAATTTGAGTTCCAACATTTTGGAAACACTACTTAGCAAAATATAAGTAAAAATATAATTGTTTTAAGATATTTTAATGTGAAAATTTTACACAATATACTTAAATTAACCCATGCTGCCATTAAAAGATAAGCTTGTATCCAACAGGGCCCTCCCCACCCAGCTATCATTAATTACTCATTATAAACCCTAATCAAATCTTCAACATCAAAAATAATTAAGTTCTGTTCTTAAAGATTTTGATGGAATCAAATTCCCTTTTTGATCCTAATTATGATCTCCCTTCTTTAGCGATAATCCTTTAATACATTTACATTCTATAAGTTCTTAATCTATTAGGGTTATCATGAAAACTGCTGAGTCGATGCCGATGGCCAAAAAATTTGCCAATACCTGTTTTTATTTGGTACCGTAGGTATCGGATGTAAGATTTAGCCAACAGCGGGCTGTGACACTTCCTGTTGGAATTGACGGGGGGCGGTATATTACTGATGTATGTGTGAGTCAGTGCCGAAAAAGAACGGCTGTTAAAAAGCAAAAGAAACACACGTGAAGCATGGCCTCTACAAGTACGGCTGGAGCAGCAGGCTCATGAAAAAAAAAACAGTAGAGGGAGTGGTCCAATTTAAATTCTGTGCAATTTAGAAAGTTGTTTGTAATTAAGCACAACAGGCCTCTTGTTTGGCCCAAGTACTTGAAGGCTACAAGCCACTGCTCTTTTCTGTAATGTAAATAGTCATGTCTCTTTGTTCTTATATGAAGGCATGTTAATTTTCACGTCTTCACAGGTCTTATGTCTTGGCAGCTCATCCTGCACTTTAAATTCTGTGCAATTTAAAAAGTTGTTTGTAATGAAATACAGTACTAGAAGTTGAGTGTTAAACAGTTTTTAATAAAGGAGTGTATTTTGAAGTATATATGTTCTGTTTTCTGTTTTTTGTTGTGGTATTGAATGAGTATCGGAAATCGTAGAAATTCACCGGTATTGTTATCGACTACTGAAATTCTGGTATTGTGACAACCCCTCTAATCTATACAGTGGTTCTCACTGCTATTGCCGTGCTCTCATAATGCCAACAGAACATTTTATCCTTTTAAAGTAAAAGTGCAAAGTTAAGGTATATGTACTGTCTGTAAATAGCTTCTTCCCTGGGTGCTGCGACAAAACATACTTGACTTGAGATAAAGATAAACACAAGAATGTGAATGTAATGCAATTTTAGTGTTGGCACAGTTAACTTAGACTGAATGAGGCCAGTTTTCAGATAAATGAAGATATTCATTTAAGTGAAGAGCGAGCAGCTGCCAAGCTGGAGCAGAATCTGGTCAAAATTCCGTGTGCAGCCCTCAGCTGGGTGATGAAAGAATGATGACAAATGAATAAATCCCAAGGTTAATCTCAACATTTATTATACAGTAGCACTGCCGACCCCTGTGTCCTTGATGTTAAAAAAACTTCAACAAACCCCTTTTCCAGATCACAGACATGGAAGAAGGTAATATAAAACAATACTAACACAAGGTCTCATAATTCACATAAATAGAAGCTGAATAAACCCACTTTTACCAAATGCCTCTCAACACCTGACCACTTATTGGCAGTCTGTGCATGAACCAAACTGGTGTTTTAGCAAATGGTAGCTTGTAATACCTATTTATGAACACCTGCACAATGTAATGCAATCCAATGCAACAGCCCTGCAATCAATGTGACTTTTGTTAAGCTTATTATGCTCAGTTCTGATTTTAGCACAGAACAGTTGATGGATATATAGCTTTGTTGAAAAAGCACTGATTATTTTTGCACTGAAAAGGTGTAATACAGTGGATTGTTGGTATATTTTGAGGAAAAAAGTCACAAAGTGCAGAAGATCAGCGTTCACATATCAAAACTTTGGTTAGGGTTTGTGTGCAGCCTCTGGTTGGAGTCAGATGTTTTACTAGAGTTAAAGTAGCAATATCACAGTGTGAAAATAGAAATGTCTAAAGAGAATTAGTGATAATAGAGAGGCTTTTACTTGAGGTGTCATGACAGGGTTTAATTGCCAAAGAGACTTCTTGCCTATTATGTGCACGTGTCAATCAAATAATCACTTAGTCTTTGTGAAGTCTCTCCTGACTGAAATGAATTGGAGCGTCAGTTCAATCAGGAAGACTGTCCTAATGTTATTCATTCCCTCCCCTCATCTCCCTCTCTGTATCTGTGACTGTATCAGTCAATCATATCTTTGCTGGTCTCCTCTCTTTTGCTGTCAGCTGTCAATTTAGTGTGTATTTATTCCTCGCCACATGGATGATTGCAATCAGACGCAAAACAAGGGCAAATTATGTTTAGCTGCAAACTGCTCCGAGCGAGTGTTTGCGCTGCCATTAGCACAACGTCTTTTGTGAATTAGACTTTGTAAAGAATCAGACGGCGACTCCAGGTGAATTCAGGGTTCAATCAGTGGCCACATTCAAGTCTTTGTGAATTCACCCCTCAATGTGTCATAAATCACAGAAAGAGAAAAGCCGGCTGGTTCTCAATCTAAAGTAAAGCACTTTATCTAGGACCATTACGATTCACAGGGCCAAAAAAAGTATTAACAGGTTACAAAGAGCGAGTACAAGCAAATTTGAGCACTTTTATACTTTTTAGAAGTTAAAAAAGTGAGAATTTATCCTGTACATGTACAACGTACAATTTTAAAGTCCCTGCAAATCGTTTTTATGTTTTCACTTAAGACCTCTTGTAAGAACAGTGAACGTACAAACTGCATTTCATCCTGGACTCCTGCAAACCTTTGTTTTTCTTTTTCCCTGTCATGGCAGGTCAGGAAACAGTTTTTATTTTAAATTAGTGCAGTGTAATAAGCAATTAGTCCACTTCATTCTGACACCCAAACAATAAGAATAACCCTAACCCTAACCACTATTACCAGCTTGGATGTCAAATAACAGCTGTCATATAAATGTAATTCTATCAAAATGCTATCTTTTTTTTTTTATTTGAAATACAGTTCGGTATGATAAATTTTCATCACATGGAAATACTAGAGTAAAGCACATATTCTTATCAAAATTGTGTTGAAGTACAATACACAAGTTTATATACTTTTACTTAGATACATCACCATTAGTTTCAGTACTTTTTTGGGCAAATATTTAAAAAGAAAACATATGTTAAAAGTTAAAAATGTATTCTTGACTTTGGAACATATAACAATCTCACTACAATGACATGGACATGATCAAACCTCATGATCTTCAGCAGCCAGTGGATGTAGTCCACTTGTCAGTGAGTTGTAGAAGAGAGAGTATATGTCAATAAATATGTTCGACATGACCATTTCTTACATATATCCTTACAGATAGCTGTGTTTGCCTCCCTGTTTTGTCTTTTACATTAACTGTTTACTGCTCTTGCCTTGTTTGCTTGGCTTATCAAAGCACTTGGTAAACTTCTGTTTTTAAAGGTACTATATGAATAAAAAATATTATATTATTATTACTGTTTTTAAACCTTAGCAGATTTTGAATTAGTTATATTTCCTCATTATCTTAATAAAGAAAAAAATATCTGGGTACTTTTATGTTTCTCCAATTTTATTCCATGTGGTAAATTAATTATATGTGGATATAATTTTAGGTGCCAGGTTTGATGTACAAGGAGGTTTTGACCAGCTGTTCCAAAAGATGTGATCAAACCATTGTAACAGGCCTTTTTTTTTTTATTAAATACACCACCACAAAAAATGTGACAGACAGATTTAGGGATCGTATAACCCCCATACACAATAAGGTGTCAATGAAATCATCAAAGATCCACTTTTTTTTAATTGATTCAACAATAAGATGACTGCCAAATAATGCAAAAGGTTAACTGATACCACAGTGAAGAAACAGAGTGACTGATATCTGCTGCTCCTGTTGACTGATCAGAACTTTTAGGCGGGAGGAGACTTTATAGTCTAAATGTCAATAGAAGGTTAGCAAAATCTTGTTAAGGAGTGAATATCAGATGCAATTATACAGATGGCTCAAGAGGGAGACCTCTGTGCCTCTCAGCCAAGGTCTAATTACACGGAGCAGGTCTGCCCGTGTTTGATACAATTAAGAGGTTGAGGAGAGGCCACTGATGAGGACCGAGATCAGCATCAGGCATAACCTGTTGATGAAGTGCCGTCATCAAAACACTTCAGCGTTTCATGTTAGTAATTTGATGCGGACAGTCATTTCTTTAGTTATTATAGCATGTATGCAGATGTTAGCCTGACTAACAAGGATTAAGGCCCTGACCTGACTGCATTAAAGTGCTGTCTTTCAAGCCCCCTTTCCTCTGAGTAATGTAGCTCATTTCACTTTCCGTCGTTTAAATTTGGGTTGTTATTTTAGCATTTCCAGCTTTAAAAGTTGTGAATAGTACCAACAGAAGCATTTTGATTCATCGGATGTTTTCCTACCTCTCTTTCAGGTAGCCAGCACACTGATCAGACACTAAAAAGGTGGAGTAAAAACACTGCAGTGGGTTGATTGGTCAGAGAGAATCAAAGCTACTGGAGTCGCCTTGCTGCATAATGTGCTCTGATGTAGAATTTCACAACTCTCCTGCTGTTATTCCATCAGTTTTTTTGTCTTGCTGCCTACTGCCTTTTCTCAAACAAAGCTTGTCTTCCCGTTGTAATAAACAACCACATACCAAGCAGGAAGGACAAGAGACGTGTGTGTAGTGAGTGTGAGGATGAGAGAGAGAGAGAGAGAGAGAGAGGGAGAGAGGGTGATAGAAAAGTCACACTGAATGTGAGAGGAGCAGAAGAAAAGGTTTGCAGTAAGTTGTCAATCTGGCAGTAAATGTGAAGTTTAGGTTAGAATGTGTCAGCTAGTCAATGCTGCAGCTTCACAAGACCAAGAAGTTAGAAAAGCCCAGGAAAAGTGAAGGGCTTTAGCCCCAGAGCCGTGGTTATAACCCAACAGATAATTTAGAGCACTGTGTGCAATGGAAATGCAAAACAGATCTAGCATTGAAGTTCACTTCGGTGTGGTCGACATACAGTTTCAATGGTGCAATACAGAAAGTGTTGGGTAGAAATTTTCAGTCTTAAAAGAAAATAGATTGAATAAATTAGAATGAATTAGATGCCATCATTCACAAAAAATAGATAAACACAAAAAATATCAGTCAAGCAGAATTAAAAAGAAATAAAAAAATGGAAACTTCAAAATCTACCAAAAGTCTTCTATCAGCAAAAGAAGGATATGAATGCCGCGACACCCTTCAATGTAATAGAAAAGAAGTGGTGCATAAAAAGGAGTTATCTCTTTAATCCATTTTTCCTTTCACTCATCCCGCCTTCCTTTGAATTATTTAATTTTAATACAAGCTGTGTAAGTGCTGACTCTAAAAATAGCTCAGACTTCTAAAAACAGCCAACGAGGGCACCAAGTTACCAAAATCCACTGAATGATTCATAGATTTCTGTAGAAATAAACGGAGGCTGATGTATTTTGAGAGTTCAGATGGAGACACGGAAACAAGGGCGCTAAAGTGGTCTAGACGGAGGTTTTCCTGAGGATAGTCAGAAGACAAAACATAACTAAACAGTAGCTGTAACTCTATAACAGTGTATGAACTCTGCTGGGACAAACACATGGTGAGGAGTGTGAAAACTGATATACAGGAAGCCACAAAACAACACAGACTTTCCTTCTTCACACACCTTTCTGTGTACTTCTCCATCACTCAGTCGGTGTATCTGTCCTCCCTCGACTATGCTCAAAGCCTCACGCTGGCTCAAAATTTAGACATACAAGAATAAGGAAAAGACAAGTGGGCTTCATCTTAAGCACTGGCTCAGTCGGAGCATATGGGTAAAGAAAACCAAAGCTTCTGTGCTGCAGGGGGGGGAGAAGGCACGATTTCTCCACACGCTCAGTGAAGGTTTCCGCTCTGCTCTCCTTCCCCCTCTCAGGCAGATATAAATATCTTTGTCTGCACTGAGAGGTAGAGGCTCATGTCCTATCACTGGAAATGAAGCAAACATCTGAGGCTAATTAATGCCATGGCTTAAAATGTCTACACAAGACTAATGTTGGTAAATTGAGTTTTATGGATCCAACAAAGACATGATGTTTCCTTGCAGTATGATGTAAAACCTTGACTCCAAAAATTGTATAAAACTTAAATAAAAACATGAAGCAATCATATGCAAACAAACTATTTACAGACAACAGTTTTACAAAGAGGTAAACATAACCACGTCTCCGCTTGTTAACAAATGAGCCTTTGGAGGATCCCTCTTTTTTTAACCAAACTATGATACTGCCACCTGTTACTGAAGGACCTATTTACCTGTGCAATATTTCAAACAGATGTTTTTAGAGCATTCCACAACTTAAACACTTGAAACATAATTAAAAGCATCCAACTCAGCCAAGAAATGCATTTACTTAAATCAGTGCAGCTGATGAGGTAGACCTTTGGTTGTAGATTAAGGTGGAATTTTAGGACGAGACAATGAAAACTGTATTTATAGTCAAAAATTCTAAAGCTATTCTGCTTTTAGCCATGTTAGCAGCAAGGGCCTTGAGTTGGCCCTGTCAGTAGACCAGTTGGTCCTTTTTCTTTTGTCCAGATTGAAATATCTCTTCAAATACTGGATTAAATGACATTAAACATTAAAAGACTAATAGACTCTTTGATACCAACGGGTCAAAGATTTCCCTTCTCCCTAAAATATCTGAACAGCTCTAAATGAATTGTCACTAAATTGCAAACAGAAATTCTTGATCCTCAGAGGATCATATGAATTCCATTGACTTCAGTGACCCTTTGATTTCCAATCAGTGTCTTTAAGCAAAATGTCCCAATAACAACTGAATGGATTTCAATTTAAACGGTTAAATACATTAACTGGCGGATCATTTGCCATTGAGAACTTGTTATCCAGCGCTATCATCACATCAGAATTTTAATATGTCCAGTTCTTCGATTTATTACCCAATACCTGCAAATCTTAAGACATTCCCATCAACTTTAGCTATTCCTTTGGTGCTGATACTTTATTCTTACTTGAACATCTCTCTCATAGCAGCACAAGGTATGAGTGCAGCGTCACAGAGATGTTAGCTTGGCTGTGGCCTCTTGCTCCCTCCTATTTGCCATACTGGACCATGACTGCTGACCAAAGGAAATGTCACCTCTCTTGGTCATGAATGGTTCAGTGAAACATCATTACATACTGCACAACGCTTTAAAAAAGCGCAGAAAGCATAAAAATACAAAACAAAATAATAGGAGCACCTCAGTTAAGATTTGAACCTGAATCACTCACTTAAATGACACTTTTCTTAGTTGCTCCACCACCACTGCTACGACCCTTGGATGACTCCATAAATACCTGGTGAAACTGCTGATTTCACATTTTGTTTTACACTTTGGCAGCAGCTGCTCCTGCATAGACATTCTTGCATAGACAGAGAAATAACTTACAATTTGGTATTTTTATCTACCTGGTAGTTCTGCTATGAGCTCAGAGAAATGTCCTTGCTAATAATGATTTGAAAGAAGAAGCTACTTGACAGCCGACAGCTTCTATTTGTGCTGAATCTGCAGCCTGCAGAGTGTGAAAGAGTTTGCAAATATGTGAGTAACAATTCGTGGTTCAGAGGTGCTTCCTTTATTAAAACCATAGGACAAAAGCAAATGACCCAATGCATGATCAGGGAGGGAAAAACACAGAGGACAGTTAGTGCTGAAAGAAGATATCAAATTAATTTGATCTGGCTCCCAGATAAATGATTTACCAGAGAGTTCAGTTCAGCTGGTTTTACTTTCTGCATGTCAATCAAATAACCTCAGATGGGGCGTAAACAGTGAGGCAAGTGACCCACTTCCTACACATCTATTAGTTGATTTGGACTTGCCTAATATTTTCCTATCATCCAATGAATTCAGAGCGGTTTGAGAAAAGTCTGACTGGCAGTGTACGCTAAGTTACATGTGGAAGATTCTGCACATGCAACTTTACAGCAAAGCATGAAGACATGCGAGACAGACAAGCGCAGGGACAAGACAAAGCTCTGTCTGACAGCATGTCAGATAAGTCTGCAGAGGGCTGGCAGCTGACGATCATTTGTCAATGTGGCCTTAAGGATCCCTTAAGATCTTCTGTGTCTCTTTGTGCCCTTTGGCTTGACTCAGCAAGTCATCTGAGAGTTTGTGTTCAGTTCAGAGCAACTATGGCGCCAGGAGAAAGACTCGTGGTCCCCTGTATGTTAGCACATGCAAGCATCTCCTGCGCTGATACTGTCCAGAGAAATTTTTTGTGCTTGTATTACAAAATGTATCAGTGATGCAAATGCAAACGAACAGGAAAAGTTTCTCCCATTAAAAAAACAACTGAAATACCACAAAAGAAAAAAAAACTCACACAAAATACTTAGTTTCATTTAAATGGCTCATTGTTTCAAATGAGTCAGTCTTTTTTTTAGCAAATCAACCATCTTTTTTTAAATATGATTCCTCACTATTTGTCAGACTTAATACTGACACCGTAATTTTTGGTGGGTGCAGCTTATATTCAGGTGCGGTTTCTAGTCCGAAAAGTACAGTAAATATAAATGCATCTCTATAATTTGGGATCTAATACAGTTGCCTCTCTGTCTGTATTCACCACTCAAAGTCCAGCCAGCAGCAATATCTGACTGGTTCCATGTTATAAGAAATAGCTGTTCCACAGCACACATGCACAGACTGGAGCTGCTCTGGTGATTGAGTGGACTTGTGTTTCAAATGCAAGACAGCAGATGTGACTGAAGCTGCAATAAAACCACAATCTTCTAAAAAGAATTAAAAACAACACCATGATCTTTTCATCTATGAAATGTTGATTTCTGGTTGAATGTCAATGCTGGAGATGCAGCTTCAAAACTTCAAATTAAGTGGTTCAGCTGTACAAACTTAACAAAAAATACTATTTACTATTGGTCTATTAAATAAAGTTAGGGATGAGAGAAATCATTTTTTCTTTTTTTATCTCCCTGAATCCATGATGAAACTAAGACACTTGGTTAGTGCACTTAAAAATAGGAACAATACGATAAAACTACAGGAGTACCACAATATCAACTATGTACTGCAACAACAATTGCTGCAAACTACCTCTGAATCTTATATGCAAGCCTCTTGTAGGTTCCACTACTTAAAACAACTTCAGAATAAAGTTGGAAGAAGTTTTTATCAGGATGGTGACCATTAACATTGAAGCTGTGCTGTTTCTACCTGAAGGGGAGCAGGAGTCTCGACTCCAGTGATCTTTCCTTCCTGTTCTCACATCTCAACATCAAAAAGTTTAAAAAAGGTAGAATTTCCTGTAATATCAGAGGAATTTAGAGGATGCTACTCTTCCTGTTGACGTCTTCTTTTTCTGAGCTGTTCAATCTCAGCGAAACTAAAAAGATACACTTGATAGACTTCTTGTATAACTCAGCAGTGCTCCCAGACTCCTTCAGGATCACACTGTTTAATATTCAAAAACAGATTAAAAAACTTTAGAATTTGGGGACCTAAAAAAGAGAAACTGTACCATAAAAGTAAAACAGGAACATACTAAATCTTTTTAGTTGGAGCTGAATTCTTATTTGAATTCATATTATATTATTATTCATATTATATTTACTTAGCTACTTTGGTGCAGCGCTACATTAACTATTACACATGTCAAAACATTAAAAAAAGCCCTTGTAGTCTTAAATCTGTAAAATAAATACGAAATCTCTAATTAAATAAATTGGTTTATAATTGATTTTTTATTTATTTATAATGAATTATTCCATAAATTACCACATTTAAATTTGTGGACAGCTGTTGGAACTGAAACAAAAAAATTACTGGTGGGTTGTCTTGAGTTTGTCAAAAGTTAAGGATCAAATAACTACATGTAATTTAAAGATGTCATTCAAATAACAGACTCCCAGAGAACTGGAACTCACTTTTGGTTGAAGTTCTGGTTCTGTCTTTCTGCTGTTATTAGCATTATTTTCTGTTTTTAGCAAAGAAGCTCTAAAAGCACAATGTAAATAAGCAGTCACAGATTTAGTAGCGATAAATAGCCTGATTTTTCTTTGTAGGGCTGAAAGTGACCAAAATAGAGCTAAAAGAAGAATAAAGGAATTAACGGTGGACTTCATGAGATGACCTGGAACTTCAATCCGAATGCTTATGTTGCTTCATGTTTGTAGGATTTATATGTATGCAACATTTGCAGAAAATTTGCACTTTCAACTTAACTCAAGGACTTTTATGAGAAATGTTTTCCACATGAAGTATTGAATTTTGAAAGATGTGTTGAAAATGCTTGCACACATATGGTCCTCTCTCTATATATAAAACCATCTTGGCTCTCTGACATGGTTATTAGCAACTCAGTTCCTCTGCCAAGGTTTTTCCTTTAGATCCATGGGGTTAAGCTGCTGACCTTGTGGTCAAGCTCTGCAGAGATGAGAGATCAAAATAAAAACTTCCCCAGATGCTGCCCCCTTTTGCTGAATATATATCTAAGTACTACATAAACACCCTGGGAAAACTGAGCAATAGATTCTTAGGTTGCTACAGAAAATGTGCTGGCAGAATAAACAAACGCGCAGCATTTTCCACATCCTGCTGTTACTGCAGTCATGTGAGCCATTCAGGCTGAGACAAGACACACAGACTGACTGATGAACCGAGCTGCACATTCAAAAGTTATTCTTTTATTTAATGGCGACGACTGATGTCTGGGAGTGCTCTTAAACCAGGGAGCGACACCGAGACACAAAGAGAAACCGAGGGAGGAAACGCAACCCGTATGATGAATGAGAGAGACAAGAATGAGATTAGGAGTAGTCCACTGAATAAATGAGCAAATTAATGAAGCAGGAAAAAAAGAACAGGCGGCTTGACGCTGACGACACGTTCCTCTCCTTCTAAATAAAAAGTGCTGCTTCTAAGAATAGCTGCACTTGCCGCTGGTTATGGGCTGCGATAGCCATCATCATTAGCACCCTCGTGGTGTGATTCTCAACATAGCACCAGTTGCAATGTGACTATGGGAGATGATGGCGCGTTGCTAACTTGTCCTGTTTTGTTCACAAGTTTCCCTCTGGTGGCATTTGCAATCACTGCTGCTTCATTCAGTGAGCTTACAACTCCATTACAGTTACCCGGTACATGTACTCTATTTGTACAACGGACTTGGCATTTAAATGCATCAGGGGCGACTGGGTAGTATTCAGACAAAGTGCAGACATATAACCTTGGCTGAAACTCAACAAAGTGAACTGGAAGCTCAGAGGTAGGCGCAGTGCTTCTGTGTAATGTTTCACATACCCTAAAGCACTGATATGCCTGTGTGCTTGCAAAAAGACTTACAAAAACAACTTGCCACTGTGCTTTGTGACACTGTGACCAAATTAGATAGAGGAACTAATGAGGATCTACAGGCAAAAAAAAAGCAACAATTCGATAAATATACTAATTTGCTTTCATTCCTCAAATTAGAAGAGATGGATATCAATCTAGTGTCTGTACATGAGAGTGATAACACAAGCTATTGATGGGGCACAGTTAGTTTAGCTTAGTATAGGTTACAAAATTAAAATAGAATCAAATAGAATCCCTGCGGTTTTTTTTCCCAGGATGGCAAAGGCATAACCTTCCCTCTGATTTGCTAGTGTTTGCATATATGGTTGGTTAGCTTTGGGCAGGAGGAGTGACACAGGTTAGAGTTAGCGTAAGCCAACCAGAGGCAGAGTATGATAGGTCATGGCCTTTACTATCCTAGGGGGAAAAAATTATCACCTAGCGTGCAATTCAGACACAGCTACTGGTAAAACTGGAAATGAATTCATATGCATATTTGAGGGCATTTTATATAGAAATCAATAAATTGTGCCTGCCTGGTTAAAAAAAAGTCTTAACTCCAGGCTGACTGTGTGTTAGATTGCGGCTTTGTCCATTTTGACTCTGATTAAGACAAAGTAGTGTGAAAATCAGTGAACTGTTTGTACTATTAAAGATCAGTGTGCTCCAGTAGCTTTTTCTTCTGACATTCGACTGTTTCAACATCACAGTGCATCTGCTGATCGTGCTGTGGTGTTGACACAGATTGAAACTACAAAGGTGTAAAATATGCACCACTATTTGCATGGCAACCTGGGAAAAAACCCTTGAAAATCTGGATTGTACCACTGATGTGTCAACAGAAAGTTTAAGAAAAGATTTGTCAAAGCAAACTGCAGCACCACCTTCAATACTGCCTATTAACATGTCAGCAGTTGTAGCTGTTGATTTCTGCGGGAGATTTTCCATCTTCCTTTCTTCACACTTTATCTTGTCAGTTAATGTCAAACAGACATTTAAGTAAACTGAACAAGGAGGTTCATTCTTGACTGTTTGGAGCATAAATCTATCCTAAATCATTCCTCAAGTTCTGCCAAGATAAGAGTCCAAAATAAATACATCCTCAGATGCTGCTCCTGTTGCTGTATTTAACTAAATTATTTTTAGCCCGAAGTTTACTTACCAGCAGAAAACTTAAACACAGAAACACAAGCTGTCTGTGAATGCCAAAGCAGAGTTGTGACAAGAATTCAGTCATTTTTGTCAACTTGGAATCAAGGGGACAACAAATATTTCCCTTAGGTCTATAACTGAAAAAAACCATGGGAATTAAGATTAAGATTAAATTAAACTTGAAGGTATATTATACAAAAATATCAGATTAAATGAAGGATATAAACCACCCATTTGTACCATATGTCAACACAACAGCACAATCTAAAAGGGGAGCAACAATGTTTCTCTTCCTACGTCATCACCACAAGAGATGGTGGTGACGCAGTCATTCATCTGCTGTCAGGTCACTGCTGGTCAGGGTTACATTGCTCATAGCAGGAGCAGTTGGTGAGGCCATAGCATCACTTTGGAGAAAGTTTTTGTTTAGCTTACACAATATCATATGTAAATCAAATACATTTTAAATTGATTTTTTTCTTAGCTGTATTTTTAATCATTTATAGTCTTTGTTGGCTTCACATACACTCCACTGTAAGCAATATGAAGTGGAGTAATGTATTTTCCTTTTTATGAATAATAATCCACCTTCACTGAGCTAAACATCATGGACTTTATCACTACAGTGGCTGTACAAAAGCTACTTTAAGATGTCTAACAAGACAAATGTGTTTACTGTTCAGCAAAGTCCCAAAAGGCAAGGGCCACTTCTGTCAGAATGCTACTTTCTTCAAACTGCACACACCATGCCAGTTAACATTTTCATAACTCGTTTTAAAACCATCAGACTGTTCCAGCATTCAAACTGATCTGTGTACCATGTCCTCTGTATCATTTCTTTCCCCTCAGCTCCAGGAAGGAGTCCACAACAGGGATTTTCCTGCATAGAGAATATCAAGTTGATTCTTTGCCATAAACACTATGCTGCTTATACAAAAACATGACCATGTTTGCAATGTATAATTTAAGAGGGTGGCATTAAAGGCAACACTACCAATAACTGCGACAGTGGAACTGCTCCAGAAAGGCATTAGGTAAAAATAGAGCTTATAGCAAGATGATTCATGAGCTATATGAGCTGGGCTATAAAAAAGCAACAGTTCACTCCCTAACAAGAGGTGCTAAATTTGTCAGTTATGTGACAGTCAGTCTCTCAGGGATTAAAAAGTGGCTGATGGCATCCCATATTGGTTTGGTGACACATGCTAATTCCTAGTAGTGTGTCATGTTGACATGTCCCTGCTGTTCTACTGACATGTGCCACATGGAAACAGCATGTCACTTGTGTTCCACTGGCAGGTCCCCTGTAAGGGCCCAATCAGACGAGACATGGTTTGCAGGTAGCAAAAGGTGAGGCACACCACACTCCTATAGTGCAGTGCATTTTTTGTTATGTTGATAAGAAACCACCATCTCACTGTTCCTTCGTCATCTTGCAGACTCTCTGTTCATTTTGGTCTGTATATTTTAGTTAAATATTGCACATAAATGAACAAACTGAGGGCACTTACTCGTGCTTTGACACAGGTGGGTACATGAGAGCCTCAGACGGAGGAATATTCATACGTAGTGGCATCAGCCAGCAGCTTCGCCTTGACAGTGGTCCCCATTTATCTGATTGGACAATGGTTAAAAATGCTAGTCACTTCAGGCGCTCTCCTGTTTTCAGATTAAGTTTTTCAGCTGGTTGCCATCACCCATGCAAAACATGAGGTACCCAGGGGCAATAAGCATTGTGCAAAAGGCTTACTGCCAATGGAAAACAAGTCGAAAAAGACACCGTTTACTGATAAAACTGCCATCTGTCTGATCAGGCTCTAAAGCTGGTAGCTATATGCAAGGAGAACAACAGCTGTGGACCACTAATTAAAGGGGCGTATCTCTAAAACTGGCACAAGACAGGAAAACAATACAGTACACAGTTGATATATGATCAACCAGTAAAACATAAGTGAAAATACAGTGTCAACAGCCAATAATGGCATATCACTTAGAATTAGAATATGCCGCGTAAAACAAGAGTGGCAATCAAGGAAGATCAATAATGGAGACGAGTGTCACATGACTGATGTAACAAGCAATACTAGATTGGGGAGTTTTTCCTCATACACATTTAGAGTCTAAGGACAGAGGGTGTCATATACTGTGCAGACTATGAGGACCCCTCAGGCAAATGTGTGACTGGTCATTTTTGGCTATTCAACTGAAATGACTTGCCTGGGCTGCTTAGTTGGACTTTAGTCCATTAGAATACCTAATAATATTTTTGGGATGTATTTGGTGCCTGACACCAAAAGTGAAAAGATCTTACCCACAAAACATGAACAAGTAGGTGTGAAATGCTAACATCAGCATGCTAACATGTTCACGCTGTTAAATGCCACACAACGCAAAATACAACTGAGTCTAATGAGAATGTCATTAGTTTTGCAGTTAAATGTCGAAAACACCTAATGAAATCAACCTCAATGACACATTATCAACAAAAACTGAATATGACTTGCTTCACACTGCTAAGACTGCAGTGACTTTGTAATACCACTGAATTGTAAGTTCAGTGTTAGACTGTTAAGACAGTTTATTGCTAAAAGACCTTGCAAAAAAGGATCCCTTTAATTTTAAACCTGAATATTTTAACACCTCCGTGAGCTATAAGATGATCTAAATTGTAGCTGAAGCTTCCTTTATTCACAGACAGACAGCCAAATGGTGCACATCTATGTATAAGGCACCTAGAATATGTTTAAATCTTTGTTCCTGTTCAGGTAATAAATTAAGGTTCTGCAGGCCGCGGTTGAGCTAACACCTTTGCCTGATCTTGAGGCAGCAAAAGCTTTAATGTGAGTTAAAGAATAGGCTGTGTCACAGAGGTTCAGAGGCTCTCTACAGGGTTCAAATGAATCTAGCAGCCATGTTCTCCCTCCTTACCTCCCTGAAGATCCTCCAGTGTTTCTCAGTGTCACGCCGCATCACTTTTCCCACTAACCTCAGAATCAATTATTACATAAAAATAAGAAAGCTAACACCTGAATATTCAGACATACACAAACATATTTGCTGCAGAGATGGAATGCTTCCCATGGCATCAGTCTCATGACAAAATAAATCCTCACGTTTGCTTCTGGCTCACAAATGTCGAAGATAGAAAAGAAATACAGCCAACAAGAGGAAACATAACTGGAAAAGGCTGCATAACAAACTACTGAGGACCATGAGAGCAAAGGAAAGCATAATAAGCTTTACACATGCCAGGTGATGTTGACTCTCCTCTTTTCATTTTCAATAAAACAGTGGGAAGTACGGATATTCATGAATCCCATGCTGGTGCACATTCCAAAGAATTCACAGGCTTACGAGGAGTACAAAAAAATGTTGCGGCGCCTCACCTTTATCTGACACTGACTAATCATCAGAATAAATAACATACTGCACAGCTAAATTATGTACAACAATTGTTTCTGCTGAAACATCAGTAAAGTGATTTTTTCTTTTTGATTAAATATGATTTATTTATGTCAACAAAGAATGATAGGGAGGACATTTCATTTAATCATCATGTATTCAGCAGCTGAAATGCTCTCTCCAGCATCACCCTTCTCTTCTGATGGCTTTAGATCCAGGAACGATTCCAGGAACGAAACAGGCAGAGCCAGGATTAGATTTTTTCTTCAAAGATAAAATCAATGAATGGCAGGCAGAAAAGAGACACACGCTGCCCTTACTCAACATTTTCTATAATGCCAGTAAAAATGAATGAAAGAAAGAATGACTAAATGAAAAAATGCATGAATGAATAACTAAATGAACGAATAAACATGTTTAGATGAAGAAAATTTGACAAAAGAGCATCCATGTAATCTTGTTGTAATGAAAGAACCGGCCAAGGCTTTTCTTTAAGCAGGTAAGTCAATGAAAATCTGGAGCATTGATGGTATGCCACCCAACATTTGTGTGCTGATGCTTGAAATGCCTCACAATCCCAGCGCTATTAGCTGAGAGAGAGAGTTGAAATAGAGCTTTTTTTTTAATTACATCTAAACATGAAGAAAAGCAAAGACTCTGCTGTCAGTGGAGCTCAGTGCTGCACACCTGCATGTTCTTTGCAGAGGAAAACGTGTTGCAGTGATGCTGCTTTATTTTGGTACATTTCTCATTTAAATTGTATCAGGACTTTTTAAACATTGATCTACTGTGTAAAAGCTAATGTAGATGTTTCAAGTTGCTTAGAAGATGTATAATAAACATGGTTGCAGACACTGACTTTTTTCTTTCTCAGAGTTTTAAACCAGTAACCAAATGTAAAACGTGCAGGTGCACCAACCTGCACCTGAAAAAACAGGAAAATTATTACGATTTTCTGGCTAATAGGCTCACCACAGGAGCTACTGTGTTGAGTTTTTTCCATCTAGTTAATGTTGAAAAAGTAATTCCTTGTGTATGGAATGCTGTCGCTGGAAAAGAGATGAATAGATGAGTTACTTTGGTAACCCTTTAAAGTACTGCCTTTTCAGTATCAAATGAAAAATGCTTTACACCTTCCGTTGCCTACCAGCTTTAAACATGTTAAAAGCAGAGTGTGAGTGCAAAGTTTAGTTATAAGCTATATTGCTGGTAGCTTGAAATGAAAATAATCCGTATCTGATGAAATGCATTAAACCGATAAAAAACATCCATCCATCCATTGTCAACAGCTTACCTGAGGTCCAGTAACAAAGACCAAAAAAACCACCACCAACAAAAAAAAAACAACAAAAAACAGGCTAAGTGGTTATGGAAAATGATGAGGAACATATTTTTTAAAAACATGGCAAAATTGCAAGTAAAGAGTAATTTCTGATTCTTTAACAAAGAAGAATCTCTTTACTGCGTGGCTTTCGTGAATGAAGCTCTGTGCTCTCAGGTGATTCACTTTCTTTTGAGCTGGCAGGTGCAGTTTCTTATTCCAGTGACGCGCACTATTGAAGCAGGAATATATACACTAGATTAATCAAGTCATCTTGATTAAGTCCCACACAGGCAGGCCCATTCTGTAGTGAAGTTTCAACACAAACTCTCAGCTATGATGAAGAGCATAATGTGGTGGAATAAATCATGACTTGTCGCGTGCCTGCTAAGGTTTGAAGAAAGCAGAAGCTCCTCCAGACTCTCCGTTCCTAATCCAGACTAGCAGAACCGTGGAGAGGAGCTAATATAATGGTGCAACCCACCAACCAATAATGTATGATGATAAATTCCATCCAAGCCTTCTGTGTGAGTCTCATTTGTGCTGTATGCATCCAGCAACAAAAATACCAAAAGTAAACTACCTACTACCCTGCAGTTAATGCCACTTTGCACGCTGCATCTTGATTTCTGCAATTATCGTCCGAGCTCTAATTCTCCTTGACAAGAATTTAAAACGTTTAGAGGCTGCACTGTCTGCGAACTACACCATCTGAGTTGACTCAAGACTACAGAAGTGGTATTATAGAAAGTCTTAGAATACCAAATAAAACTAAAAATATGAGCAGAGATGTCTGTAGAAATTCACAACTTGCACCACCCTTGTCCTTTCTGAGATACTCTTGTCACTTAATATATTTGGGTAATTGTAGTTATAGAATTCTAATAATCACTTTGACACTGTGAACAATTTATAGGATCAACCATTTTAATGGTAAGTGCACAGTACAGCACAGATGTCTCTCCATCGAAATCATGAAACAAAAAACATAGATCACATTTTTAAGTAGTGTAGGATCATGGTATTTGTATATTTCTTTTTTTTAACAGAAACTACTGCAGATAAAGTTTTAGAGTTTTGTTCATGATATGTTTAGTCACATAAGCTGACTTCCTTCCTTGCTCTCTGGCTGCTGTTACTTTAAAAGTTAGCAACAGGCAAAATAAGATGCACTGTGATCTTTCATAAACTTTTGTTTTTCTCTGGGTTTAAAAATCGATGCAAACATATGTTAAAACAAGTATAAAAAGTACGAGCACTAATTATAAAAAAAAAATATTCATCTGGGTGTTTGAACATTGAACTTGATCTCGTCCCAAACTGATTCATTTTGCTTCCTATAATCAACTTGGGTAACAAAGTAATTTCTGCCCCTCTGTAAAAGTGTATTTTGCTGTTGCGTCCCAGCATGGACCCACTGAAGCCCCTCAAACCATTTGCTTTGGTATAAACTACTTCTTTCCCTGCTACAGACAGATTAATTTCCTGTTAGAGCTAATGCATTAATGCAATAGGGCTTAATTAGCACCAACATGGGTCTCCACCCAGTGTTGGCATGACTCCTCATGATATGATTTGAAGCGTGGTGGAAAACTGCACAGGCAGCTGTTTGCCACTTTATCAGCACAGAACATTCTTGCAGCACTAGTTACGGCTTGTTACACAGCTGCAGAGTTCGCAGGTGAGGGTCTAACCTGTCAAACCTATGGAATAGCTAGAGGTGATGGGTTAATGGTGTTCAACTACCCAGCAACAGACAGTGATTCAGCCACAGTCTGATAACATGCAGGGGCTACGCTGCTAGCTTAGACTCAAGTTAAGTCAAGTGTAAATAGGTAGTATTTGTGTGTTTAAAGTAAAATGTGCAGTTTAATACTGTAATTTGCAGAGAACTACAGGCATTTTGTTTGTATGACATGACCTATTTTTGGTACCCTGCTGTATATTGAGAGGCTGTGGGAATACGCTTTACTAAACGCTGCTCATAAAGACTCAGTGCCACATCTAGGAGTCAGATGTTTGTTTTTCTTTTCAGCCTTTTCAGTTATACAGTCATGGAGATACACTTGTTGTTTGCTCAAACGATTAGATGTGTAAATGAGACATTGAAATAACAGCCTCAGCCTTGAACCATCATCATAAGTCATTGTAATTATTTTGGGTATCCAGGGTCCAAGATATTTATGTTCATTTCTCAACGTTTCTTGGAATTGAACTACCCAAGGCTTGGATCAGCATAAAACTCTTCTGGTTGAAACATCAGTTTAAAAGAGGAGCAACTATTTCTGACGGCCCAAGAATCAGTCACATCTCACACAGCCCCTAAGATCATGGGTTGAGGTGAAGTAATAACAAATAATCAATTCACTGTAGGATTCTGCCAGTGATTTCAAAAGGCAGTCTACATACTGATTGTACACAGTACATGCTAGTGGTCTTTGTTACCTATTTTTGCACTAAATGTATGATACAAATGTAACAGATAAACTTGATTTCTAATGTGCAATGAGGCAGAACAATGCAATTCTGTGCTGATGAACAAAAAGTCCATCAATAAAATCGTGACAAATTTGAAAACAGGCAGATAAGTAATTCCTGAACCTGCAGTTCTCCACATTTTCTGACTTTTTAGCCATGTGGTTATTAAACCTTATTCAGATTTCCCTCTGTGGGCATGTTAATCAGTCTGATAGGCTTTTTTTGTGCATTAGTATGACTCTAGTACAGCCTTCAGTTTTTTGAGGGGACACTCTGGATAAGTGAGGATAATACCAGGCGGCCCATGCTCATCCCCAGTTCCCTGCTTCTGTGGCACCATAATTACATTTAGCCCCAGCCTTGACTGGAATTAGAACTAAGACTTAGGGCACATACCTGAAAAACCCCTCTCTCTGGCTCACCTTCATTCCTTCCTTCTCTGACTCTCCTCTCGCCCAAGATGACTCAGTAAGCACAATCTTTCCAAAAATCTCATTAAGTCCCACCACAGCCAAAGAGCGCTGTTGCATTATTCATGTGTTTTTCCCGAGCACACTCTCAAAAAATGGGTGAATAATTCCAACTGATGTTTAAAATGCACAGCAGAAAATCAGCTAGGTTACATCTAAGCATACCTTTAAACTAACAATGCTGTTTCTGAGCTATTGGGGATTCATGAAAACCCATTCACGAGAAGTGACCCAAAAGTAGGCTAATTCAAGCAGTACAAAGTCACAAGAGCGTTTATTTGTTATAAATAATTAAAATGCTTCTGTTCTTTAAATGCAACATTAGACGTAATGAATTACTTTTAGTAGTTTAAGGACCATAAGTTTCAGACTACATGTGACTCATCTCAGGACTGAGATATTTCAGTGGGACTCATTAGCTTGCAAACATTAGCATTTTATTTATGCATGGCATGCTAATCCACCTAACGCTGTATGTGTTCATAACGCTCCCTGCAGATCCCTTCACTGTGTCCATCCGGACAGCTAAAGAGATCTGCATAATTCTGTAACTGAACCTACCATATTTTTAGACTTAGGCAACATGTCCTTGTGTACGTCCACAGAGATAAGAGCTTTTGGGTTTAAGGGGGTGCACTGGCCCATCTGCCCAGTGTCACAGTGTGTTTATTTAAATGCAGTGGCTGGCAAAAAAATTCTGATGAATATTTCAGTTACAACTTCAGTTCATTGAGTATATAGCGTAAGAAAATGTCTTTTTTTTATTTTTTGTTTGACTACTGCAAATCTTGCACAGTGAAGTTCCATAGCTCTCACCAGCTCTTCAATTCAAAACTGTAGGCAGACATTCTGGCCCTTCTTGTCACAACACAAGAATAACAGGAAGCCTGAGTAAAAAAAAAAAGTGGCAGTTAAGGCAGCATGAAACGTAACTCAAATGGGATGTTCTGGGATGTCTGTTTTAAGTGAGCAGTCGTTAGCCAATGTGCTATTTGCAGGCTAGCATAACCAACTTGACAAGGCGATGGTAGATAATGCTATGCATCTAATTCAGAGCTGGTTGTTACCTGGTTCTAGACCTCTGAACTGCACCACATCTCTGATTGTTTAGTTATTCATAGAGGTATACAGGGGTAGAGGCACACAGAGGTATATTTAGTTTGCTATTTAGCAATATCGATAAATAATAATTCTCAACTTAAACCTTTGCTTAAAATGCTACGTTAACTAGCGTACCTACTGTATTAGCTGCTAAGCTCAAATGGTAGGTTCCCTGACCAACTACACATTATTTTGTCAGAACTGATCGTCACAAAACAAAATAACCCTCCATCTCAAACAGAAATAGGCAATAATGACAACAACATAAGGCGCAGTAATGTTATGTAATAAAAGATTCATTCTAAACAATTTGGTAGATGGCTTTAATGGACAAAAAAAGTCAGCCTACTGGAGCAAAAGAAAGAAAAAGAGAAATATAGAGAAATATAGTTCTGTAGACTGGAACTGGATTCTATGCTGCCAGTAGGTCTAATGAATAGCAACATTTCCACTATCAGGAACAGCTGAGTAGCTTAGGCCTGCCAGTAACATGGGTGCTAAGTGTAGAAATAAATCCTGCATTGATCTCAGAGATTAACATCCCTCAGACGACAGATGTAACAGCACCTCTAAAACAACACTGACTCAACTAGTGAGGACGTATGTTTCACATCTTTCCACACAAACTCGCTGTGATGCAGCATCTCATCGCTGTCTCCACTGTGGTCTATATTTATGACACAACTACAGACAACAACACATCTCTTCCCACTGCTACATTTTTATGCATGTCAGGGAATCTTGTGTGAGTAACTGAGGATGCAGTATCATTTCGTGACTCCATTTTTACCTCTATATGAGACATATGCTGCAGGCAAGCCCAAAGGAAGGCAGGAGATTCCACAGCTGTTTCTCTTAAATATGCAAATTGGTAAAATATGGTCCCAACTAAATATAACTTGCCATTAAAATTTTAGTATTGCATTAAGTAGGAGTATAACGCAATAATGACCCAGCTGAGTCACAACCTCGGGATGATTTAAGCATCGTGTCAGCGTGATGGCTGAGGATGCTGAGAAAGAAAGGGATGTATGAATAAACATATGCACATCAATCTAACAGTGATGTTACAATAGGGTGTTGTATGGCTTTGTCTAAGTGTTATGGGTTTTGACAGGGATCTGCCTTATATTAACTCAACAAAATAAACTATCAAACATTGCAGAAGTGCTTTGTATCTGAACACTAGACAGCTGGGACAGATGAAATGTGAGTTTCCCTTAAAATAACTGTTCCAATTTGCATGGACGTTTGAGCTTTCAGTGAAACTTAAATTTATTTTCTCAGTCACCTAACATATGTGCATGTACCATGACATGGCGTGTTTCCACAGCTTGTCTCTCTGGGAACCGTAAGGACAAGGGCCTCTCATCTCCATGTGCAGTGAGAGTGGAGGCTAACTCAGACTGGCAGATGGGTAGAGGGCATCCAGTAAACAGCCACACAGGTCAGGGTGACATTAAAGTGTCTTTACTGGCCAGCTCATTAATGTTGGGAGCTCTCTCACATGCACAGGCGGCAGAGTCACGTTTAAGATGCAATATGTTGGAGTAGTAGTTTCTAAAATGTGCTCCTTATGTGTATGTTAGTTTTTATGACCTTTCTTATAACACTTGTTAATCTCCTTTATTTTTTTAATGAACAATTTCTTTATTTCTCATTGTTTAATTACTGATTTAATTAAAACAAATACTTTGTAAGTGTCAGGCTAGCTGGTGAGCTGTAAGCAGCACTCTGGTGGGTTCAGTTGGCAGCAATGAAGATGCCCAGCATGCTGTCAACTGCACATTCACACTGACCTCAGACCTGTGAAACACAGCAGACCAGGACAGTCTGCAGTCTGCTGAGCACGGATCAACCAACTGGCCATGACGCAGGGACATGGTTTGTCACAGTGGGACCCCCTGTCTCTATGCAGCTCCCAACATTCACAGCACACACGGTCCAAAGATAGATTTTTGAAGTATGAAAAAGGATACTGGTAGAAACACTAAAACTACTGCTGTTTTTCCAGGGTTTTAAGAACTGTAGCTCTAAAAACATTCCCCTCAAAGAGTGACTATGTAAGAATGTTACAGCCTCTTCATATTTATCATTTTAAGATTATAACCTCTAAACAAATACATCCATAAAAATTTAAAGACATTTTTTAAGTCCAATGCTCAGTTAAAATCTGAGCATGCTCAGAATTCGATCAATGTTGGTATATAAGGACAAAGAAGATAAAGTGGTGTCCTTAAGGTCGAGCCACACCAGAATTTTAAATGCACCTTTCACTTTCGTTTAACTTCTGCTTTAGGAGTACGAACTGTTCATTTCAAAAGATCAGAATGTAGACACTTATGAGACAGGGGTCAGCAGTACAAATATGTGTTATGAATAAAAGGAGGCGGTGCGCCCTTTACGAAGGTAGGAAAATGGTGTGGAAGTTGGGGAATTAATTTCCCTCTAACTACAATTTTCCATGAATCTTAAACCAGAGCTGCACAATTTGTCTAATAAAGCTCATGGCTTTGCTCAATTAAATTAACTTGATCAACTGTGATATTTACATTTAAATGCATGTCTGCGCTTCAAAGCTGCACAGCTTATTTGTTCAACCATCCAAATAAACAACACAATATAGCAGCACAACATATGCATGAAGGCCAAGAGGAACAACGTCTTCTAGGCCCAAGATGATCTCACTGGATTCCCATCCTCATTCAGCATCAACTGTTAGTGAAAGCACTGCTCTGTTGTTTTCACTGTGGGGAAAAAAGGTTTTAGTACATTTTCATTTAATTTTTTTGCAACTTGGAGATGAATTAAAGACTTGTGTAATTTTGATATTTTGAAGATTTTTAAATGAGGGGAATTTAGCAGAACGTGGAAGCAAAAGCAGTGATCTGTTTATGTTCATGTAAAAGTGCAAACACTGGTGTGGGTGTAACACTTTTCCATAAATGCAATAAGCAATTGTTAACTTTGATCCTAATACTGATCAGAATAAATCTGATTATCATGTTGGTCATGAGCTGTAGAGACCACTGAAATACAGACTACTAAAAATGAATCCTCAGGCTGAGTCCTATGTCTTTGTGGCTTTGATAATAGCCACAAATATAATATACAACATGTTGTATAATGACCAATAAACTTCCTTGTACCCTTGTATCCTTGTGTAAACACATTAAACTGTTTGGTCATTTTTTATTATTATTGAAATATTATACTAAATACTACAAATGTTTTAACAAATCAATTCAAAATTGGTTTGGAAATTACAGAACAGTTTTGGTTTTTTTTTTAGGTAAACTTTTGCAAATAAATGCAAATAAGGTGGTAAGGTGCATAAAAGGCATCAAAGTATTTTGTTTATAGAAAAATATTTCAGCCAATTTCAAAGGTTTGGGCTCTGGTCCTGTTTAAATGTCCTCAAATCTTGAGTAAAAACTACATCAAGTCCTTGCCATCAGAAAAAAGACACATGAGTCGTTATCATTTGAGTTTAGAGGCTGTTACCTGCCTGATATTTTGGAAAGACAAAATATATCTTTAGGTTTAAAGGAGCCACCGGTTCTAATATTCTGCGGGACCCACAGATTGAGTTTATGTGTGTGTATGTGTGTGTGTGTGTGTGTGCTTGTGTGCCTCCACCTGTTATGAGACCGTGCTCTGCTAACGCCAGACTGTCTGAATCACGCTGGAGCAAGAAGGCAGAACTAAGGCCCTTCTGCTTTCATTTATAATTCAGAGCAGCGCCACATACCATTTGTCTCCTGCAGAATTACAATTTCATCTCTTCTGTTTCTGGGGAATTGCTTTTACGAAACAGAAAAAAGAGGGGGTGCACACTTATTGGAGGTTTCAGGTGTTCTTTTGTGAGAGCTCTTTGGGGAATAAAACAGCATCATGTTAGGAAATTTATTTGCAAAAGAGATACAGTATGAAAGCAGTGAAAATGATTACTTCTTAAAAGGTTTGTATGCATCATCAGAGAGAAAATCAATATATTTGCAGCATCTCATCTTTCTTCTGTATGTTCAACCTGCACAGATACCTCTAAAAATGAATATTTATGTATACAAGTAGCTGTGAATGTACTGGGATCACTATGGTGAGGAGGTAAAATGTTTAACATCACTGTTGTTTGCCTGAGCGACAGATCAGCCACAACAGACCTTCGAAAGATGTAAATGGCTACAAAGACCGAAGGATCTGTGCATGAAATTTTACAAGATATATTCCAAGGCCTTTTTTAGTGTTATCAACTGATACTGCGACAAGGAAATGCATTGAAGGGCACATTAGCATTTTATTGCCTATTTAGTATTATTCTTGAATGGAGAACATAGAGTTCATCTTGACATGCTGAATATTTTGTGAAATTGTATTTCTTCAAGAAATGTTTTAAATTTCAAGAACACACAGTGTACTTGAGTCGTCCGAGGACTTCAAAGTCTTCTCTTACAGTTCTGCCTCCTTAAATCTGAGGGAAACTTTCAGTAGATTGTAAAATTGGTTCGGCTAATCCATAAAAATGCACAAAAGTCTAATAACAAAGCAGTGCTCAAGTTCAGACTGAGGAAGCTTTTCTTTCCAATGAGTCTCTTTTCAAGTTTCTCCATTGTGACCGCTAAGGTTGAGTCTGAGATTCAGTTCTGGGACTCAATTACTACAATAGACTCAGTTTCATATCAAAAAAAGGCCCCCAAAGCTCCCTGCAGTCATGTGAGAGCCTCCATTTTTTAAAAGGAAAAATAACACCATGTAAAGTTCAAGACAGACACATTTTCAGAGGCCAAAATCAGTTTTACATACAAGTTCAGGGAAACTTTGATAAAAATGTTGGGGGGACGTGGGACTTTAATATGTTTCAAGTGCCTACCGAAGAAAAATCTTCCCAAAAAAGGAATTGTTTGCAACAACAACTCATCTTCTACATGAAGTTTAGGATCTCATATGGTGGTTTTAAATACGAATATGCATATAGAGACAAGTTTTAAGTCTGAATGAAATATGTTCCAACCCTGTGAAAAAATAAAAGCTTAACCCCTATATACCAGAGAAAGAGTCCCAAAAAAAGATTTTAAGTTTACGGAAACAGTGCACAAAAATCCAATTATGTCCAGTGAGCTGCAAGAATGACACTGCATGTATGTGTGTGTGCATGTATGAGTGTTTGTGTGTAAGAGTGTGTGTGTGTAAAGTTGTCTCATCTGCTGCACAGAGCTTCATGGCAGCCTGGCTGGGACCCATTGGTCAACCTGTCATCACTGGTTCTGACTCACTGCTTAACCTTTGTGAGCATACGCCATTATTTAGTACAACACTGGCCCCGCAGGGAGAGAGGAACGGATAAATGGATGGGACTGCAGCAGCCCCCTCACCCACCCCACCCTCCCCACACACACACACACACATACTGTACATACAACACACACGGTGCTTAGCGGCTCAGTTCAGACAGAGTGAAGAGAGACTGAGATTTATCACACTAAAGCTATTAATACAAAAAGAGTTAAATGTGTGGCGATGTTAAATAAAACATTGTGCCAGATTTATTAAAGATAAATTTATATCTATAATTATGATCCTGTAAATCCCAACACTATACTATAATACCATATTTTGCAAGAAGTAAATTTGCGAGTGAGCTTCTACCCCAAGCAGAGGGGTATAAGTATCTCGGGGTCTTGTTCCCCGGTAATGGGAAGATGGAGTGTGAGATGGAAAGGTGGTAATGCAGACGTTGTGCAGGATTGTCTTGGTGGAGAAGGAGCTCAGCAGGAAGGCAAAGCTCTCGATTTACCTGCCAATCAACAATCCGACCCCAGAGCTTTGAGCAGTGACTGAAATATTGAGACTGTACATACAATCCGCTGAAATGAGTTTCTGCTGTAAAGTGGCTGGGTTCAGCCTTACAGATAGGGCGAGGAGCTCAGTCATCTGGAGGGAGGGAGCTGTAAAGCCAATGCTCATTCGCAACAAAAGGAGCTAGCTGAGGGGGTTCAGGCATCTGATTAGGGTGCTTCGTGGGCGTCTCTCTTTGGAGGTTTACAGGGCATGTGCAACTGAGAGGAGACCCTGAGGCAGAGCCAGAACTTGCTGGACAGATTACATATCTCATCTGGCCTGGAAACATCTTTAAATCATCCAGAAGGAGTTGGAAAGTGTTGCTGGGGAGAAGGATGTTTGAAATACAACGCTTAGCCTTCTGCCACTACGACCTTAACCCAGATAAGCGGAAGGCCATGAATAGATGCATGGATGAATGGCAAAAGAAAAATAATGTCACTTGTATATAATGTTCTGCCTTACATTTGTTGCAAAATATTTCATATTTAATCACACTAGAGACAGCATTGTCAGCGGCAATGTGAAGACATTCATGGTCCTCAGATGGTGAATCTGAATAATCCCTTCCTTCCTTAAGTGCAACCACAAGATTGCAATTTGTGGTATCAAGTGAATTCTTTTCAGTAATTTTTTGGTGGATTCTGAAAGTTTTCTCACATTCATGTTGTCCACATGCTAAATTATAAAATCTTTAGTGATCCTTAAACTTGGCTTTCAGCATCATCATCACATAAAAACATTTAATTGGTCTAAGATTTACTATTAATCACCTGAAAAACTGGGAACATTCCCAGATGCCTCTGCTGTGTTATGTGTTTAGAGCAAATTAGAAAATGTTGGCTTGCTAAAATACCAACAAAAGAAGGTCAGCGTGATAAACATTACACTGAACGATAGCATGTTAGCATTAGTCATTGAGGGCATGTTTGCTACTACTTTGGCTAACAATTCTTAATCTTTTTAAATTGTGCATTTCTAAAACAGAGATTGATGCATAAAAAGACTACAATTGTTAAGTGTTGCTTAGTTACAAAGAGCTGCATTTTCTGTTAACCAAAGGGCTTTTATAGTGCTTATTTTTGATTTTTTGTCAGAAATGATATGATGACAGCACTGGATAATACCATATCTGCCACTTGACTTCTACTTTATGCATGGTGGCAATTGAAAAGGAAATATTCATTTTTAAATTTCAAGCATTTAAAAACTGACCATTTCAATTCGATTAATGATCAAATATTGTCAGACACTGGAGATAATATGACTAAAATAAACTTTTCCACAAAACATCTCTGTTCTTGCATCACCCTTGATATCCCAAGTGAATGATGTAATACATAACGATATAACAAATAATAAATAATACAAAGTGAGCTTCTGACTTGTTTTCTTATCTAAATATGTAGAAATTCTAGATTGGTATTACAAAGTGTAGTCACAGACGACAGTGCATTTCATGTGACAAAGAATCTAAGCCAAATAAAGAGGAAAGCTAAGTCTCACACCTTTCCCCAGATTCACTTTCCTTTATGCCAGAGGTGGAAGTTACAAGAATCATTAGGAGACTAAAATGCAGATATTCCAGCTGGCACCATACTGCAAGCATTAGAGCTTAAAGCTATTTGAGGTGTGACTTACTGTGTTAGATATATTTTTTTAAAATTGGAAAATCAGCCAAAATGTCCAGAGGCTTTTTTTGGCAGCTGGATAACCTTCCTAAAATTCTAAGAAAATGATACTGCTGGATTCAGCAGAGCAAACAGCAGCCCTCGCCTACTGTCTAATCTTCATAACATTAAAAGACCAGCCACCTGTTACAAGTACGTGTTGCTTCCTCTTGTGATCACTGCATCTGAGGAAAAGACTGCAGTATTATGTTTGCAGACAAAGCCAGCATTGAAAATAGACCAGCAAGTGGGATCCCTGGAGCTAATTACAAGCCGTGCCATTATTGTCTTTAAATACCAGGTGGGCAGAACAATGACACCACCAGACAAAAGAGGAGAACAAAGGATCAGCCCTGTTTGATAAAAGGAGGACAGAAAGTAAATCCGCAACTAAGAACATGGGTGTATGATGTGTTTGCATTTGTGTGGTCAAACTATTGTAAAAGGTCACTGGCAGAGTAATGACATTCTGTGTTGTTCTGAATCATTAGTAATTACTGCACCTGCTTCTAGGACATTATTTTTGCAATGCTTGATGCTCCAGATTAATATTGTTGTCACTGACTGATATATTGTAATCCCCATAATTTTAATTATTTAACTATGTGAAAAAAAGGTTCCATTGTTTTAAAAAGTAAATTAATATTTTATCCAATATTCTGAGCTACACTAACAGTTTATCTCACAGTCACCTATCTTTGTATAAATCTGTAGTTTTTATTACAACATGTCTGAGTCAAAGTCAGGGTGACTGTTGGATGTTGAATATAGCCATTACAAAGCTAAAACATGTTGGTCTTGGCACTGACAGAGACAGGGGAACACTGGGGGACAGCCTGAGGGCCCTTTCAGACCAAATCATGCATTGTGGCGATCGCAGCAGGTTAGTACGGAGGTGTGGAGAGTACAGTATGGGCCCATTTACAAATGCAAATTAAGTCTTTGTACTCCTTCATGGCAGGGCTGTTCAGCATTGCTTTGACCTGCCCATTAGCTAATTGGCCACCTCAGCATGACGTCTGGTCGCATTCTTCCAAAGGTTGACTCAACTTCGGCTTTGCTGCTGAAGGACTTTCTCTGTACCTCTGCAGTCTGAATCGCGGAGCTCTTTTCCAGCTGCTCAACTGGTGATGTGCATCACGGTTCCAATACATCTTTCAGAGTGACTATGTTTGTAGCTTGATTTCCTCATCATTTCCCCATCTCTGTCTTCGTGACCCAGTGCGGGTGGTGACACTAGAAGATCGGCACCAAGCTGTCAATATTCAGCGCCATTCTTTTTAACTGCGACTCCAATAATAATGGGGCAGAAAGCATAGATGCTTCCATGTGTGACTTCAGCAAGATGATATATATGAGTCCTTTCGATCGATTCATTCAGGCCTACGAGCCAATTATTTCTCCTGGCTCTGCGACTGTCCACAGATTTCATTTTAATTACCCCTTCCAGTCAACACTCTCTCATATTCAGTGTAAGACCATAGAATGGATCAGTGGCCACTATTTAGTCACGTGTCTCAAACTATTATCCTATATGTTCTGCATTCTTGCAGTAGTCTTGCCTTTACTAACTTGCCACCTTCCCCGGAGTCTTTGTGCTTTCTC
>JAPZDY010000008.1:18637515-18651010 GCA_029783645.1 Ctenochaetus hawaiiensis
TATTATTATTGCTAGCATTAGTATTATTGATATTGTTAAAAGTATTATTATTATTATTGCTTTCTTTCGCCTTTCTAGCTATCTCTTCGAACACTTCAAGATTCAGAAATACAACTACTTCCAAAACAAATTGTTTGAAAATTTGTTTTCAATGATCAATACTACTGTCAAAAAACAATGTTTGTAAGTAATTTTTCCCTGCTACATTCATGCCTCAATTCATGCCTTGAAAAAAAAGCTCCCCATACTGCAATAATTTCAGATTCTACAGTATTGAGAATAATATGTCTGAGGATATCTGTGAATGTTCTCATTCATCCAGGTCTGAGGACCTCATAATTGTCTGAGGACCTCATAATTGAATCAACAGTTTCATTAACATGCAAAAACCTTTAACAAACAATTTTACACTGTCTGCTCAATACCAACTTTTAGCCAAAATTGGCAGCTGGCTGGTGAACACATTGAAGCATTTAGCAGCTAAAGAGCCAGGTATTTCAATGAGAACAGCTGAAGTAGAGATAAATTTAGATTAAATTTTGGTAAAGGGGGTTCTGAAACTCAAAAAACAAATGAATGCTAATGTCATTTTGTGTCTGCTGAATCTAAGGACAAGTGCTCGCTGCTCATGTTGACCATTAACACTAGGGACCATAAGCAGGTGTTGCTTGTTGTGCTGCCCCCAGCTTCCCAAAAATACCAACTACTTGAGTTTTGAAATGAAGTTTTCACGTGTCATGAAACTGTCATGAAACTGGCTTTTAATATGGTGTCTCATCATTCACTGTTTATGCGTATCTTTTTTACAATGGATACGAGCCCATTAATCTAGATACCTATCAAATCATCTTAAAGGGATCAAAACAAACCAAAAAAAAGAAACATCGACTGAAACTAAAACACAGACTATCTATTTTAAAAAGTCTATCAAATTCCATTTTTTTTCTTAAAGATAAAATATCATTTCAATCTAATTTAGTCTTTTTCAACAAAGGGAGTTAATGAACGCTCCTCTGTTGCAAAACCTAGGTATTTTACAAACTAATGTTCTCCTGAGAGAATATTTCAATAAAGGCTATGATTCAGTCAGATGTGGCAGTCATGATATTCTGCATTAATTATTAATTGGGTCAGCTTAATTTGAATCAAACGTTGAATTGTTCGGTTGTTTGACTGTATCAGTTTAGCTGCTTCCTACCAGGACATTTAAACTTATTAAAATTCTATTGCGAAACCAGAGAAGCATCCTTGCTGACAGCTATCAAAGCTGCTAATGAGTGACAATTAGGCCAATAGCTAATGATAGCAGTCGGTGTTGTGAGGAAAGGCAACATTCATGATGATCGTTCAGATTTATTAATTATGTTGTCTAGCAGCACCATTTGAATGGATCTCTTGTGCTGCAAAGCTTTTATCTTATGACAATGCCGGTTCAAGCAAGAACACTCTATTCGACCCCGTCATAACAGCCACGAGAGGCAATGATGGCAGCTTTTAAAGCGAGTGTCAAATTACTTTGCTTATGTGCGAGAGGGTGCATGTGAGAAACAGAGAGAATATAAAGAGGAAGGGAACAGATAGAAGCAGATAATGTGACAGTGTGACAGTGTCTTCTTGTCAAGTGTTTCCCAAAATAAATCCCTCGTGCTGTTCAGGCTCAACAGGATGCTGCAATGATGCCCCATGACCCACGAAGTCTCCTCATAATATGCTGTCACACAGTCAAATATTATTCTTAGAGCAAGCCCCTGTGCACACACACTCCTCTCTTGCTCGCACTCCAGGGCAGCAGAGAATGACAGGGTAACAGTGTCCACTCAGTGCTTCTCAGTAGGTGTCCTGATGGCCAGTATGCGTCAGGGCCAGAGAACCTGTCAGTGCTGCGAGCGGGATCAGTTTGCTGAAAACTAAAAAGTGTCAGTTACCCACAGGGCTGACACGGACCTGTCAGCAGGAAGCTGTTCCTGTGAATCTTAGCTGGCCAACATCTGATACACCAAAGTCAAACATGATGGATCACCTGCTTCATCTTCTTAGCAGCCACACAGAAAAAGACGGATGGTATGTCAGAAAAGGGTTACAGACAGGCAGCGATGGGATTCGACAGTGACAGCTAAAGCACATCTAACTAATAATGCAACAGTTCCACGTAAGAATATCAGATCATAAACAAACAGTACACACAATACGAATGCTGAGTTACTTTTTGGGTTATCATAGGCAATTTAAACTGTTCTGACAGCAGCATCCTGCTTGGGCAAAGCAATGCGATTTGGAAGTTGTTGTGACTCAGCTGTGGTAACTATATTCACGGCAGTTTTGTTGCAAGCCAATCAGTCAATCCTTATGTATTCCACATGATGAATGGCCAAATAAGGAAAAAGACAGAACAGTCTATTCTTCCCTTCCTCGATTTCATTGTGGGAGACATAAACAGGTTTGATAGCATAAGAAACAGTCTACCAGCGACGCAAAGAGCTGCACCACTCATACGGGAAAAGATCTGATTATGAGCCTGTGGCACCAGAGCATCATTAAGGAGGATCAATAGCGACAGATGAGTACAGAGGAGTGACTTCCCTCCCTCTGAGGGGCCATGTCATATCCCACCATCGTCAAAAAAAAAAAGGCCGGCAGGCTCTGCAGACGAGCAGGCAAGCAAATGTTTGTGAACCCACTGCGATCCACGCCAGAAAATCCACAGAACAACATGATGACCATATCACCAAGGATCAAGGCAAAGGATAAGTGTGTTCCTCCCCCCAATTGATACTAAAAGACTAATTAATGTATAACAAGAACCGATTTGATATGTGAACGTCAAAGCTACTCTGGTGCGCAGCCTTCTCAAAGAACAAACAATCAAAAGCAGCCAAGGTCCATTAATCTTTAACATTTTTGCCTTGAGTGCCTTAATGGAGGTCTTTACTAGAAGTATCTGCTATAACAAGACCACAAACACAAAGTTTCATGGGTAATTGTTGCAGAATAAACGAAGCACTGCAACATTTAAGGGCCGTGGATATTTGACCACTAGTTTGGGAGTGGTAAATTATTTAGTCTGTCAATAATATCCAACTCCTGGTGCTTAACCTGCCAGAAAGGCCTCGCTCGCTGAGTTAGGCTGTTCGGCTGCCTTGTTAGAAGATTGATACGTATGTACAAATACTGAGGACCAGACTAAGCCAAGCAGGAAAGATATTTTGAAAATCCAGCAGCCAATGGACATCAGACTATTTTTGCATTGCAATGACACAATTCTATTCTCATGTGCAGAAAGCTTACTCTTTCTAGACAATAGCAGGTGACTTCACATTATGTTAAGGTCAATGTAAATTTACCTATTTATTAGTTATTATATACAGTAGTATAGCAATGGCTTTATCTGTTGGTCGACCACTTAGATCCAGATCGAGATATGTCATCATCTAGTGAATGGACTGGGACTTTAATCCACATTTTCATGGTTGCTCAGGTCATGGAGGACAATGCCTAATAACTCTGGTGACACTTTAGCTTTACTTCTAGTGCCACCACAAGGTTTGATATGCTAAGGATTTGTAGGTTTGGTATAGACCTTCATGTTTACCACAAACATACTTGTGAATTTTCTGCTATTTATCTGGAATCACTATCAGTTTCACCCTTGTACTTTTCTTTGTACATGATAGCAAGTACATGATTGTATATGACTGGTTTGTCTGTTCACTTCTATGTCCCAGAGAAGCCTTAGATGTGATGGTACCAAAAAAGTCAGGGGGTCACTCTAGCAATGACAGTGAAGCAAACATTACAAATGAAGTTTTTGAGTGAAGAAAAACAACGAAACACTGACAACCCACATGGCTCTTTACATTTAATCAGCCCATTTTTTCGTTTGATACCTCCAGATTTACTGATATCAGCATTGGGTGACAACTTTATATCCCATAAGCAATGTTTAAAAGTCTAGTTTTTAGGATTTAGTGAAATCTATTTTTTTCTATCAAGTTTAGTTCACGCTAAACTGTTTGCTTTTTCCTTCAGGTGTATAACACAATGTAACAGTTTTATTACATCTCGGATAAGAAACCTGAGCAGGTTTCTCTCACATTTAACTTTCAGCTTCACAGATATACTCAGTACAAGGGGAATTCATCAAGTTCAGATCAGAAAAGGCTTCAACTGCTGGAGCATAAAGAGACACAGTCAGGCTAAAAACACATCAAGAACATCTCCACTAGTGATCTGCTTGTGCAATCACAGTTGAAGATTGATGATGTAGAGCTACATCTAATGACACAGCGATGCTCATTTCTCTGTTCTCCAGAAAGGTGAAACAGCTGTGTCACAATATTCCCTCTTTCAGCGGCAGTTGAATTAGTGTGGCACTAAGATCGAGACATTGTCACAATGAAACCAGAGGCTGGACTTGGTTGTATTTAGAAATGTCAGGTAATCTGTCTTTCAGGGATGAAAAGGCAGCCGTTGGGGATACTCTTGTTTCCTCTGAAGAAATCAATGAAGGAGGTGGTTTTATGTGTTAGGAAACAGAGAGAGAAACAGGTTTTAGGTTTAAAACATTTAGAAAAGGGTGTAAAAAAGCACTGGTTCTTGAAATGAACAAGGCAACTATATGGAAGCTCAATCCGCACAGTAAAACATACTACGAACAAGAAATAAAAGCTGAAAAATTAAGAATTACATTAAGTGTACTATTAGGCAGCATATACAAGTGTACCATACAGTACATTACTACATATTCATTCCTGGCATACACAACCAGGCCTCATGTTTTATGGGCACATTTATCACTGGTAGAAAAACAGTCTCTGAAGGTCTCTCCACAACTTTAATTTGTGCATTTTCTGCAACTCTACCCCATGCACCTTCCTTAACTCGGTTTTCCTTTTTTCTTCCTTCTTCTTCTTCTTTTTCCATCCCACTCGTCTAAATGAATGGGCGAGTGTGTGTGGTGAGCTATCTGTGGAAGGTCGGAGGAGTTTTGATTTATTTCCACAGCTCACCAAAAGTGACGCACTGACAGCCTGGATTGTTCTGTAGCCATGATAAATGCCCCATAAACAAACGCTCCAAGCCTGTTAAATGTGCTAACTGTGGATCCACACGGGGCCAGAGAGGGAAAAAAAGAGGCTAGATAGGCAATCGCAGAGTGTTCAGCTCTGCTCTCATTTCCACATTAAAGGTACCAGGGTGATAGGATAAGACTGGTGATTCCAGCCAAAGTAGAACAAATGATCCTTTCATGCTTGCTCCCCTAATGTGGTAAAAATGTATTAACATCGTTTTGTTAAACAGTCCTGTGTTATGATAATCCTGCACGACACAATGTGGAGAAATCATTACTCACATTCATAATGGGTTAATTAGCTGGTTGAAAAACACTCGCAGTCCGTTTACTTAGACTACCTGAGAAGAGGAGTCATATTAAGACTCTGCTACCTCATCATTACGCACTTATCACCCGTTTGAGTATCTCTGTCTCCATCCACACACCCGCCTTAGCCCATCTGAGTCAGCACTGCCTGTGTAAATCAAAATCACTGGCTCATCGGACAGAGTCAACCGCCTGAAAAAGGTGTGTGTCGTCCTGCCATCTCCCTCCAGCTTTCTGCTGCCTTCAATAGGAGGCATTTAAGATGGCTGAGTGAGAACGCCTGGGCGACAGAGCTGAAAAACAAGCAGATAAATCAGCCTCTGCCTACCTGGGGCCTTTAGCGCCCATCAGTCAGCTAAATGGGCAGCACCCACCACAAATTTAAGCAAATCTGCACTCCAATAGGTGGGTGGTGATGTAGGGTGTGGGATGGCAATGTGTGGTTGGTGTACCGGGAAACATAGATAAATAAAAGCATATCTCAAGACTTTAATATTTATACTGGATGTTAATACAAAACTATGGACCAATGGATTTAGACCAAAATATTAGCACTAAAAGCCACACACATTTGGGTTAAAACTAGCCTCTTCGGAGACTTGGTGGTCACTAAAGAACATTTTTAGAAGTGTCACACCCTGATTTTACAAAGATCATGGCAATCTCTAAAAAATGATTTGACAGTTTTGCATTTATTATTACTAATGCAGCATCCAAAGGCAACAATGCCTTGAATAGGTGGCATTCCTTAGTGGTTTCCAGAAAACACTTCAAAAACAACTTGCTAAAACTTTAAATAATTTATTGAACAAAAAATGGGTTAGTAGTGTTGACAAAAAACATCAATAATTCCTTGATAAAAAAAATCTACCTAAAAGATAGCAAAATATTGTAGGGAATCAAACAAAAAAGTCATTAAAACTCACACTGAACCACAGCCTCAAACTGCTAGACTGACTCATCAGCAGCCATGACTTCATGAGTTTACTGTAGCCATTCAGTATTTTGCCACAGGGAGAATTGCAATTTCACAAAAAACAAGGAAATCTTGATGCAGCTTCAAAACTTTTGCAACATAATATCATTAGCACGATAGCTTTTGTGAATAGGTCCTTGAGATGAGGCAGATATTGGTGATGATGTGCATGTTGTGGTGCTATTAGCAGCTGCAGTCCATTCTTGTAAATGCAAGAATAGATAAGGACAGGAAAATATATTGATTATAGCAAATAACATGATTACCATTTAATCAGGGCTACTTAAAGATTGTGTTTATGTTGAATAAAGGGCCAAAGTTTAATTACAGGAAACACTGGTCTCCGGTAAAAAAGGTCAGACTTGCTACATACCCATCCATCTCAAGGTACACATTTACTTTCCATGCCACATACAGGGCACAGTATTAGAGCAATAGTACTGAATATTGGCTTTAGATGTAAAATATAGAGAAGGCAAAAAAATGACACAAATCCAATGACAGTGAATACACTGTATCAACCGACATCACCTGAGGCATTTTATCAGATTTTGTGCAGCTTTAAGCAATGAAAGGCTTTAAGCAACTTTTTTCAATTGTAAAGTAGCACTCCCAAAGACCTGTAAACAGACTTTGCTGTGTATAACTGAAGCATTCTCCTTTAATCAGTTAATCAAATTAATGATCAGTATTAAAAAATGATTAGCTGCAGCGCTAAATGTACACACAATATGTTTTAATAATGTTCAGTGTGTGTATGGATTAAAATTGGAAACTTGGTGGAACATTACCGTTTTATCTCACTGTGTCAGAACAACAACTATCAACATGCTACCTCTACACCTTTGGCTAATGCTAGAAAATTGGTTACTGCATGCGTGCCTAATTCCCATTGCCTGCAGTCTAAACTCTCTTACTCTCAGCACGGTCGATGAGGGCTCCATCTTATCCCAGCTGACACCTGGAAAAAGCGTGGCACACCCTGCACAGGTCGTCAGTCTTTGGTATCACACAACTCCAAATAAGGTATCATCTAAGCTCATCTGCACAATAGCTGACGGAAGAGTTTGCCTTCTTCCGAGCTCAGTGGCAGATTGGACTGATGTCATCCTGCAGGAAGTTGGGCTTTGGGGAGGCTTCCATCTCCCACAGGCCCTATCACTGCTCTGCAGATAACTGCAGAAGAGTGTGGAGTTGATAGATGCTTACAGATGTGACACTTAAAGGTGCAGTCAAACCTCTTTCCTTTCAACCATGCATGTGCTCCCTCCCATCCTTATCTCGCAGGTCAGTGGTTCTGATCCTCATCACCACAAAAGGACTCGAGTGCTATAGGTGGCTCTGGGTTGTCTGGCAGCACCATTTGTCAAACCCGCAGTGCTCATGGCAATTGGGCACCTGACGCAGGCTTAAAGGCACATTATTCCATGAGCGTCCCCTGTGCATGTTGAAAAGCCGCCGCCTGTGACTGCGCCAAATGTCCACATGAGTGTGTGTGCAGTGTAGGAGAAGAAGGGGGGGGGGGGCCAGGGAGTGAGGGGAGGGTGGTGATGTGATGGTGTGAGCCGGTTCAGAAGCGCTGTCTTATTAAATTATCTCTCCGCCTTTTACAGCAAGGCCCCCATCGTTCTCTTTCCATCTCTCTCCTAGGCTAAACATTTGTCTTTCCATTCATGGGTGAATTTGTATTCCACTGAGATGGGTGCCTGGTGGCAGACTGATGGTGGGAGAGGGGGAGGGTGGGGAATGGGTGCAAAGTCCGCATTCAGGCTCACTGTTTTCCATCTCACTGCTTGGATTCAGCACTCAACAGGCAGAAATACTGAGAATCAAAGCTTCTATGCGGTTGTTTGAATATTGCTTCTGATTAATGCAGTTTTTTATTGTTTTCTGCTGATCACCAAATATCATTTAATGTTGTTCATTGTTAGCATAATGTTTTTTTTTCCGTGAAGCTGAACATTTAATTAAATACTGCTGTATATTTTGGACAAATTTTTTATTGTAAATACTCAATAGAAATAAGTATTTTTAAATTTGTCTCAACACAATAGACTGTTGGCATGTGGCTTGATCTTTCATGTGTTTCAGTATGTTTTAATTTGGTCTAAGAAATGTAAAAGAAATGAATTATTTTGTGCTACTTACAGTAAGGTGCAACTTTTTGCTGTTAATTTGGCCCTGTTTAATCTTATCTTTAAAAAAATGGCAGGGTACTTTTCTTTTTCAAACACACCTCGTGCTGTCTTTTAGTACACTGTCATAACCTGCCATGATGGAGTCGACCCCTCAGAGAGCTCCGTCTGATTGGCCAGGTTACTGTTTATTTAGCAACACTCCATTAAGTTGACACAGTGACTCGTATCACAAGGTGCACCACTTTGGCTTTAATCAAATTGACAGATGAGGATCTGTAATCAATGGGGCTATTTACATAATGCCAGGCTGCAAAAAATAAATGACACCACCTGTTCTGACTTTATAACCGCTAGGAAAAGAGAATGGGAATCTTCCAGCAGCAGGGTAACGCTGATATGCTTGTTTAAAGTGAAACTCAACATTTTTCCACTGGACTCAGACTCTGATGTTTTTGACTTGGAAAAATCGCATTTTGCACTCTTGGTGTAGAATAATATACAAGGCAAACTTCATTTGGAAACGCTGCCTTCAAACCACTCTCAAACAAGTTCAATGTAACTATGACTGAAAGTTGAGCTCGCTCAAGCTTTCATGCTACTCAGCTGTAATCTAATACAATAATGTTTGTTTTGATGTGGACATGTTCTGATAACTCTACTCTTTCTCTCAAAAGAGAGCGGATATCAAGAGTTCTTCTGGTTAAACAAAAGCTACAAACTATAAGAACATTAATTTGTTATAAGTATTTAAATTGAGCCAATTATTTTAGGAAGTCCTGTGAAACTTAATGTAAATTTAATTAGAAAATTTACAATCACCATTAAAAAATACTGTATTTAAATAGTGAGAATTTGGGCTTTTAATAAAAATCAACATGATTTTTAGTTATAAAAAATCCTCTATAATGTTTTTAAGACACAGTATGATATTTCTTGTTAACTGTTTTAGACTTTGCCATTAACTGCTAGCTGTTGGCAGTAATTTGCAAAAAAAACTTAGCAGTGAACCTGCAGAAGGAAAGGAAGAACATCAATGTTGACTGGGAAACATTAATGAAAACAATACAGGTTTTAATACACGCAACAAAATTTGCATGTATGCATTCTACATTTCTGTTGTGCCTGCAACACATTTTGGTAAAAAAAATATTATGTGTTCAACTCTTTGTAAATTCAGTAACCCTGTTTTCTTATTTAAACAGTGTTCAGTTAAGCAAAATTTGAGTTGGATAGAAGCTGAGTAAAATAGTTACAGTGCAAAACAAGAGCTAATATCAGCATCCTAACTTTGTGTGCTCCATCCTGTAGCATCTCGTCGAACATTTTCCCCCTTAGAGCTTCAAGCTTATGATGACAAGTAGCCCTAATAGTTTTTGGGAGGACGGTACAATTTTGTCACAGATAATTAACCCGATCAGCCAGTAACCTTCTGAAAAACAATAGCCAAGAATCTCCAGGGCTGCTGTGCTGACATTTAGACTGTTTGTAAAACTGTCCACCCTTTTCAACATGACAATGAAATCCATGCTCAACATATACAGTATAGTGGACATTTTCTTTATTCTTTTATTCTAATTTTTATAACCTATAAGAGAACAACAGAATAGCTTCCAGGCAGACTTTTTCTGCTGAGGCAGAGAATTAAATTACTTTTTAAAAACACAGAAGCTCAGATGAAAGCTTTCTGAATCCATGCTCACACCCAGACATATCAATCCAAAGCATATTGCAGGAGTTTAAGCAATAGTTGCTTTTTATTTGCAAAGTTTTTCCTGACCCCTAAAATCTCCTCCTCCAAAAAAAATAAAATAAAATATAGTTCCTTGTATATCACTGTCACAGCTGTTATCTATTTTAATTTCTTTTAAAAAAAGAGGCCTGAAAAAAAAAGAACTGTACCTTCTGTGAAATCAAACACACACACACTGAATATAATGTCCACAGTTTATGGAAAAAAGGACTAGAAGAGATATGTCCTCTACCAAACGAAGGCAAAAAATAAGAAATAAACATTCCTTTTATCTCTGCTTGTGTTTCTGGTAAAGATTGTGTCAGATTGTCACACATTAATGTAAATTGTAGCACACTCAGTGAATTAGTGCCATCCTCTGAACCCTAAGAATGGCGTTCAGCAGAAATAAAAGGATTTGTCACTACTAAAAAAAACATACTTGCATTATTTATTTGCAATTATGCAGTGAATTTCACCGTATATAGTTTTACCTAATTGCAGCTCGGCTGATGTGATTGTGGAGCCGATTGTGCCCTGAGACAAAACCATTTACTAATGGCCTCCCCATTTGCTCCCCATTCAATAATAATAATGAGCCTGTAAACAAACAAAAGGCCTTCAAACTGATTCTGGTACATTCCATGTTCTCCATTTACTGGAACTTGTGTGATCAAATATTCATAGATTTCTGTGGTTGCAAATCATAAAGTGGGATCAGGTTTCTCATGACTCACAAACGGCTGAACCCAGGCAAAGAGATCAGTCTCACACTGTTGTATATGGTGCTGTTAGGGTTTTTCAAAATGTACCCACTTAACATTTTCAATCACAGTGTAGGTAAGGCGAATGTATTTGTAAGACTTGAGGGAAAAATTACACTTTCTGCTTCCCATATTTCACATTTATACTTTCTTTACTGCATTTGAGCAAAGTTTTCTTGCAACTCAGTCAAATCCTGTCCAGTGTTTGTTAGTGTGGGACCAGCCACTTCCAATAGATCTTAATGCACCTTTTATGAGATTTTACAATGCCAATTGGGACTATTCATTAAAATATTTACAACACTTGACTGTTGTACAATTTGATGGTTTGTTACACAGAATACAAGCAGGATGGCTGGAAATTGGAACTGTCAAAAAATACTTGGCTGGTGATTGGAAAAATCTACCATCCATAGCGGTCTATTACTGGTTGACTTCAACTATCAGATCAACAAACAATGTAAGGATCAGCACTCTTGAAGGGCTCTTTATTAGCTCTTTAGGAGCCACCATCGTTGTTTTCAACAATGCTGGTCTTCACACCCAAACTACACTGTAGCTGCATGTGGTTCCTTGCAGGATACTGATTGGTCCAAACCACTGTGGACACAAGAGCATAGCTCGAAGCCTGTCGAGATAAGTGTTGCCACTGTATGATCTCACAAATCCACCTGTCTCATGAATTAATTTTTCAGGGTCCCTCTATACACACACAAGTTAAATTATTTGTGTGAGTGTGGACGATTCCTCCTCCTGTGACATACAGTATGTTAACATGTATGTGGTTTTAAGTACAAAACAGTAAGTGACCATTCAGTTAGAGGGGTTATTACCTGTGAGAACTGTTCCTGTCCCGACATAACCTATACATAGGGTTACATTTTATCGTTTTTAAACCCTAAATCAAGGACGAGGCTCCATGTTTAGTGCTCAGGACTGTGATTGAGGACAGAAGTGAAGCCATTACAATCTCCTTTAAATGAGCATGTTTTGAAAAGGTTAGCTGAAGGAAAGCCACAGAATGATGGCACTCAAGAAATTTTCTGTAATCTAGGCAGGTGAGAGTCAACTGTGTAGTGGCACTTTCATTTTACTTAAAATAACTGAGGAACCATCAACGCAGCCAAACACAAGTGGGCCTGTGCCATATAAAAAAAAAAAAATGCTGTAAACCAGGAGTTGGTAAGATTTAGTTTTACCACTGAATACTAACACCTCTGATCGACCTCTGCTCCAGAGTAGCCCATGTGACCTTATTTACATTTACTTAATGCATTGTTGATTATTCAAGTAGCAGAACATTTCAAGTGGCCTTTTTAGATCAGCTATGCAATAATCTATGAAAAAATCTTCATTGATTCGTCATTTCTTGGGGACAAAGAATGACATTTGTGAAAAATACCACCTTTTGCATGAGAAGTTAAAAAAGACTTACAGTATTCTAGAATATAACAAATAAAGAGGCATAATGGCTACTTTGTTTTTATAAATAAAGACTGATTGAAATTTTTTAGCAATTATATTATACTGCGACTGAACAGAAATAGACATGACAGCACCTGTTCAGTAAGATGCCTCAGAAAAAAAAAATGAAAAAGTATTTTCACCTAAAAGTGTTCAATTAAAGAATATTGTAACTTCAGACTGTCATCTTCTAGGTGAGTTTAATGTTTCTATGCACCAATAAAGGAAGAAAATAATGAATTTTATTTAGAAAAGAATGGTCAACATGTGTTACCATTAACACAGGAACTGCAAAAGACTGATCCAGCAACTCCTTTCTAATAAAAAGTAAAAATTCTCTAAAAAGGTGGAGAAAGCTGAGAAGGGAAACGCCTGAGTGATCAATAGTTAAACCAAGAGGATTGCAAATGAGCAGCACTATAAAACAATAAAATATATTTTCTGTCATCTTAAGCTATGTTATTAAAGTAAATAAACAAGAGTAACACATTCTTAGTCCTCAACAAAGCTTTGGCCATAAACATCACAGCAATGAAATACAATTGAATTTTTTAATAAGCAAGTTAAATTCATCTACAGCATCTGTAAGTGTAAGGGTTACAGAGACATAACGGCATTAAAAGCATCCAATTGGACTAACGATTTCAGACACAGGGGAAATGCTTGAACTATACCCGTAATTGAGCCTGTGATAGTCTTTGCAGCCCTGATAAAGGCATCCTAATGGGCTGAGGCAAATTATCTGGCTCATAATCAGCAAGCCTGCAGTGAACTGGACTGGAACTGCAAGACTACCTTTATAGAAATAAAGACAAGAGGAAATAACATCCACTGCAGTTGTCTTACACACTTAATGTAGAATATCAGCCAAAAGACAGAGGCATTTCAAACATCTTTCCAGCAGCTTCACTTCTGGGAATGTTCCTAACAGATGAGGTGCATGTCAAATGCTAAAATATCTGAAGAACAGTCGGTAACACTTTATTTGAATGTGGGTTCATAAGACTGTCATAAGACTGTCATAATCATGACATGACACCTGTCATG
>JAPZDY010000008.1:18651110-18671491 GCA_029783645.1 Ctenochaetus hawaiiensis
TGACAGGTGTCATGTCATGATTATGACAGTCTTATGACAGTCTTATGAACCCACATTCAAATAAAGTGTTACCGAACAGTCAAGTCTCCGTGCCTTGATCCCCTTCTACTTCTGTCTCAATAGATTCTTACATTTCCATGCTTGATCTGCTGTTGCTTCATTTTTCAGATTGCTTTCTCTTTGCAAAAGCAGGACAGCCCCAGCTGACTAATCAAAATGCTGGCAGTGCCCAAAGAGAGGCCGGGAATCTCAGAAAACAAACATCCGCAGTAAATCAAAAGTGATTTCAGAGGATGATCACAGATGGTGCGACCGAAGAGTGCTCCTACAAATTCTGCGCATCCCCGGTGAATCACACATTTCCCAAGCTGCTGTCTACACTTCTCCAAAATAGTCTGTAGCCCATTATAAATGCAAATAAAAACATGGCTTGAAACCAGTTCTGGAGGTTTATGCGCTAACTGACAGGTAAAGAGATGACTCTGGAACCTCACAGATAACTGTGATTGGCAGGCAAACAGGAAAATATCACAGGGGGTTCTAATTAAAAAAAAAAAAAAAACTGAGGATGGAAAATCTATAAAACGATGTAGTCCATTATGCTTAAAACTTTTTCTCTAATTTCGCAATCAGAACTCAGGATCTAACAGACATGCAGTTACACACAAAGGCACATACAGGTATGACACTCACCCCACTGCAGAGGAGCAAGCTGAAGGTGCTCCAGCACCAGCTGGTTGAGGACTCCCTCCACACTGGCCTCTCCACGGCGTTGCAAAGAAGGGTGGTATGGTTAAGGACAAAAGCATGAAGAGGCTTAATGCATTCCAAGTGTTAAAGACATTAGAAATTCTGCTCTTTACACAGTGAAAACAGTGGGATCTGGATAAAAAGCATCATGCTGTGAACTGTGTTATAAAATAAAAGCTAAAACAGCACCAAAAATAACAAACTGCTGACCACAGCTTGGATTTTAGCAGGAGAACCTTATAGTCCGCCAAAGAGATGTAGCACCACTGCTACTACTACTACAACTAATGATGATGATAGCAAAAATAATAGATAAACAGTAATTTAATAATTAAATTAAATTGCATTTTTGGTGATGATGGGGATGCAATCACACAGTACTAGATAACCTAAAAGTAGAGATGTGAAGGCATCCGGGATGTGCTGAGGAGGACCACCTTTAGAAGTCAGGGATGCGTTGTGACCACATTAAGGTGCATTTTAAATCCACAAGCAACAACAGTGTAGGTGGAAAAGAAAAAAAACATAAAACAGCACTTTGTGGCAACAGACACTTGATTAATTTGATGCCTTCTCCTGTCACTTACAATGACTATTATTTTGAGTGTTTCACATGTACTGATACTTACATTTCTTCAAGTATTTACATGTCTTTACACAATAACCTTTAAAGATTTGTGACTAAAATTACACTCTTCATACATTAAATTCAAATAACAGTCAATTTGTCTCTATGAGCAAACTAATATTTGTCATTTCTTCATTTAAGAGTACCCACAGCATTTTTTTATTTTTTCTTTAGTTCTTTTCTTTGACTTATTTTCTCCCTGCAACTGCTGTTTCTGGTAGATTTCTTTTAAAAGCTTCATCTCCAAGCAATCACATTCAAATTTCTTTGGAAAATGCGTATTCTAAGTATTACTGAAATCAAGGAAACTGCAAAGGCAACTGGGAAAACAAGCATATCATGCCTGACATTTTAAACTTTACCCACAACCTCAGAACCTTGAAGCACTGACAGGCAGACTCTTACTGGATGATTAGTTTGGCAACAGAAACAACATTAATGTGAGTAAAAGATAGTCATTGTGTGTGTTTTTGTCCCTTTCAGTGTGTGTGGTTTATAATAAGGATTCTAATGATGTACCCAATCCAGTGATATCATGGAAATAATGATTTTCATCTGAATGATTGCAATTGAACTGAGCTCAAGTCAATTTGCCAATTATTACATTGCTGATGTCCTACGAATACCACTGAATGGGTCATAAAGACTTAAGATACTTGTATCAGTAGTATAAGATAAGTATTGTGACAGCCACAAAAGTGGAATATCACAAGTGAATGTGATGAGAAAGAAATTGTTCCGAATGCTTGTTCAGGTGCTTAGCACAAATTCAAACAGGCACTAAAGATGGTATTGATTTTCCCACTTTACAGCTGCACAATATGCACAAGGGTGGAAATAAAATTTCCTGCAAATGTTAATTTTGTGATGCATTCATTTAGATGTCAAAGGTACATGGAGAGCATGTTTCTGTAACCTGATGGTAACATTAAACTGATCACAGGGCAGGCGATAGACATATGAATGTTGCATCAAAACAAATACGACTGTCAGAGAGCAATTACCCAGATAATATGTGATGATAAGCACACCACCACATTTACACAGCTGACATTTGCAATAACGGGTGAGATGAGTAGTGCCTAGAGCACCAAACCTGTGTCTATTAACCTTTGAGGCAGAGCACAGTATGCATGCAGAGGGACCGAGGGAAGGCACCTAAAGACAAACCACACTGAGCTGAAAAGTGCTTCCACTATTCCTGCTGGATCATTTCCAAACTAAAGTCTGACTTACAATGAAAAACATGCCACAAGATGCACCTGCATCTCATTTGAATTAACAATGGTAAACAACGGCAGTGCTGTGGCTCTGATTACTTGATATTACAACATGTAATATTTCTATTTCAAGGCTTCAGGGGGGCTGTTGGGTAACAGGGGCACCTTGCAGAAACATTATGTCTTTATGGTACAGTCTGGAACATGATGATCAGTGGCATTTGACTTTCTGCTGCAGTCCTCAGTGGATGCACATTCATGTCCACTTTGGAATGGACATGTTACATAATGTGGGTATGTACATTATATGAACCGTACTGACCCCACACAAAGAGAAGCAACACTCTGGCAGCAGAGTAGCTGTGTACTGTGCGATCCCACCAGCACTGGACACACACAAACCACTTTCTGCCTGTATTATTTAACTCTTTGGTGGTTGTATTGGAGACCTTTTTGACAAGATTTGATTATTGTTATTGGGTGCGATTTTTTTTTGTCTCCTTTGGTTAACTGACTACTTAACTTACCTTGGGATTAAGGTTAGGGTTACTGGTTGATATGACTAAAACTAAGCACTTGTAATGGCCAAGGTGTCAATCATATCTGTGTCTCCAGGTTGAGTTCAGTTCTGTATGGGTTAGGGTCCCAGCTCTCAGATAATAGATGGGTCCGGTATTGGCTTTGGTCTGGCATTTCTGATCTCTGCACAGGTTCCTGTCTCATCCTTAAATAGTAGACAATACTGATTCTTTTGGTTGTAATACATGTGTGGGTCTTGTTGGATTTGGCAGAACCTCTTGTGTGGAATTTTTATCCTTTTTTACTTGGTTTTATTTTAGCTACTGTGCTGTGTTACATTCAGATGGAGAAAACCCTAATCTATGTGTGTGAAACAAAAAAAGGTCCAATAGTCTAAATATATACCAATTTAGGAACAAGGAAAGTCAAATTTTCTGGAACAGTTTAGCTAAACTGTACCAGAAACAAGGGGTCAAAATGGCAGGCATGGCTCACAGTGACAGCAATACAGAGAGTAGCTCTGATGTCTTTTTCCACAGCCATGTTTTTTAGCCTTTGCAAGAGTTTAAAGGCATAGGCTAAGTGAATAGCAAACTCTTAAATCGAAAGGACTGACTGTGAAATAAACTGGTAAGAGCCACTGTTTTTATTTTTATATGTTTTTGTAAAACAGGAGTATATTCTAAAATCGAGCACTCTGTTAACTTGTAAAATAAACTTTTAGATATAGCATCATAGATATTTTTACCCATTCCCTGTATTTGCTACAGGTTCGAGCAATCACAGAAAATGAACCAATGATCAACATGTTTGTCCACCTGCTACACCCATTGTCAACAATCATAGAGTTTTTCACTTTTCTATTCAATGCCTGGAAAATTCCTTATGTCATGCACAACGGCACAACAGAGCCATGGTTTACTTCATGTAAAAAAAACTTAATGGGAATATAAATGCCTTGGAAGAGCGCCACATCTCTGCTGACTAAACGCTGCAAGTTTTCTACTGTTCCTCTGGTATAATGCTTCCTGTTTGCAGCTTGCTTGTGAGCTATACTTGCAACTTTTCAGTAAAATGGCTTGTAGTGAAACACATTAAGAGTGAGTGGGTGGTTCCAGACCCAGGGAGTCTCAACAGTCTGGAAGACCGTTAGACCTAAGTTTAGACTGAGAAATGGAACACAGTGCTGCATAAGGTGTATGACTGAGCACAAAGTCTTAACTATATCCATACAATATCAAAACAAGTGCATAAGCGTCGACTGAAGTCAATCTATATTTGAAGTAACATAAGGACACTTCAGGCTGCCACAAAGTCTTGAAAAAGACGGCTTAAAAGGGAGATACTTTAATAACAGTAATGCTGTTTAAAAGAGCTAATTAGACACAAATGAAATTCAACACACAAGGATGATTCATGAACTTGGTAATGATCTCCTCAAGGGGAAGACACACACATAACACACTGCCTCCTTTATGTCTTTTTTTTCCAGTGCGTGCACTCTACATGTCTTTCCCTATGAGTGAATCACCCCACTGAAAACAATCAACAAAACAGGAATAATATAGTAAGGGATTCACACACTACAAATTAAAGTGGATATTCTTTTGCTCAGAGCCGAGTGAGTGCTTCAGAGTGTGACATGCAGTGTAATCAAATCTCTTATTTCTTTAGTTTTTCAATGTCGTAAAAGGGAAACCCACCCCGAAGCAAAATTTACATTGTGCTATGGCAATGATTTTAGACAGCTGAGTCACTCTCAGCACACAAAGAAATGTCAGTCTGTGCAGGAAATGATAATATCAGAATTTAACTTGATAATATCGTGCCACAGTTCTGATGTTGGTCCACTGATGCTGAAAATATAAGTGACTTAACGTAAGTTCTATCTGAGCTGAAGAATCACAGAGGTTCTTTCACTGTGTACTGAGCAGCTACAATTTTTTTTCACTCTAGATATATTTGCTGCAGCCTGTTTATATGCAGTTGAAGTTCAAAAGAAACTTGTGAAAATTCACAAATCACTTCTACAATTTAAAATTCCAAACAGAAAAGAATGAAAAAAGGGGCAGATTTAAGGCTCATTTTTTCTGCAGTAAAGGGAGTGCTATCAGACATGCTGCTGGGAATACATTTGTTCTGTATGTCATTTTCTTTCTTCACTCCTGCCTACACACTGCCAAATTACTTGTAGATAAAACAGTACACATAATGATGGGAGTGTTTATGCGTTCATAAAGAGGGAAAATATAATGGCAACTTCAGCAGCTCAGAGATTGGATTCATCATTAACTGTGCACCAACAATGTGACAGGCTGTTCTTAAATCTCTTAATATGAGCAAACTTACTGTCAACTGCTGAGTTTTGGGCTGATATAAGGCGCTACATGCATAATGAGGAGTTTTTATCTACAGGAACATGTCAAAAAAAAAAAGGACATAAGCTTCACTAGGATTTAACCAATGTTTGCTCTTCTCACCAGTAAAATAATTCAGATAGCCAAGGGCCCTGCCTGACCTACTGAAAGTCATCAGAGTGAGCCCCCGAGCCTGCTACACTTAGTGTACAACATTAATACAGTCGATGCCTGCTAATCTTTCTTTTAATCATTAAACCTCTGTAGTAAAGGCCTTTTAACTGTCATACTTCTACAAAGCAATGCGCCTCTGTTTGTTAACCAGTTCAATCTGTTTTGCTTCCCTGCAGGATGTAGGAGAAAAGTACATTTGTGCTCATGTGCATTATGCATATGCAGCAGCACATGCCACCCAGACATGTTCTAACATATTGTGCCCAAAGGTAGGAAGGTTTGGATTGGAGGCAGACAGATCTTTACTGCATGAACAAACTACTTACATCAATTCCATTTCTACGACAAAAGCAGTAATACAAAAGAATTGTATCTGAGAATATAGTCATCAAGAATTCTTAACCTATGATGATTTCGTAGTGTCCAATATTCTGGCATTCAAAACATTATTGTACAATCAATATATGATTTAAGGGCCCAATAAAATGTTTGTATGATTAACAGTATATAGGAGTTGGTTAATCTAGTTCTCTAATATGATGCTTTTAGTTTCTGATTCATTCAGTTAGTTTAGTTCTTTTAGCTCCCCCTGTTCTAAAACCATTGGGAAAAGACCTGTGAATTTATTTTCTTTTTTAATCTAAAAGTTTTAATCCACATTAGTTAAGACTAAATGAAGAATTTTCATCCCTGAGGGCGGTATGCTTACAGTGATGCTGTCAAAGATTACACTGGATGGACTAAAAGCCTGCACACTTTCAAGGACCTATGGGAGATATGTTATATCATATTGTTGCAAGTACATGGCATAATTATGCACAAGTGCACACATGCACACACTAACACATCCCTTTGCAGTGGCAAAGTGACAAGTACTTAGCCATACGCTGTCCCATCTGTCAGCGCAGGCGAACAAGTACCCTCCTAGCCACAGGGCCTCCAGATGTACATAAGATCCAGATGTCCTGTACCACTGATCTGACTGATGTCAACAAACAACAACACTGAAGTGACACAGCGACGAATAATTCTGTCAAACCAACAATTTCAGATTATTACCTGGTTAACAGTTCAGTAGAGACAAAGGCAACTTCATTATAAATATAAGCCTTTAAAATCTATTGTTTTTTGAGTAATCCTAAGCTCAGGCTGGCTTCCCAGACATAACTCTACTGTAACATGTCGCCACTGAAAGGATATGATGCTCCAACAGATGCCCAGCTTGCTGTTGATCTGGCAGCCCTGGGCATGCTGTCGCTCCTCCTCCAGCTGTTTGGGGTTGGTGAAGCGAGCTGTCTCCTGGTCCGGCTGTGGCAGACTTTCAAAGTCAAACTTGTCAACCTGGATGGCCATCCTGCAACAGGAGATGAGAAATATTTACAAGCTTCTACTTATATAACTTCTGACTGATCAAAAAAATCCACAGTAACATTTATAACAGTCTGGAAATGACAGTTATGTAACTGTCATTGTAACTTTATCATCAAGTTAATAACAGTTCAAATAACTTGTGGAGTTTGAGTTGCTAGTAATTGATATTTTGTACATCATTTCTTTAAATAAGGAATTACTGAATGGAAGGAATGGAAGAACTAGCAAGTTTGCTTTCTATCTGTCACCAAGTAAAAACTGTCAGTAAGCATTTTAGTTCACACAGGTTATAATAAAATAGTTTTGTACCCTTGACCCCTGTCTCACAACTGTCAGAAAAGTATTTCTCTTTTTCTGAGCAGTTCACACTCTGACAGTGAAAGGTTTAATTGGTTGCTCTGTGTTAGACTCTTTGGTTCTTTGTTCCATCAAGGGTCAGCAGTATTAATATAGCTTGTTACTGGCCATGTAGGTGCGCAGATCTGCCATATTAGAGTGAGACAGGTGGCAGGGATTCCATTGAAATGAATAGATTTTGCTGCTTTTGACCAGGTTTTGACTGCACTGAATGCAAATGAAGCACATGGACTGCATGACAAGGTAACAGTGAAGAACAAAGGTCTGCACAGTGCAGCTCCCCATGAGTTCATTTATATAAGTACATTTTAATTAAATAACCCAGGTGTGATGTTCCAAGCTACTTTATTCTTTCCATTCTTATTGTTCTACTTTGGTCCAGCACTAGCTTTGAAGGTTTCTGGAGGTGCGCAACCACTTTGCAGTATTTAGAAAAAAGGAGCAACAAGCAAACTGGAAAAAAAGGCAAAAATGAATGAAACCCTACTTTAAAAACAAACCATTTTAAAATCAATTAGTGTAAAAAAATAAAAAAAAAGGAAATAACTATGAAATTGACAAAAAAAAAATGTTTAAGGTGAATTTTACATTCAAAGACTGACTTTTTTCTTTCCTTATATGTTTACCTTAAACTTAAGTAGATAACAGTCATCTTCACCAAGAGAATACTTACTGAACAAAAACATTGCTTACATTTCTGCCTGATGACAACCAGTGCAGCTTTGTGTGGTTTGGAAAGTGATAAATGATTTATCCAGTCTGAACAAACATCCTCAGGTCCCAAGCTTTCCCCTCCACACTGCAGGTATGTTATTTATTAACAAGAGCTGGGGTGTTTGTTGCCCGAGGTTACGCTAGGGGTCACACACAGGATTCAAAGTCTTAGTGTACCAAACTAAGCTGAAACCTCAACTGTGCTCATATTAAAGACCCCGAATCCCTCCTCTATATACCCGTGGAGTATATTCAGGCCCTTCATTCAAAAATGGAAAAAACAATTGGATGTAATCTTTCTCTGACTGTATAAACCTGTAGAGTTCAATCCACTGACACTGGAGCCTGGGAGTGGGAGGAGGAATATGGAATGAGGTGAACATCACCCAATCTCCTCTGCATAAAGCTGTTTGTGATGCAACTCAAAATCTTGCACATGGTCTGCCTCAGAAAAATATCATAAAATACCAGCAAGAATGCAGCGTTAACAGGGGAGTAGCAGAAATATGGTGACAAGCTAACCATTTTAATCACTGATGGCAATTTCCAACAGATTATCATAAACACTGACATCTGTAGCTGCTAACCAGAGTGAGAAGGTGTGGATGTCACATGGATGTCTGAGAATCAGCTATGAAACATTTCCTTTGTGCGGGCAGAGGAACACTTTTGGAAACAACAGTAACAGCTTTCGGAAACCACACTGTCAAGTTTTGTGAAAAAAATCGACAAGGTAAAATAACAGCTATGGTGACTGATGCCGCTATCGAGGCTGTTTCCTGCCTGACACTGTTGCTCCCTGTTAGTTTGTCAATTCTTAAACATGTGGCAAAACTAGGCTGCTGGCATGGAAACATAACTTTCAAGTGATTGTTTAGTTATTGTGATTGTGAAACTGAATCTGCCTCCTCTACATAGAATCAAACTGAGTCAAGGAAAAGTCAGACAAGATAAAAATGGTGTATTACAATTGAAAATTCTGTCAGAATTTTTTTAATATGTAGCTAAATTATTTGAAATTCACTTGGAGATACTTATTGAACTTTTTATTGCACTGTTAAGCATCGGCACAATACAGCAGCACTTAACTGGAGAGGAAAGTTGTCTCAGGCCTCTTACGTGCCATGATGACTGATAGGCTTTGCTTCAAGTGTTTAAACTGAGAGACAGACACCATGAGAGTCTTCTTCACGCAGAGAGAACGGCACATAAACGTCTCACATGTGGTTCATTTCTCCATGCCAACACTGCTTCCATCACTCCATACTTAGAGAAATGACGAAACTCGACTTTGAGGTGGGCAGTTAACTGCAAATTACCTGCACATCCACCTCTACAGGATGCCAACTTGCAATGAGAGGTTCCTATAAAGTAAAGTGTTACTCTGAGGTTCACTTCCTGCTTTATAAGCCTTGATAATGTTGACTATGACAGGCACCTGCTGACCAGTGCAAATGATTTCTCACTCGATATATTTAAAGGCTGCAGTCCTCGTGTTTAGCAATTTTCTTTCTGTTTGATAAAACACAGTGAATCCATGTATTCGTAGGTTCATCTCTGAAATTTCAGTTCAGAGGCCACGACAGCTCCTTGAGGAGTCATTTCCCGATGCAGTGAGAGGAAAACAGGCACACCGCAGTCAAACCTACTGAACTGATCAGTGCTTTGATCTGATACCTCTCAATAGCTGTATCACTAAGTAATCATATGACGTCTTAAAAAAGAAAAAAAAGTTAATATAAGAACTTTGAGACAGTAGCAAATCAGAAGTCATCTCATAATAATGGATGATTTTAGATGAAAAAGGTCCAATTTGGGCAGTTTTTCTGTATCTTTGATGTCTGCTTGGCCATTATGTTATTTTAAACCAGTGAGCACATGCTTTTTATTACAGGTGACAGGTGACTTACTGTACTGGGAAGAATTAATGAAATTACACAACAAGAAAAAGATCTTTTGGTGAGTCCAGAGACACACACACATCAAAGTGTGGTGGAGGAGAAAAGGCAATGCAATTATCATTTCAGAGCCTTTACAACAAAGCAGGACACAAATTAAATAACAATTAAGACTTCAAAACAAAGACAATGGAAAGCTCCTGCTCTTCCCTCTTCCTCTACACACGCACATACACACACATCCACACACGCAAAAACACACACACAATCACGCACACACACAGGCATACATCACCCCTTTGAAGATTAGTGGCAGTAGGCTTATGTCACTGACTGAAGACCATCTTCAGATGGTCACTGCTTTTCATTCAGTTGTCTTCAAAAGCACACATTACACACTTAGTCTAAAAATAACAAGTTACAGCAATGCAAATGGACCCTAAATAGAAGGACACTGTCTTACAAGGTCTGTGACTGTTTTGCTTTAGACATGTAATTACTGAGAGCCAAACGTTCACACCCTAAGTGACACTTCAAGGGGGGAACAAAATAGTAATGAAGGTTTTTCAAGTGACAAAATAAATATTTAGCATTGTGGCAACTAAAATGTATTTTATATTTCCTGTAAATTAGATGTCCTGTAACGCTGACTTTAAATAAAAATAGATGCGTATCAAATTATCCTAACTGAATGGTTTAATATTTGAAAAGTATGTTTAACGTTGATCTTAAATGGAGTTTAATTCACTAAACGATGAACTACAGTATCACAGCTCCACAACTTCAGCAAATGACAATCATTTAACTTTATAACTAAGATATTCAAGTTTCAAATAACTCTGGTGCATTTTTAAAGTATCTAAAAACATTAAACATTGAGAGAAGGTCCTGAATATGAAATATCCTATAAAAGTTTCATAGTCAGTTAACTTTGTTTTATCATTATCATTTGGTCATTTAGTTGTAAACAGCATAAAAATGTGATGCCGTTAACAGTTCTCAGCCAAAGCAGTCAATATATTGTTTCATCAAACAAACAGTCCTATTCAAGTCACAATTACTTTTAACTAACAAAAAGTAACACACTAATGCAAAAATAATCATCAACGATGGTGATAGAACTGTTGAATAATTTTAATTTGAGTGCCTGGTCAATTAATTAATTCCAGCACAAGTTTTTTGTCCTTCTCCAAAATTGCTTTTATTGCTTTTGAATAACTTGCTTAAAAAGCAGAACTGTGAGACACTGAAACTCATAACTAAAAACTAGAAAAGAAGGATTCGCTTTGGATGTCTGTTCTTTCAAAGGTGACCATTCTACAGACTGCTTGTTGTTGATCAATGGGGCATAAGTTGTGTAGGAGTATTCCCTAAAGTTAACCTCAGTTTAAAAAATGTGGCAGTACACTTTTGTGACAAAGCTGCAGAACTGCAGCAAATATGCAATAAGCAAGTACGCAATGTGCACAGGGTCTCAAGGTAGTAGCAACTTAACAGCAAACATCACTTCAAACAAAGTTTATCTTTTTTCTCTGCAATCAAACCTGATGTTAACCTGAAACATGCACAAACATCTCAAAATGTTTAAATGACCTATTGATGTACCGATACAACTGTAAATAAAAGACATATATTTATAAATTAAAAGTAAATCTACAGAACAGTGATTTTAAGTGCAGCAAAGACTTTATCTAAACTCCTCAAGTACTCCTAAAAGACTTTTTTATTAAGGCAGGACAGCATCAACACACCCAGCTCTCCATCCACCACTCCTACCATCTTCTTTTTCTATTGATTTGATTGTGGAGTCTTTCAAGGATTAGGCCATATCTGGAGACTAATCTAGTCTATTACAAGGCTTTTAATAACAACCTGTGTGCTGAGCTGAGGCAACAGTGGAACATCTCTAGGCCTAATTCCCAGCCCATTGCACCCCCCGCCTCCCTCCAGGCCCTCACTGATAACAGTCTGCTTGGCCTTCATTTCCCTGGCCGAGAAAGGCGGCAAGGGTAGATGGGAGATTGGATGGATGGATGGATGGATGGACGAATGAACAGATTTTCCCTCAAAATTTCTATCTTTTCCAAAGGATGATCAAAATAAATCTAACAAAGACATATAGACTGATAGAGAAGTCTATTTTCATGTAGCATAGGTCAGCTGATGGGGTTTTGAAATGTCCATGTGAAATTTTTGTGAGTAGCAAACAATGTTATATTTGTTTTCAAGCCTGTATCCATTAAATATTCTGATGACATCTAATGAGCTTGGCTCTAAGCGAGGGAAGCAGCAAAGCAGAGGTGTGGAGAGGAGTTTTATGCTTGCTAAGAGCGAGTTAAAAGCACACAGCAATGGGAACATTCACATTTATGGCTCTGCCCTGCATGTTTAAACAATCTATTTTTTAAAATTTAAAGAGATAACATAAGACAATACACTTAACTACACTTCTGCATTCACAGTCAAACATTATTTTGTGCAATCTATGCACGCACTATAGCAGAGCTTCGTGGTGTTCAACCGGGCAGTTAAGCATGGAAGAAAACCAGAAGGAAGGCAGTTTCATCCATTTACAGTTTTAGCACTTCAGCGTGTTTGATGATGAACTGTTTTTTGTTTTTTTTTTGCAGAGGGGCCATTTATGTATTTGGGTGTATCACCAGCCCCGCATCACTAAATATCATCCTGTCCACTGGGTGTGACTTCTGACACCAAATTGCTAATTACCACATTCCGCAATAAGCTGTGGCAGTGAAGCCTTTTTAATGGCACTAATAACAGCAGCTTAGGATGAGCCGGTCACAGTGAAATGACCCCTTCCTAATTAAATGCCGTGTTGCCTCACACCCAAAGTACATGATAATCATATTAAAGCATATGGGGTCACTTTTATCCAAGCACTGCGAAGCCATGAATCATTTCAGCTGTGAGGTCTATAAACTCAACCATGGACATGAAATAACAGTGAGCTCCATCAATGCTGTGCAGATCCTTTCTTCCACTCAGTCACAGTTGCACTGTTGCCTCTACTATACTGCAATCGAGTGTAAATATATTTAACTTATTTGTGTGCAGGGTTTTACACTCGTCTTGTGGTTTTACTACAATGTATGCAGGTTTTTCTCTAGTGTGTGACTGTGAGCACGCTGTGAGCAATGTGTACAGTTTGAATAATGCCCTACACAGCAGAACAGAATAGCAAATCATTTGCAACCAACGTTTTATCAGAGCCTTTTTGCATCTTTTTTTAACAGCCAGTGATTGTGTTATGTCACAGGGGAGAAGCAGAGAGCGAAGAACGTACCGAGTGTGTGTCTCTCTCTGTGTGTATGTTTTCACAAAGAGGGTTATTTTTACCTCACGTGCAAGAGCTTAAGGGCGGAGATCCATAGAGGCTTGTGCAGAGGCAGGCGAGAGCAACAGTCTATTTTTAGACTGCGGCTGACTCGAATGTAACCCTTTATATACAGCGGCTGCAGAGGCAGCAGCGCTCCATCCATCCACGTCTCGCTCAATATGATGAGCTGAGGTAAAAAGGAATCCTTACTGCCAATTACTGTGTGTGAATAAGTATCGAAAAATGCTTCTGTGCAGACAATCTTCTAATGCTTGGGCTGTCATTTAAATTGAGGCTTTGTATACTATTACCAGGGTTGACAGTGCGAGCTATTTTTGTCTCTGCTGCTGAAACCCAGGAGCTGTTTTTGGGGCATTTTGCCATTATTAGACAGCACGATAGAGAGAGGCAAGGCATGGGGAGAAAGAAGGGAATTACATGCAACAAAAGTTCCCGGCTGGATTGGAAGCAGGGATGTTAAAACCTGTATATAATAACACTTTGCTTTATGTGTTACTGTAAGTGAATTGGATAATAAAAGCAAAGGGCTTAATGTAACTTTAAGGTCAATGAAGTTTCAGTTGACTGGAGACGGACATTACGGTGAATGACACTATTCTGCTATATCGCTCTTTTTGAGGATATCAGTTTGGTTTTAGTTCCCAGAATAGCAACAATATCAAAACAGGATTTTGTCAAATGGCTATTAGAAGGTGTAAGGCTTGTGATACACTACTGTACAGAAGGATATGTAAGAGGAAAAGGATCTTGATGTTCTAGCACCTTAACTCACCCATCTCCAGACAGCCAACGGGGCTAAAACGCCCTCTAGGGAACACATTATCTCGAGAAATTGCGAGTGGAGGAAAAAGAAAAATCTCCTGCAGACGCTGAGAAAAAATGACAGCGGTGTGAAGCAGAATCCCAGGGAGAGGTCGAGCAGCAGCAGATGTACATCTCAGCAGTCGGCTCTCATCTTTGTCAGAAAACATTGTCTCTAAGCCCTTTTCTTAGAGGATACAAAATATATTTTTATAAATGAGACTGTGTACTATTTCAACTGAGTGAAAAAAGGACAATTTGCAAAGTTGTGAAAAACATATCAAATAATAATATTCACAGAGGACTGGGAAAGTTGAAGATGGGGCGAACTGCTGATGCATTATGTGCTCCGCTGCCTTAAAAAAGTATCGCATGAAGGGGAAAGGTGGTCACCATGGAAACAAGCTTTGTTTGAAAAGCTCCTGCAATGAGGCGTGTCTGCCCTTGTGCACACCGATCTGGCTGAGCCAAAAGCCATGGCGAACAGAGAGGAGACATGGCTAAAAATGAGAATTGCTGCAGCGAGCACTTACCCGCCTCTCTGCTACTACAGGGGGTATTACTGAGCCCGCTCTGCAATGATAATGGTGGACAGCAGTAGTAACTACTTGGGGTTGATATTTGTGATGGATGTAAACCTCCGAAGGCCTGTTTAAATCCCCTGGGAGTCACAGCTGTGGTGTTGATGCAGAGAGAGATCTGGGATCAAGAAGGTCTGAGAGCAACCTGCTGCTGGCAAGGAAACATGCACTGGATGACTTTCAAGACTGAGAGCCTCCACAGCACTGAATGCTATGTTTATTACTATGAAATGCTGAGCTTTTAGAGGTGATGTTTAGCTTAAAAATAAGCCACTCACTGCTACAGCAACCAATAAATCTCTAAATAGAATTTTTTATTTACAATGACTTTGTTTGGGATTGAAGAATTTTTCACTAAAATTAAAAAAAGAAAGCAAACATTCAGGCATGCAGTCGTGCACATTAGTCCATATTAGTGATGTTGGTTTAGACGTGCTTGCATGAACTCCAAAAAAGGTAGGTAAATTTATCGAAACAGTCCAATGTCAAAAAGACTTAACTGTAAAAAGCGGTACAGAAATTTAGGTACTTTCTAGTGAAGACATACTAATATAATACTTTGTGGTTAAATCAAAATAACACGGTCTCCAAAAACAGTGCAGTTGGTTTGCTTTTAGTTTTTCATATTTATGAGCAATTTAATTTAACTTAAATCTTCCCCAACCGTGGTGGTGGCAGACACATACAAGATAGACATGTTAAAACTTGTGCAAAAATAAATATAACTATTTGATTCACCCTAGATTTAATTAGACGAGATGTTTTTTAAATTTTAGTGAACTGACCCTCTAAGCTCATTCAGAATCTATGACATCTTGAATTAACTTATCTTTTCTTTATTTGTTCATTTCTTTTTTGTATATATACTGCATTTTGTCTTTTCTTGAATTATCCATTTGTGTGTTTTTCTTTTTCACATATGGTGCCTTTTCATTTAATTTTTTTTATTTTTTACTTAAAGTAAAGCACTCTTTTACTTTGTTCTTTTGATTTGTGGATTATAACTTAAGTTTATCAGGGTTACCTAAAGCTTGTACAACACTTTACTTCTGTGCTGGTGATAAATAAGGCAAAAACTTAGATAACAGGCTAATGACCTTAGAAACTATAGTTTAACTGAAAATAAAATAAAAAATTGCTTCTTCGCTTTTTCCTAAACACCCAATTTTGATGCAATATCTGAGCTGATGTCTAATGAAAAACAGAAGGAATATGTGGGTAGGAAAGTGAAAAAAGCATGGTAACAAAGAGCTGGAAGGACTGGAGAGGACAGAAAACAACAAAACCTCCCCATAAATCTTATACATAAAATTCTCCAATGAATGGTGAAGAGAAATCTAGCATATGCTGATGGTGGGCTGAGTGGGATCATATCACGAGGAGTGACCCAAAATGTTCTCTCACTGATACAACTGACAGCCAGAGACAAGTGCCTCACGACCCTGCGCTTCAATTCTGATAATTAGATACTGTTCAAACACTTGCATCAAACCAATCCTATACAAAAGATTCACCCACTACAGTCCTTGACTGACTTGGAGTCAAACCCACGTAATTACAATGCTCAAGAACTTGCTCTATGGAAATGACTTTTCAGCCTGACATCTCGGACAACATGTCTTATTTTGGATTCATATTAATAACATACACTTAAATTTGCTCTGTCTCATCATAATTTGCTCATTAGGACAAAGATTCAGTCGCAGAAAGGTCAGGGCTGTCTGACAGTACAGGATCACTTCCTTTTGCCTCAGATGGAAGAATATCAAATAAGTGAGGAGAGCGCTGCTGATTTGCATGCTGCATGTGAAGAGCAGTGACCATTAGAGCCTGATCATTTTTCACAGTTCAAAGTGGTTAAAAAAGCAGCCACTGAGGAATAATTGGAGGGTGAATTAGTCATTTTGCCAAAACCAGCCTTTGATGTGCATGGTGCAGCATATCGATGAATGAATTTTTACATTTTACAGTATCACTATCAAAACTGTGGTGTTCGTAATTTCCTCAGATATCAAACAGAGAACTTTTCGGTTTAGATTTTCACATGTCATTTTGATATGTCAACAAATACACCATTTTAACTGTTAAAAATTCAATCAGTTAAAAAAAATACTTAATAATAGAAGAGAGACGGAATGTGCTAGGTGTAAATGTATCTAAATGTAGTGTGTTTTTTTCAGTAGTATCTTGATGTGAAATTAAGTGAATGTTTGGTGAGCTCACTTGTAACTCTCCTGACTGCATAACTAGGCGCTATCGTTGAATCCTTTCTTGAATCCATAAAGAGATACTGGGAAAATCCCACTTGATCCAGTTACTCGAGGCTCATGTCAATGCCGAACTGACAGCTTCAACAGAACAAGATAAACTGTTGAAGGCTGGGGGGCTGCACAACAGACAGCAGAGAGCATCGCTGGGAGAAGAAGTCCTCTACAATTTCAGTTCTCATAGTGGGGTCTGGAGACCCACAGAGGTCCCCAGAAAATGAGAATAATTTGAATCGTAATTATTTAGTAATACAATGACAGAATGTGTGACTATTTTTGTCAAGGGTTTCATTTACTTTCTGTAATAAAACATCTAATAGCAGGTTTTTTATCAGATGGGGGACCAAGTGTCAAAATCTTATCAAATGGGGGTCCCTGAACTCATTTGTTTCAGTTTCAGTTCTCATCAGTTTAGTACCTGACATGAAAATGTGTGCAAACAACTGCATTACAATATCAGGGTAAAAAAAATGTACAAGTTTTGCAACATTTTGTCCTTCTAAAGGTGTAAATCCAATGTGCTGGTGGAGGTGAATGCTCCTAAGTCCAAATAAAACCACATGGAGTCACCCTCTTTTGGTTCTTGGGGAAATATCAGATAGGCTTTATTCATCTCAGTTGGCTGGAGGGGGGCGTGTCTGTGTTTGATTGACAGCAGTTGGCAGGCTGAGCCGCAGCACTGAACGCCGGCAGGAGAACGAGAGACTAAGTAAACAAACTGTAGCTCGCATATCACGAGTGGCCAGCACGTTGTCAGTGATATTAAGAAGTAAGAACAACACCAGCACCTAATTGGACCCAAGTGTACTTCGTAGGTGCGTTTATGTGCTGGTAGATGTGCTACAGCCAGTCAGCTAATTAGACATCTAGCTTGCAAACTGACGTTAGCAGTGCAAGTTACATAAAGGAAAGTCTATGGCAAAGAAACAGTGGTTTTCAAAGTCTGTCACTTGTGTTATTTATTAGGCTCCTGTCTGGCTGTTAGTCATTTTGATTTTATGCGGATATAATGTTGCGAATATTTGACTAGTTGTATGGAAATATCATGAAAAGCAAATGTAACATTTACACTTTCAATAAATTTCCCTCCTTTGTTCCTCTCGAAACTGGTAAGTTTCAGGCCTTTTTCAGGCTTCTGATTGGCCAACATGCTTTGGGTTGGGGATCATGTCATCATCAGCCTGTTGGTCTGGTTTAAGACTGTGCTTAACAGCATGTTTTTGCTTATGGCGATATACGTTCCGTGCCCCTGATTCAAATGAATGGGTCATTACCAGGTTTCTGCAGAGCTCATCATTTGATATCAGATGTGTTGGAAGAGGAAACTATGTAAAATATGAAGGGCAGAGGGTTCCAAGCCTGATGTCTTAGTAGGTATAAGAGGTTCAATCTGCATCACCAAGGACTCAAACTGACAACTGGAAGATCTGCTAAGGAAGAAATCATGCATGGCTTCACACTATGACTTCAAACTAGAGCCACTGATTGTCATTAATTCATCTCATTTACGTTGAACAACACTTTTTCACAAATTTCTTATCATTAACATTCATAATGGAATCAAAGAATGGAGTTCTAAGGCACAGCATAGTTTAGTATTCTAATTAAACAAAGTTTGTTTCTGTGGCAATTAAAGGCCACACCAGTCATTTGAAAATGCTTCAAAGAGGGAAAATGTTCATTCTGACATGCAGCACTGTTTAACGAATACCCAGACATTGACTGGTTTCTGTGAATAATGTCTGTCCAAGAATAATGTAATGCCAGGAAAATGTGTCAGATCTAACCACAAAATAAAGTACTGGTACACATCCTCTACATGGCCCCATCTCTCTGTTCTGCTCTGTTCAAAGCAAACATGAAAAAAAAAAAAATCCAAAATTTGAGCATCAATGTGTGGTATCACAGCAGTCTTTGGAAACCTTGCCGGGCTCCCAAACATCAAAGTGACCATTCACATTCTGAGGTGCTCCACTTTTTCTTTCATTGAGCCATTAAAGAACACCATCAAGGGGATAAAGACTTTGTAAAAGACATGACTGTGAATGATATGAGAAGATGAAAGCAGCTCTCTGATATTCACCTGGCTCCTCTCTCCACATATCGCATTCGCTGGGAGTGAATACACACTCTGCAAATTCAGATTACTGCTCAAACACAACTAACAAGATCTTTTTGTTTAGCTCAAGCATTCAAAAAATGTGAGTTATAAACTGTAGCTCTCTACTACTTAAATGTACCTGTACAAGACAATGGGAACAGCTCCCTGTTTCCGTCCTCATGCTCCCCTTATATGTCAAGTCTAGAAACTATTAAATCTACTATTCAAACTCTTCATGCATGAAGGCTTTCTATCCCTTTCCTATTTGTATAACCACGAAAACGCTCAATAGAAACAATTAAAAACTGTTTGTTCTCCAGGGAAACCGCTGATGATTGACAAAGTCATTTTCGTGACTGTCGGATTGAAACCTTAGCTCTACCAGTCCTGGATGGAGACTCCAGGAAACATCTTGCGCCTGACACCTCATTCATCACAGAACAGGAAAGAAATATGAAATGACAGGGCCATCTGATGTCGGGAGAGGATAAGTTGAAGAGACAAGCACAATATGGTTCAGCAGACGGAGTTCTACGAGACTGTGGCCCTGATTCTCCCTGTATGCACAGTCCTACTCCACACTGAATAATCTGTTCGTGCGCTGGGTGTGTGTCAAAGGAAATGATCAGCCTATCACAAAAAAACTGAGATTGGGTTTGTCAAGAGAGGCCGCGTTGCATTCTCCACCTCCGAGGGGTATCTGCACAAGAACTGTATGCTGTGAAAAGAATCAATATGCTGGATCTGAGCTAATCTTTTGATAATGAATTTATGTCTGTCAGACTTCCAGAGAAATCTCCACAGGAAGGAACAGCTGATTGTTGGAGTGAAAGACAACGGCTGTGTCTACAGGGAATGTCAGTCAAAGGAGGAAAAGACATCTAAGTCTATATATACATCTGCAGTTGGTGCCGGATTGGACGTTTTTTGCCTCAGAGGCACATTGTGTCATACAGCGTCAGTTTCTAGAGCAGCAGGGCTTTTAAAGTCAATTGTACAACTGGTGCATTATGTATTCTGACCTCCACTTCATTGGGTCATAATGTATAATGTTGTCTTAGTGATGAGAATAATGAGAGACTTGTGCAGTCAATCCTGTCAACTGGGGGAAATATATCAGTAACAGATCATCTGACCCACAAGAGCAAAAACATAATTTAAACTACAACAAATAATGTAAGACTAACAAATGCAAAAGTTCGTCAGACAATTTACACACATATATACACACACACACACACACAAATAAATATATATATATATATATATATATATTTTTTTTTTT
>JAPZDY010000008.1:18671517-18686452 GCA_029783645.1 Ctenochaetus hawaiiensis
TTTTTATTTATATTTAAATTTTTTTTTTTTTTTTTTTTTTTTTTTTAATAAGACCAATTACAAGTGTGTACTCTCTTGTTTATTGTCTCTGGACAGTCTTTGAAGAAGTGCTGGGATCCTTTACTTAGGTCCAACTAAATGCACAATTAAGGTTTTCACAATTTGTTCCACAGAAAATTGCTTCTGTGACTTATATATTTCTGTTTTTAGGACCTTACTACATTGTGAATATTGATGAACATAAGCAGCTTTTTAGTGTTGCAGCTGGTGGAGGTGGACCGAGGTTTGACTGCTTAAATAAAGTCAAGTGGTTCAGACCAGTGGTTCACAAACTACAGATTGGCCTTAGTTGTGTGCTGAAGCCTGAAGAAGGTAGTATACTCTTAGATTATGCCTTTAAATGTTGTCTTAACAAAACACATGTTGCATTTCAAGGTCATCTGAGAATCTGAAAGGTTATTTTAATTTGAAAGTTCACTTAATCTTTCCTCTTAATTCCATGAATCAAAAATGTCATTGTCAATATTTTGTTGCCTTCTAATTTGAGGAAAACAAACAGGATGCAGTTGCAGACTGGGAGAAGAATCCAGGCTGGGAATTTAATGTCAGTCCAGGTTGCTCTGTCTTTCACTGCGTGCTCTCAAAGCACTAACTGAACATTACATTAATGTTTTCTTTGTGTGAAATGACAGAAGGAGATTGTATCATCAGGTTAAAGCAGACAGGGGGCTGATGGTCTTCATTTTTGAAGAACTGCAGCTATCCTGTGTCTTTCTCTCTCTCATTCACCTGTTTCATTTTCAGCATTTTTAACGGTGGCCTGATACTGCAGCCCAATCAGCCTGCCAAGCCGACAGGAATTCTCCGGGGGCTGTGGATGGCCGTACTTGGCCACACCACTTAATGATGTACATCAGAGGGAGTTAAAGGAGAGTGTACTAAATGCATACTGAAAGATAAGTAGGTATATGCTGCATACATGCATAAACCCTGTACTACACCACTGGTCAGGCCCTCCAAAAGGGCTACTAAGATGAATCTTGGGGTTTTTTTTTATTTATGAAAAACAGGAGGGGGAAAGAGTACTGTGACTCAATTCTGCATTCATTTTTCAAACTGACTTGATTTTGTGAAATTTGTCCTCATTTACTGAATGTTAAAGGAGAAATTTTTCTCAAATGAAATAGCCAACAATTCAATGCCATGAATGGTAACAACAAACCCCATTCAGACACTGCTCTTTTTAAAAGATGTGGCAAGGCAGGAAGGCTGGATTCAACTTATTTCATCTTGAAAACAGTTTTGTATTTTATTACACTATTACATTCATGTTTTTAGTAAAAATAAAATCTTAGTCTGAAAAATGCATATGTCAGATTAATGTAGTGAAGTAAAAGTACAATAAGTATGTCTAAATATGCAGTAGTATAAAAGTAGCATTACCTATAAATACTCAGGAAAGTACCTCATATAATAGATGTTCATATTCAACTTTTGATGGTACTTAAAGTCTGGCAAAGCTTTGCATAGTGCCACTGTTCCTCAGGCAGAACAGTGGGTGGTAAATGGATAACCAGCATGGGACCTTGAGATCAACATCTCTTTCAAGAGACCTCTGAAAATACAAAAAGGCGGCACATTTGTGCCTTTCTTTAGCAAATATTCATTTATTGTCGGTATGACTTGTTTATTCAATGAAATACTTGTTGAAAAAGAAACAAATAAAACCTCTCTGCATTGATATATATACGAGCAGCGCTGTGAGGAAGAGCAGAGCAAAGACAGATGTGTGGTACCTCTAGACCAGCCATCATAAAGCAGTGATTCCACTGTGGGTTTGATATCACTTATACTAACTCAAATCCTGATCTAGCCACAATACCTTAATTTAAACATGTTTGAGCTAAATTTCAAACTGAAGCTCAAACAGCTAAAAGCTACTGGTAATTAGATAAAAATGATCTACCTAAATACAAAACCTTTGTTCAAAAGTAGCAATATACTACACTAATGTTTTTAGTAGGAATACATAGAACTGATTGCGTGTACATTTTGGCCAAGTGATAATGCTGTTACTGGTACTGAATAATTAACCAGAGAGACCGGCCACGTTAAAGAGAGATGAGCTGCATAATGGCCCCCTGTGTGTGTGTGAGTGCGTGAGGCCTCTGTCAGCATCGCAGCCCTCTAACTATCATGGATGTGCTCTGCTGTGGAAACACTGCAGCAAATTTCTGGCACCTTGTCTGCGTCCCATGTATTTCAACCTTATTTAGAAAAAGGGAGTATGATATACCAAAGATTTATCATCTTTAAACACATTTACAGGCAAATAATAAAACAAATCTTTCTACTCATTTAGTATTTATATGATCTTTGGAGATTATATAAAAACACCTAAAAGTCTGTTGATACGTTTATCATGTATTTAAACTCAGTTATATGAGTGAAGTAAACTTCCAGCAGCACATTCATTCAGCTCACATTTTTAAATCAACACATTTAAGGTCAGAAGAACTCTTACTTTTTTAGTAATCTGAAACAGAAGTTTTAACTAAATTAACAAAAATAATTAAACATTCATTTATTTAAAGTCACTGAAAAAACATTAGTTTGTATGATGTCTTACAGTTTATTTTGTTTTTATATTTTTTTTGCTATCAAGGGAGAAAATTTTGGTATTTTATTCTTTTATCTCTTTTTTCCTTTAATACCAGTAAAATATCTTAAATAGTGTTACATGTAGCATCTGTACTCCCTCAAACCCTAAGCTACAAACACTTCTACTGCACTTTCTGCAAAAAAAACATACAAACACGTTTGTTTTGTTGTTCTTGTTTTGTTTTTCTACAAATTTAGCATTGCTAAAAACCCTTGCATGCTCAATTCTTTAAAAAATAAGGGCCAAATAAAAAAAGTATCTCTGAAAGCAGCTTTTTAGAGACTTCTGAAGTTATTCTTTTTGAGGAAAATAGCGGTTCCAAAATGCTACTAAGCTTATCTTAGCAGTTCATTTCTGAACAGGAAAGATTATTTGGAGTGAGCCAAGTGATGAGCTGTTTGGCTCCGTCTGAAAAGATCCATTTCCACCCCCCAATTTCCCTCAAATAATAACATTCCACCCCTGTGGAGAAAAGTCTATGACTCACCACCAGTGTACCTCTGCTTGTGGCGAAGGATGCACTGGAGAGAGAGCACTGACAGGAATCATAATTTGACACTTTCCAGTGAAACGACAAGCAGAGGATGAGAGAGAGAGTATGAGGTAATCTACAAAAATGGCAAGAGTGTGTGATGATGTGCATAAACATGTATGCAGATATATTTGCATGTCAGTGGAAAGGGAAAAACAGGAGAGACACATTTGGGAATGACTTATTCAGGACCTAGCAAGTAAACACATCTTGTGTTATCCTTTACAAATCAGAGATTTCCTCCAGGTTTTAGATTTCTGGCAAAGGAGAAAACTCTAAAAAAGTATTTGGACTCTCATAGGACACTAAAACTGAAAGTCAGACTTATCTAATTGTTTGTGGTGAATCAACAGCTCCTCCCAAAATAGTGTAGAACCCATAAAGCTACAAAAAAAGAGGGAAAAAAGCCCCATAGGGGCAATAACTATCCAATCTGCAACTTGCTAGATATAGTAGGGCCAACATATCAGATCAGTCAGTCACTTTTAAAGCACCTGTATTCTCACATTTACATATAGTCGAGGGAAAACAAAGTTTGTCTACAATTTATTACAAACAGTTGTCAGTTGACTGTTGGTTCAGTAACCAATAAGCATTTGAAAAGGTTCCAGTGTTTTAATGGCACATAATGGGACATTTTTGGGCAGACGATAAGGCCAGATTTCAACTGTTTACCAAAATAAAAGAAAAATTAAGGGTTGGTTTCTAGTATAAACATGCTGTGGTAGGCATAAAACTGTTCCTGTACTGGAAGTTGAACTCCAGTCACCTTGGTGAGAGCCAGCATCCTGACCACTATAGTACATGTTCATTATAAACACTGTACTTTATTTTATAACCCATCCATTAAGATTAGATCAATTATTTAAAGCAGAAATTACCAACAGTTTTGGCCACACACTCTCAATGTCATGAGAGTTTAAGTGAGGAAGTGTACTGTAAGCATTGTGTACTAATAAGTTTTACATAAAAAAAAAAAGAAAGAAAGAAACCAACCAACCCAACCTGATACCCTGAGGATCTGCCTGAGTCATTGCCATAGATGGGACATGGTAAAACTGCATGGAAAAATGACGGCATTTTTATCGCCTTTTACTAGTTTTACAACCACTTTACAAAGAGCTTTACAATAGCCCACATTTACTCATACTCACAGTAATGGCAGGGCCATTATACAAAGAGCTAAACTGCTCATCAGGAACATATTCACAACAGGTATCAGAGGCAATTTTGGGTTCAGTGGCCTAAAACATTTAGACATGCAGACTGAAGGAGCCAGGGATCAAACCACCATCCTTCTGATAAGTAAATGAGCTGAAATACCATTTGAGTCACAGCTGCCCCCTTTTCTATCTTATATATAGAGAGAAACCTTCCACTCACCTCTGGCACTCGCTGGCATGGAGGACCAGGTCCTGGTTGTTCTTGGCGCTGACAGTGAGCTCATGCTCTGTTGGGTTGAAGATGTCGAGCAGTAAATGGCATTGGCGGGTGCTGTGGGCAAGCAAAGACACATGGACTGAGTTTAGAAGCAAACTCCCTCTGGTCACTCGAAATACAAATTAGAGTGTAAAACATAGCGTTTCTAATTGCACAGACTCATTATGATGCACAGCATCTAACACAAAGATTTCTTTATACATTACACACACATAACAGTTAAGCTTACAATCACTCATAGAGACTTTGTTGCCCATATAGCCTTTGCATATTCACTTGTTAATGTGTGTGTGAGTTTGCACTTAATGCATGAGGTTACAATTATTTTCTAAAAATACACAGATACATACACGCACAGAGCAAATGCATGAGATCAAGAGAAGACACAGTGTGAAGTACTCATCAGTCCTTGTCATAACATCAAAGGTGGCGGTGCTTTCATCAGGCCCGCAGGCCTGGCTGGAGCAGGCCATCTCCACATCATCCCGCGCCTGCTTTTCTTATGCAGATCATAAGAGGGCCAATTTGTGATTTAGATCAAGACAGGAGAGATGATGCTGGATTTTCAAAGAGTTAATTTTAACCCCCCAAGTAGGTGGGGGTTTTTTCCCCTCCGGTAATGGTGGATGAAAGGAATGGATGTCCAATAAACAGAGAACAGACTGTCCAGTGCAGCCAGTATGCTGTCTCTTTAACAGTTCCTGTAAGTGTTCAGGAGGAATGTTTACATTTTGCTCATTATATCTGCTCTAATCTTGTGGAATGAAATTTGAAGGTTTTGGAGATACTATAAATCAATAAATATTTAACTATTAGCATTTTTAGGCTCCATCTTGTCTGTGAAACCAGCAGTTCATGGCTGGTCTGTTTGCATCGGGGGTAAAAAGTCATCATAAACTCCTGTAGGTTGAAACTGAGCTGCCTTAAGTTTTTTAGTGCTGACTTCTTCACACAGACTCACTATAGATGGGCTTTAGCAACAATACGGCTACTTATATGCAACAGGATACAACTTTCTATTCATAACACATAGTGTGTTATTGTAAATAACAAATAATTGTTATTAGTACTTTGACTATGGAGTATTTTTTTAATGCCATCCTTGATGCCACACCACTTGCTGTGAAGAGAATGCATTTAACAACAACACAAAGTAACATGTGTTTGTTTGAATATGTTTTTGCAAATAGGCACGTTTGATGAAAGTCTCCATACTGAAAAAGACTGAACAGGGAAAAAAAAGCAATTAGGTACATATCAAATCACTTTCATTACCTGTATGGATGATGCTTTATTATGAATACATAAATTTATATGTACATACATAAAATTAAGTGAATGAAGGGAAGGATAGTGGAAACAATAAGACATATTCATATACGTAAAATATATATATATGAAATAAAAGGCAGAAAAGAGAAGTTAAGTGAAGGAAAGTGAGGTCACATGGAAAGCCTCACTAGGCAAAGACATATTCAATATTCACACTGGAAAAACTGTTTAGTACAGTTCACACACATTTTTCTTATTCATAAATAATTTATAATAATACCTTTCACAGACAATCTTTGGTTCTTCTCTGTGTGTGCTGTGACACATCTTTCAGATTTAAAAAGGAGGGATATGTAAAACGCTCCAAAGCAATTATGAAAAGTAAAATCTGACTGCCAATGCAAAGAACAGACATAAAAATGTGTTCTTCATACAAATGCCGTCCATCTTCCCTCCAGGTCACACTGAGTCCCCCTCCCAACCACCGTCTTTCCTTTTAAATCTCTGGGTTAATGGAGGCTTAACTTGAGCTTTCCCAAGTCCCTAATAAACTGCCATGGCAATTAAAGGAGCATATTTTTTAAGGCCTACCCATGTTTCTTTAATTGTCTCGTTGTCTTTGTTGGCGGACGTGATTAACGGGCTGAGTGGGGCGAGGTACTGATTTATAGGACAGGGTGTTTAGCTGAAGTGATCAATCAGACTTCCCAGTTAAGAAACACAGGCTCATTGCTCATGCACTTAAGTGCCCAAGATAAGCTGAAGGAAAAGAGCCAGGGATGTAAGAATGGACAGTGTGGTTTTGCACCTCATGTTCTAAGTTTCCATCGAATAACCGTGAAATAATGCTGAACAGTGGCTGACAACATCATTCAAGAACTGTTGCTGCCGAAACTGCTAGAAAATGTCTGTAGACAAAGGCTGAATATGATGTTTTTAAACTAGAGGGAACTATATCATTTTGATAAGTATTCTGCTGAGCTACTACCCAGGGCACCGTGATCTAAGCTAAATAAATAATTCAAAACTGCCAATAGGGTTTCAAACTACTTGTCTCCATTTCAGTCTGTGAATTTTTAAACTCCTATTTAAGAGCACAGCATGGCAGACAGGGAGCAAAGTTATCCCCCCTGTTTCAAAGTGAACACATATCGAAACCCGCTTCGTTGCTCCAAGTGTATGAAGCAAATCATCCATCAATAGAATATCAATACTTTTGCCCTATGTGCATTTAATGAAGCGCAAAATAACACTGGCTGCATGTGCGGCATTTATTTGCTGTCAGCATCATGTGTAGCTGAGTGCAAGTGATGAAGTGAGGATAACTTTAAAGGTGACAGTCAGGGACACAGCAGAAGACCTTTACTGCAGATCCCTTCAGGTACTGCTGCTGGTGTACCAAAGAAGGAAGGAAGCAACTAAATGACTGTCACTGTCTATTCCTGAGAACAGTAACAAATGAACCATGATGTCAGCATTTTGCTGTGATTAATCTGAGGAGGACCTTGTCGTAGCAGAGCAACTCTTTAAACCTTGTGCCACACATTTCTATGGCAAGACCACAAAACGATGCTCATGCAGGGCAACAGTCTGATCATCAGCAAATCGAGCTGCTGGCACTGACTGGGCATAAGCTGAAAGCTGGGGACAGTGTGAGGTGTTTTGTGAGGTGGTGGGTGGGAAAAATGGAACAGACTGTGGGAGGAGGCAAAAACGCAAAGATCAATGGAGCTGGGCCCACACTTCAGTCAATTCTGCAAATCTCCAATCAATAAGAGCTGATTCTGCAGCCCTACTCTGGCACAAAAACGTGACATATTCCCTGCACACAAAATGTAATGGCCTTAATTAGCACGGTTGGATTTAGAGTACTGCCAATGATGGGCTATTTTTAGCTGCAGGAGCCAATAAGCGACTTTACTTTTATGTTCACGTTGAAGGATTTAATAACAAGTGAAAATTTTTCAAAAAAGCTAATTACTTGCTTGTCAGCCTGCGCACTGTGTCATATAATGAATTATAATCAAACTACAAACAGTCAATCACTTTGGGGCCAGCACACCCAAAAGCATACTTTCTCATTTAACATTATTGAACCATTAGAAAGCTTTGGTTTTATTTCCCCCAGTTTGAAGATTCTTGTCCCTGAAATTTATGCCCCCTCTCTGCAGCGATGCCTTCTTAACATCGGAGGTAAATGGCATTATATTCATAGTGCTTAAAGGACAAGGGATGCACAAGTGTCCGTTCATGTCCCCCAGTGGGGAAATGCATTTTCCAAGGCAACACAGGGTTTAGCAAATGGGATTTTAACAGGTCCCTGTAAAGTATGGATCACTGAGTATTTCACACATCTCAGCTCTCAGTCACTTTCTCTAACAGATCTGTCACCTTGCATACGGCCAAATGTGAGAAAACAAGAAGAGAGGAAACACAGGCTGCACTATATATGGAAAGAGGTACCATATGCAAAAAGAGGTATAAAGATATATACTGAGGGAAAAAAGAGCAGCAGAGGATGGTAGGAGGGAGTCAGGAGTGATGTGAAGCGAAGTCATTAGAAAAGTCACAAAAGACAGAAAAGAAGGAGAGGAGCATGGAAGAAGTGGATTGGAGGGAAAAAAGGAGGAGCTGAGAAACAGTGAGAGAGAAATGAGAAAACGTTTGAAGATAAACAGTACAAAGTAAGACAGTGTGGAAAGTCAGAAAGCTAAAAACAAGCTGAGAGAAAAAGGCAAAAGATACACAGCAGTTACAAATTAATGCAACCACAGCATCCCTTTAAGAGATATATCCCATGGAGACTTGAAAATGTTTATTTTTAGAGCTGTTTCAGAGAGGTGGTGATAATGAAGTAACAAAACTTTTGCGACCTTGCACTGCTAATGTGGGAAGTAGCTATCTAAATTAGTTTTCTACTGAAGTTTTTCTTCAGGTTGTAATAACTGTTTTAGTGATGTGGACCTGTAACAAAAAACAAAAATGTGTTGTGTCTCACAGCCCTTGATGTAGCTCATATTTCATTCAACTGCACTTAACAATCAAGGTGGTGACATGATGATGAGAGATGTAGAGTTCAAAGGAGCCAGGTGATGAAATAATATGAGGAAAGAGACAATCAGATATAGGAGGTGACACATTCAAAGAGAGGTAGAGGTACAGTTAGAGGACAAAGAAGGGTTGGGTGAGAACTGAAAAAAAGTCAGGAGATAATACAGTTGAAATTACAAAAAAGGAAAAATCAAAGGAAACAAAGATACCAAAAGAGGAAGCAGAGATACTGAGAAAGTGAGTTAAGCTCTGGTGAACTCTGACGCAAATTTGCACCACTGGCCAGCTGAGGGCCACCTTAACACTACTGACTTTTCAAATGGTGTAAGTTATCATATTATCAATGTTGTACCATTGCTCTGTGCTGGTGGCACATTAAATGCTTCACAAATGAGATATGCCTATTTGGGAATTCTTTGCAAGAAATGTATTGATAGTCTAAACTATTACACTTCTGTTGAATATACTCTGTCTTCATATTGTCCAGCAAACAAAAGAGCTGGTTTGCTAGCAAGGTGGCAGTTAGCAGGCCAGTTAGCTTGGGCTAGTGTGACTACCGTGCTAACTGGCTAACTAGCAGGTTGGTGTCGCACTTGCTGAAAAAGCTTGCTAAATAGTTACCTCTGTATGTCACCAAGTGTACAGCTTCATAGCTATTTTTTCTGAACCTTTAGGAAACTTCAGTGACTTGCCATACACCACAACTCAAGGAAAACACAAAGAGCAGCAGCAAGTGCTACTAGCAATTTGGCAGTGCACTGTAATTTTGGTGCAAAGCTGCTAGCTCAAACCAGGTCAACAATGCACTCACTACAGTACTTCTGTGTTATTGGTAAATGTGGACATCACACAAACCTCCCAAAATCTCCCCCCTTAAAACACTCCTCGTATGCTTTCCTTGACTGTTTCAGTTTTGCCATAAATTCTTCAAACAGACATGTCTAATTGTGCTTTAAAGTGGCTTTACTCTGATTAAAGCAGATTAATATCAGATTTTACAAGCATCTGTCACCCAGAACAGCTGGCATGAAAGCCTCGTCTTCAGGCGATTAACTCCCCACACAGCCGTCTGAAGGTAGCAGGTAGGAGTGTCTTCTACTGTCGCTATTTGAAGGGATGCACAGCGTCAGTGTCTGATTATACGCGTCAAATCCACTGAAACCAAAAAACAAATCTCAGACAAACAGCATCGGCTGTTGCTAAATGACTGCACTACACTACTGTTCTGGCGTGAACATCATACTGCCTGCTCATAATTTGGTATTCTGCACAGCTTTGCATTGCATACAAGGAAAATAATATCAGGAGTGTTTAGGGAGTGACATTTATCAATACTCTCACACATAAGCACTTACAGGACATTTCTGAACTTTAGCAGATGAAAATCTACAGTAAGTCATGACAGATAACACACACGTAATAATATACCACTTGTATAAATGTAATATAAAATAATATTATAATAAAATGGAAAATTTGCAGATCATTAATAGGGTCATGACTGATGTACAGGCTGAATTTAAGAGAGACCATCTGCGCCGTACGTTTGCACTTTGCACTCTGCACATCCATATGAGAATACAAGCTTCCTCCTGAGGGAAGCAATGTGTCATGGTTGAGTAAGCAGCGCTTTTAAAGGGGGTGACAGGAGCCAGTATGATTGGCTATGATTATTAAACACTGTCTGACAGTGATGCAGAGAGGAAGTTTTTCAAAAGGGTCAAAACAAAAATGATTTTAGTCTCTAGATTACAAATGTTATTGGAAAATAAATGCACTTAAATGTCACATGGGGAAGCAAGCTAACATTGGTCTAATAAAGAATATTGGTCACTCAAACGAGGAAGAAATGGTGGCCATATTTACATCAACAGAAATAGTCCAACCAGTTACTCCAATATAAATAAGAAGCTCATTTGGTTAAACTCTTGCTTGCTGTGGGTAAGTGAGTCTTATTCAATAATATTTTGGTTAAGTGTACTCACACATGCTACAGAACACAGACAGACTAATGGTAGATGACCTAAACTCTTTATATTACAAACATTTTTGCAAGTCAGTGTTAGCATGTGTGATCATTGGGACCATGCATGTGACATTTTAGCAATGACATTTCTTCTAGCTTTTAAATATGTCTGAGCTACTTCTGGGCTTAAGCACTGGTTAATTCTCCCTATATGGAAATATCCTATTCAGACTACTGGTGAAAACAGAATAGAAAAAGGAGTGTAAGAGAAGGAAAGTGAGTGATAAATCCAGATGGGAACATAGTTTTCACGTAAGTGTCATGCTAAGAAAAAACAGAACAGGAGAACAAAGAGATAGATATTTGGAACAAAGCAAAAAGCATAGGCAAAACAGAAAAAAGTTAGGATGAAAGAGAGAAGGAGACAGTACATTATGAAGACAGAGAGATACAGAAAAAGTGACTGTAACAAGAGAATGGGATAGGAGAAAAAGAATAGACGAGGAAGATGGGGGTGGTGAGGAAATATTAACATTACATGGAGAATTTACTTTTCCTCTCTTACTGTCATTGTTCTGTACCACTGTGTGTATGAGGGAGTGAGGACAGCGCAGCTAATGACACACTGGTGCAAAGAAAATTATTTTCAAACAATAAATTTATGTTGTTTTTCACAGAGTGAGGGAGAGGGATGAGTGGCAAGATCTATCTGTCTCTGGGTGGATAGATTGGTTGAGAGGGAGAGAGCAAGAGACGAAGAAACACAAAGACAGATCGAAGGGATAAGTTGCTGTATTATTGAGCAATTCACACAAACACTTTCAAATTCTATTTTAACTCACAGTCAAGGAGAAATTCAATAGTACTTATCTCACATATTAAGTGTGTTTTGTCTTAATCTCCGGGGGTGGAGGTTTTATGAAATAATGTGTGAAAGCCTGTGTACAAAACACAAAATTCCTAAAACTGGATCAATTGTGTCAGTTTGAGTGCTAAGGTCATCTCAGCATCTCATATCGTCTTACAAACACACGCAAAACCATTATGGTTTGATGAATGTTTTTATCTGTCAAGCACTCTACTCAGAAAATTGTAAATATGTTTGCCTGCAAGACACTTAACAGATGAAGGCAGACCTCTAAAATGCAAAATATTGTTCACACCAGCAGCTATGCGGGCACTAACCTTGATGAAACAGCTAAAAACTAAATATCATCATTTCATCAAAAATAAAAAAATAAAGAAAAGTATCATTTAGCTGGCAGCTGATAACTTAGGTGAATATCTTTATAATATTTAAAATCTAAATGTATATATTTACAACCATGTTATCAATAACATGGCTAAGAAAAAAAAAGATGCTTAAAGTTTCTTGACTTAGGAATACATGCAGGCAGTCTCCTTTAACCTTTCAAAGGTCTCAATTTTAAAACCTTAAAATGATTTGAGATCTGCTTGAGAGCCATCAGAATCTACATGTCAATGTGATGAGACAGAAAGTGCAAAGGAAGCAGTAAAGGGAGAGAAAAGGGGGATTGCAATGACGGGGCGTTCATATAGCAGCCAGTGCAGAATCTCAATGTGTGCATATGCATCAGCGCTGAGCCAAGACGGATGGCATAAACTGCAGATATTATTACAGCTAATGATTCACCTCAAGTGGCCATTACTCGGCTACGATCCGTCTCCCTCGCTTCGGGTTTGGGGAGATGACAAGTGGACCAAAGTGAGACAGGGTGTGTGTGCATGAGTGCTTGTGTGTGTTAGGGGGCTGTGAAAGGGTGTCTACAGTTAAGTATGTGAATGTGCAAGAAAGAGAGAAAAAACTGAATAGCCATTTAACATCCATTCATGTCTTCCACTGTCTGACCTGACAGTGAAAGCACCATTCCAAGGTCTTTTGGTTTTGGTAGCAACTGTGTCATAATGAGAGTGTCGCTGCAGTGGTTAAAGAAATGGTCGATAACCATTCTCCAACTCGAGAGAGAAGACCGGCTGCATTTGTATCGCATGTGAGACAAAATGAAGCTTTAGAATTGAGATTTATTACCATTTATTGGGACAAGAGCGACTCTGAGGGAGTGTTCCCATGGCCTTTTGGCCCTCCAGTGAGGGCTGAGTATCGAGTATTTCTGTTCTATCTGAAAATAGTTGGGTTTAATTAACAAATAAAATCGAAAAAAATGGCATGCAGGGTTCAAGGCTCATCAGATTATAGACCCTGAGGGCGAAACACTTAACAGAATGGAATCAATTTCTGTGCTGTTACCTCTGGACAAATACTGCTTTGCCAGCCAATTCTGAAGTTAAATCACTGAACTAAAACCTTTTGTTTTCAGAGCCAATAGTTCACCCATCACTGGTGAGTAAGGACAATTAAAATATGAATTAGACTGACTAAAATTGGATTCTGAAGAACAAACCTTGTGTCGTGAGAGAAAAAAACTAAAAAACGGAGGTTATTTCAGTTTGTGTTTGATGGAAGATGATTGGATTAGTTCTCGTGACAAGTGTAGTAAAATAATGTGACTAAGGAACAAGAGGAGAACTCACGATAATGATAATTTAGCTCCGCTCAACAGAGCCTTTTAAACCTCTCTTACTGTGTTTATTCTCCAGGAGGAAACTTCTTTCCAATCAAAAATCATTTTAAAAAATATATATTCCAAGATCTACCAAAAACAAAATTCAAATTCAAAATTATGCAACCAGATGATGAACATACGATAGCATATAGCAATCAAAGAATCAGACATATTCCTTTACAAACTGGCAAAAAAATAATCAGCTAACTATTTTTTCCCAAGTTTGACACTTACTATACTACACTTCTTCAGGTGATAATAAGCGTGTGTTGTGTTTACAACTTGTTCTACTGCTCCCAAGTGGCCAAAAAATAGGAAAGTGAAATCCACACATATTGGGAAAGCCTACAGGTGGTACAGGTGTCTTGCTGAAAACTGTGAACTGCTGCTCCTTAAATGACTGAAGAGCTTATTTCTATCTTTACATACATTCACTGTTGATGTGTGGTGGAACTGTTTTACTACAACAAACAAAGCTAAAGCAAAAAAAACTGGACATAGTATTTGCTGCACAATATGACTGAGAATACAAGGGATGTTAAAGCACATACACACATATACTTACCTTTATCATATTGTAATAACATTTTATAAGTTACTGCATTCCTTGAAATTGTTTTTCAATTGTTTTTTGTTGAAACTTGTTTTTGTTTTATTTTGTTTTTTAAATTTGAATCCAACCAGTACATACTCTTATGTCGATAGAGTTTCAGGTTGCTGTGATTAATCTACCTATCCGTACTGGCTTTGAAACAATATTTTGTAAAGTAGCTGCACTTTAAGAAAAGGGTAACATGTAGGTATTTTCCCAAATTTTTTACTGACAAAATGCAGGCTGTTTCCCTACCTCCACTAAAGCTGAAACCTTGATTTAGCTTTGCTGGACTTTAGAATGCATTTCTACATTTCTGTAAGGATAGTCACTCTACACAACAGTGACCAGCTTAGAAAACTTCAACGATTACAGCGACCCATAACTTTCACTGTACATATGACTTGTGAGTACTGTATTAGGATTTGAACTGATTTTTAACAAGTGATTACAAGCAAAAGCTCCCAAAAGTACCCACAAAAAAGTAGGTTAGTTCTGTTTGTTACCTGGTTGCAGGGAGGGTGCTAACTCTGGTGAAGAAAACAGATGGCTCCACGTCAACATGGACTCCCAAAGACAGCTCCCTGTAGTAGCCCTCCACTTTTCCTGCTCCTCCTGAGTACTTAAAGTTCAGCACTGCTTCCAAAGCCTGCAAAAGGACAAGGCAAGGACTTAAATTTAGATCAAGCTACTTGACAGTGTGTTACATTAAAGGGCTGATACAGGGGAAAAAAGTGATGTTCTGCAAGTGTTTCATAAGAATATCTATATAAAAAACAAGGTTTGGTTGGGGTCAGAGGTCACAGCCAGCATGCTGTGTCTCACCATTCCATCA
>JAPZDY010000008.1:18707345-18718004 GCA_029783645.1 Ctenochaetus hawaiiensis
GGTTTCATAGTGTAATAAAAACTGTAAAAAACTTTTTTTCTTCTTTGCCTTTTGCATAAAAGTGGTTTCCGGCTTTGTCTACCAACACAAAAAGAGAAGACAAACAGAAGTCAGATGTCCAACAAATATTGATGAAAGGCCAAAGCAACCTTCCAGGAACAAACACACTGCCAGACATCAATGTCAACAACTGACAACCCTGTTAAAACACTGACTGTGTTCAGTTACAACATCTTTTAACTTGAACCACCAAACTTACTAGAATTTTGGCTTTTCACACCGTTCACCGTAGCAGGGCAACTTGTATTTTTAAGGTGAGAAAAAGGCCTCTGTCAATAAAAGCCGTATATTATTTGCAAGTTTGTGAAGCGATGAAAATTTTAGTCTCCATCAAGACAGTTTCCTCCTCCCACCTTGCACCCTAACACCACCCTGATATATTCAAAACCAAAAGACACTGGGCTGCCAGGAAACAGGATAGTAATCATGACTGCTTACAATGTTAATAATAAATGGTCCAGTCAATATCAATAACAATTCAAATGATAAAAAGCAAAACCTGGTTAAAATGTTGTCCAAATATGTTACCTGTATCATTCTGCAGCAACTGACCAAAAAATAACATCAAACCCATCATGATGCACACATTGCCTGAGTTTAAGTCATACAGGGTTGTACCTGTCTGCCCCCTCTACGTCAGCATGTGTCAAGCGCTTGCTGAGTGCTGTGTGTTTGATTCAACCTGCTAAAAAAAAACAATACAACATATACCAACGATGAGTCATACAGCCGGAAACCTCGAATACATTCACTGGAACTGGAGTAGACCAGCAAATCACCGGACAGGCTTTAGTTGAGAACAAAGTGAGATGAATCACCGACTGCAACTGGATGTGCAGCAACACATCTGCAAAATGAAAAGAAAAGGAGTTTCTTCACAACCTGCTTTTAAGAAGAACAAGTGTCTTCATGTAATTGGCTTTACTCTAACTGTGGTTCCAACACCATATTATGCTATGAAACTCTGAGCTGTCAGTCAAACCCTGCCTCTAATAAGTCTAACCACTGATTAAAATGCCAAGCTTGCCTGTAACAAAGGCTGGTTCTTTTTTACTCTTACTGAATAGGTATTGGATATCTAACAAGTCGTGCAATAAATCCAAAGGGAAATGAATAACGCTTTTTACCTGCAGTGTTGCTGTGCAGCATGAGGAGAATTTCTAATCAGCATTTTGGGAGAAACTTATCTAATACATATCACATGGTCTGATACAATTAGAATCCATAAAATGCATTAACACTAAAAGGTAATAATCACAAATTGTTTAGAAATTGTACAAAAACTGCACTCAGTATAACTAAAAATGCAGGTGATTTTGTTTAACATGGGATGCAAATTGACAGTAAATTCTACTGTGAACCTTGAACTAAAGTCTGGAACCTCAAAAAACCTTGAAAGTAAATGGTGGAGAAGAGAGAAAAGCTGAATACAAACAGTGTCTTGCCCTCTTGGCCTACTGTCACCCACTTTTGAGGCTGTCACTATTCAGCTATTCACCATACTTTAAGGTCATGAGGTTCAAGGTTCAAGTTAGAACTCACTGTGAGTTTGTTCAACAAAATAACCTGCATTAGAAGTTATAATGAGTGTGCTTGTTGTACAGTTTCTTAACAAATTTATGACAAAAATGGCTGCTCTTTGTTGGTTTGGTATAATCAGTGTTGATTGGTAAAAACATTTTTTATAACATGACGTGACATGATTGTTTTTTTTTTTTCAAGTTATCAGTTTAACAATCTTACAATCTTTGGATAACGCTGTCTTATGTAAAAGTTGTCCCTGAAAAAGCCTTCTTTTTTTTTATAAACAAGAAACGTTCTCTTGTTTTTTCTCTACCATTAGTCATCATCCTGCCAAAAAAAAAAGTCTGAAAAGTTTACTTTGTTTGGCATCACATCTTAACATCAGACGTCAACGCTGTTTTCTCTCCTGATGATTCACAAAGGAGAGGAAAGGATTTTTCTGGTTTTTACAGGTAAGACAAACCACCCCACTTGCAGGTGGTGGCTGTTCTGCTATACAGATGACCCTCAGCAGGTAGACTCGGTCAATCCACCCATTTCTACTCCTCAGACATCCACAAGTCCTCAACCTTCTCCCCTGCCGATCAGCTCAGTAAAGTGCATTCTCATTACGCTTGTCTCCATCTCTTGTCCTTTCCATCCCTGTCACACTATCTACTTTCCCCTTTGCACTCTTGTTTTCTCACTAAAAACCTTGAAAACAGTTACATCTAAGTTCTAAGCCTATGCTGGAGCCCTGAGCCCTAAAATTCAAAGAACAGATTGTGTCTGCAGCCGGGATGAGACACCAGCCAAATAAACTTTGTGTTCTTTCTACACAAAACCTGCAGTGAATGGTGTGAATAATACTTTAGCTTTACCTAAACTTTTGCAAAGGAACATACACTCTGTACAGAGTAAGCTTAGAATGGAGGGAGAGACAAAAAGGAGCGATAGCAAGAGGGTTTAATATCCCAACCCAACCTCATTATCCACAGAAAAGGTGCAGTGAGACCTAAACAATGCTACAAGCCTGGAAAAACAAAACAAGAAAAACAACTGCTTGCATCTTGATCCAGGACAGAGGAAAATTTGTAATCATTGTTTATTTACCTTAACATGGCTGTACTCTGCCTTCCCCGACTCGCTGCTGACAGGCTTGGTCTCAGGTCTGGGTTTGAGCACTTGGCGAAGTGGACTGGAGATCGGAAGGCCTGTCACACTGATTCCATCTGAAGAGACACAATGGCATCACACAGCAAAAATAAGAATGTAATGTATCAAACAGGACGGGATCTTTGTACATGCAGGTGCAATTAAAAGAAGCTACAAATGTCAGGTAATAGAAAAAGACAAAAAGGAAATGTCAGATGCAACAGAAGCACTTGTTTAGAGCCTAATGTGCATGTGTTTGAGCCTGTGCACCCACTGAAGTTTAACCCCTCCAGCTTAGGCTACAGTGGAGATTTCAGCTTTTAGAAAACTGCTGCAACAGTGTTTCACTGTGAGGCTCAAAAAAAGTTTTGGGAACTAAAAAACTTCACTCAATTCTCCATTAGTTAATTACTAAACCTTCATTTCTGGGTAAACTGTTCCTGGTAAAAAAAAAAATGTTAATGACAGCTACTGAAAACAACTGAAGCCTGCTATTGTTTATGGTTCTAAGTAAACTCAATGACAGATTTCTGTGCAGATTACTTCAAATTTGTGTAATAAATCTGACATCATTATCACTGTTTACTTCTTATGTGGTGTGAGTGGAGCTTGACAGGCAAAGCATTGGTAAATTTCTTTGCTGCAGTGTAGGTGTGCCATATATAATGGAGAGAGGTGCATATATATTGGTAGCTTGTGGCTTTTTTTAGTTATAGTGCATTATATTGAAGGTCTTTTCTGATATTTTTTCTTCCCTTCCTAACAGTAATATAATACATAATATTACATAGTAGAAAAGTATGTTCTCAATCCAGTGCAGTCATTTATTCTTATTAGATAAGATTGCAAATTGATAAAAAATTCTGAAATCAGTGAGTGCACAGCGCTACTATAATCATGTGAATAATAAAAGATTTTAAATTCATGACATTGAGAGAGGCAGTGTGGACACAGGAGCAGCTGCACTATCAGCAGCTGTGTTATGCACCACCACAGGGGCTGCTGCTTTCAACCCACTCAGACAATCCTCAAAATGATGCCCAGAGCCCACACTCTGACGTCAAAGGAATCATATCGCTGTCTGACGTCAGTTGAATGCAAAGCCCTGTAATTTCCTCTAAGAGAGGGGAAATTACTGGCCTTTGCAGCAGCACGGACGATTGGGTTCATGATAGACAGATGGACATATTCAAACTTTGTAACAACCACCTGCCAGATTGGTTAAAATATAACCAGTTGGAAGAGTATTTCTGTTAAAAAGAACAAAAGACTAGTGTGCATGGAGACTTTGGTGTTATACTGACGGAAATGATCCTGTGAAAATGTGTGTACAAATTGGAGCAGATCAAAATACAAGACGGCTTCTTAGTAAAATAGGACATCACAATCAAAGGAGGCTGGGAAATCCTATCCCTACAATGATAGGCTAAGACGAAACGCATTAGTTCCACACATTGTCTATTTTAATTTCAGAAATTTCTTTTAGATGCTATCAGTCAGGAGCAAACTCCATATGTAAAAAGAATGAACACTCACAGATTCTCTTCTGGCATTTTTCTTTTACTTAGTAAATAAGAACAGTACACTTTGATAAAGTCCAAGCTCTGTCTACCACTGCATGTGTTGTGCTGTCAAATTAGTAGTCTACTTTAGATAAGGGTTTGGTTCTCTCTCCAATAGCAGTGACTAAGCAGTCAAACACTGTTTTTAGAAACCAGTCTTGTCCTGTGTTCTTGCCACTCCATGAGTGGACTGGGACCTATTATGAGAAAATTCTAAATCACATTACATCACTTTCTTTTACAAGATATATTCACTCATTAAACGTAATCTGGGGTTTTAAAGACAAGGACATATTGCCATGGTTCAAGGACATGTTGACAAGGACGTTTGTGGACTGGAGAGGCTGAGAATTAGTCATCTTACTATAATTGGCCGAACACCTCGACCACACACAGCTGTCCCAATGCAGCTTCTATCTGACTGAGTAATAACAAAAGCAGCAGCTAATACTTGTGATTTTAATGGCGACATAACTGTTCCACAGAACTCCAGAATAGTAATTCATGTTACTGCCAGTTTGGAAAGTTATTATCATTGCTCCAATGAGCAACAAAGGAAATGCACAACACTGTGTCAGTGAGAAATAATTAAATTTACAACATTATAAAGCAAAGCCTGACTTTCTAAACCCATTTCTCTTCAATTACTTCTCTACAACCTGCTTGCTGCACATCAGGGGAACTCTACCTTGTGATCAGAACCATAAGTCTTGGTACAACTCAAACTAAAAGCCGAAGGCTCTTTCAAATTGTAAGATGACAAAAATCAGCCTGCTGTTTCATGTGATTCTGTCCAAAATAAATGCTGGACACAAACTGTGACAGACTGAAAAATGTCAAATTCTGCAATGACTGCCTGCTGAATCTTGGCTTTACATTATAAATACAAAAGACTGAATTGAAAAAAAAGACAAACAAAAAAAAATTGGTCAAGCAATCAATGTTATAACATAAAACTGGCTTTCCAAGCTAGTGTATTTTGTATCATTTCATGTGGTGTGGTGCTAGCTAGTTGGTTTGGTGGTGACAAAAGTCATACTGTGAGTCCTTTGTTACAAACTTTGGACATTGTCAGAATCATGGCATAGGCTTTTTTTACGTTCAGCACAGTTCAGTCAGTCAAACAGTTAAACCAGACATCAATCACACTATGATTTTTGTGTGCAAAAGCCTAAAAGCACAGAGTGTGCAACTTTATGTACAACAACTGCTGTCACTGCTCTTGTGACAGAAATCCCCTCTTATTATTTCTTCATTCTTTGTTAAACAGGTCCAATTTGCATCTGGATGTAGACTTGCAGTGACAGAGGAGAAACAGTCCAAAAATACAGGTAACATTTGAAGAATTTATGACCGGCATTCTTCATTATGGCATCCTGTCTGTTTCAGAAGGTACACATGACTTGCTGTGTCCTGTAGCACAGAGACTGTGTGAGTAATAGGTAGTGGAATTGACGATGGCATTGCTCCCAATCATTCCCTCCTTTGCTCCCTCCTTCCAATCAGTATCTGTCTAGTTTCCTGTCTTACAGCCCCAGGGTAAATTGGGGAGAACTCAGCATTTGTATGAAGGCCACCTTGCTGCCGGAGTTTAGGCAAAACAGCAAAGATTTGGAGTGTCACTCCTCTTGAATCACTGTAACATTGTTAGCACAGATGTGAAGGTCCATCAGGTGCTCTGGATCTCTGTTTTGTCAGATACACTCACTTTCACTCAGCTTTTTCCAGGTGGACAGCTACATCTGATAAATATGAAAACCATGACTTGCTACAGTGACATCTTTCAAAATTCTGTTCAATATCATGTTCAAGGGAGAAAATCATGGCAATGAAAAATTTTAAAAAGCATACACTGCTTGACCTGAGCCTCATATACAATGTAATGAATTGAATACACACAGACAATCTAATTTTTTATTACAATAGGTAAAGTAGAACTTGATCCAGTTTCTTGTCATTATTTCTGAACATCACATATTTCATTTATCCAATTAAAACGCTGACAAAAAAGATATTACAGTATAAATTTGCTGTGCCTCATTTAAAACCACACTGTTATTCTGAGCTGACACACAACACTGAAACTGTACGAACATCATTATTCTCCATCAGTCTTACAGAGATAGGGGGAGAAATGGGGCTCCATGATGAGGAGAAATCTGTTAGATAATTTACAAAGATCTGAAAAAATGATTACTGTAACAGAGAGGCCTTTTAGTTTATCTGGAAGCTCCAAAGTCAGGAAATCATAGATGCTTTATTTTAATAGCAGTAAAAAATGTCTTGCATAGAGGGATTTGCATTGGGCTAATTTAATTCAGCAATTTAGCAGCTATTCATGTTCTAACACAGGCCTTTTTATAAATCTACCATTCTATTGTTTCCCTTTATTTCAATAACATACATGCTTTAGTACTTCCACACACTGTCAGAGATCATTCCCAGCACTCAATTCACTCCGGATGAAAAGTCACTGTGGTGATGTTTTTAGATTGTCCTACTGACTGATCGCCTGTTCTGAAATAAGGTCTTCTTTCTTTAATTTTATGTTGATTAGGTTTATTTAGGTTTCTGTGGGTTGCACTCCTATCTTTGTCTGTTCAGCCAAATTGACCATAACTGCTCAGTTCTCCTCTTATTTGTTTTAAAACAGACTGAAAAGCTTAAACCTAAAGACCATTAATATCTTTGCTACTAAAGTATATTTTGGAATTACCATTGCAAATATGAAGCCTAACTTTTAAGTATCGGCGATACTTAACTTGGGGAAATAAACAAATAAAACCCAGACAGCACAATTAAGTACACTTAACCCTACAACTGCATCACTGGGTACATGCAAATCAGAGTCAGTAGGATAACTGCCAAAAACTCAGAAGAAGAAACACTTGCACACTTCAGTAGTTTATCTACAACAAAAATAATAACAACAACAACAACATCAACAACAACAGAAGTTTAGCTAGCAACTATTTGTAACATAACAAAGACATGGTTAGCTTGCAAGGATAGACTTAGTTTTGATGTTGTTATCTGTTCTAGGTCAAGAACACCACAGAGAACATTAAGTGGTTGAACAGATCAAGGACATAAACAGCAAACTATTTCAAACCCTCAGCCCTCTGTTTGTGCATTTGAGTTAAAATGTCTGGAGTTATTTTCCCCGTCACATTAATCAGATGTTGCCAACAATGTCATATATATGTCTTTGACATATTTGAGTAGTCTTCATCAAACTCCTCAGACACAGTACTCTCTGGTGTAGTTGCACTTAGAAGGAGTAAAGGTTGGGTTATGTCAGAAAAAGACCCCACCATAACCATAACATTTGGTAAGTACCAGTACCAGTAACTTTCGAAACAGAGTTTTTTATTCATAGTTACTAAGTGGAAGTTAACCACCTTCTGTTAAGGTTTGAGCAGTCAGCGAGAAATCTATATGGATCTTTCCTGTAAATAAACTTGGCATTTGTTGATATCCAATTGCAATCCAGTTCAACCAAGAGCTTGGAGGGACTGAGGGTAAACAGGATTGTTTTGATTTAAATCAAGAAAGTTTCTGAATTTGTAAACAAGATTTTAAGTCTGACAAGATAATCAACACCATCGTCCAATGCTTCAGACTCATTTTAATTAGTACCATTGAAGTTCTGAGGTATGATTGTACCATTGTTTGTCTTCAAGAGAATACCCACCACCCGTTGGTTAATAGGAATAGCAAACACATTTCCATCCACTATCATAAACATGTCATAAGTTATTTTATTGAGAAGTGTTCTTGGATGCTAAGCTTGGTGTAAGTTAAAAAATAAATAATTTAGGACTGACCACCCAGTAAGGAGAGCAGAGTCTTCCTTGGCTGATGTAGACTGAGGACAAAGTAGAAACACTACAATAGCAGCTCCTTGTTCTTCACTCATTTCAACAGAGCTTCTATATACATATTCTTTCCGTTTGAGTCCTTAAATGCATTTATTAGTTGAGATAAAATGTTTCCTGCTTTTTTGTTGATGCAGATGTTAGCTGTGGAAGAAGGTGCAGTTTTCAAAAACCACAACATTAATGTAGGCTGTAGCATTGTCATTGGGTAAAAAACTCTCACGCCATTTAGCACAACAAAGCTTGCTTTAAGTCAAGGCCCATTAGTCTTCAGCGATGACATCACTCTCCCATCTGAATCGTGACTTATGGTGCCATGGTCTCGGGCTGGACGCAAAGTGAGGGATAAACTCATCTGAGGATAAATCAGTGAGGATGGTCTGCTTTTAATGTTCCTCTGCACTGTTTTCTGTGGCCTTGTCTGATCTGCCCCTTCTGTCTCAGGAAGACAAAGGACACTGAGTACAGCACTGCCAAACAACACCTCAACTAAAGCTGATGGATTAACTATCTCTGCACTGTGCATGTAAATACAGGCGACTCATAAATAGACTATAATTAGAATAAATATCCCAGTGAAGATATACAGTATAACATGACTCAGAACATTCTGACTGCTGTTAATCAGGCACAAGCTAAATCCCACCTTTCATGACCTGACACACAGGAAAATCAAAAATTTGGTCATATCAGTGCTGCTAAAAAAAACCTGAGCTTACGGTTATATTTAGAAAGAACAAAACAATACACACAGAGATAGATACAATACCATCAGCATACATCAATGAAACTATGACACACACTGCCTAAGCTGTCAGCTATCATTTATCCTGAGGCTGGGGAGAAGGTTTGAAAGATGAAAAGAGGTATAAAAAGAGAGTGTATAGGGGATTTTTTCACCTGGGCAAAGAGGAGAAATGAATTCATATTCAGCTACATATTCAGAATTAATTTTTAAATTTTATCTTTCAAAGTGGGGACAGGTGATAATACGTTATTTTAGTTTAACAGGGGATCAACTTGCCCATGACTGACTTCCAAACTATTTATTTGGGGTATCATAAATCATGCTTGTGGGCTCACATCTTAAAATCAGATTTTCAAACAAACCATCTACTTTGAGCGGCTGAATGTGAAAACAGCCCTCTATTATCAAAGCCTGTACATGTATCATTCTGCAAAGAGAAACTCAAATATCCAGTTGTAGGACAGAAGGCCTTTTTTCAACTTGTTGTACACTCTAAGCAAGCTTTCTGTGTGTGGATCAGGAGGTTGGGTGAGTCGTCCACTAATAGCTGGTTTGGTGGCTCTTTCTGACCATGTGTCAAAACATCCAAGAGATGCCTAAGCAAAAAATGGGTAGCCAATGGTCAGACCATACACCTTTCATTGTCGCTCAGTCCTATTGGTATGTGTGTATTTTTGTGTATTTCTCTGTATGTGTTTGCGCGCATGTGTGTGTGTGTGTGTGTATGTGTCTGTGTGTGTTCAAATGGTTGAATGAGAGACGGATTGTTGAGCACTTTGGATAAAAGTGCTTTATAAATACAGTCCATTCACTGTCTGTTTACCATCCATCTCTTTGTGTTACAAAGAAACCAAATGGAACCTGGTGGCACGAAATGGATATTTTTGAAAAGACCACCAATTTGTTAGCAACAGTTCAGTTTATCAACTGTACAGAGAAGGAGAGAACACATTAAAGAGTGTCTTTATTCATTTAGTTGTGTCAAAACACAATGACTGCCATACAGATATACTTAGTGCTGCGGTAAATTATTTTCTTTGGCTATTTAGTGCTGTATAGAAAATAGCATTGGAATGCATTCTCTCTACAACATTTATTCTATGCTTTTACAATTGAGGATTTTTTTTTCCAATTATACTGTGCCTTGTACAAAGGCAACTAATTAGTGTGTTTGAAAATACAACAACAGAAGAGCAAGGTAGTACATCATTCCACTAAGCTACACACAAAAATTATCATCAAAAGCATTTTAAATGTTTGTGGACAAACAGACCTCACCGGCAATCAACTATATGTTTGTTGGAAGCACGTAATTATGAGCTTGTTTCCCATTTCACAGAAACCTATCTTGGTCAACTGGCCCTATATTTCTGCCTATCACGAAACATGAAGTATCAAAGGACTTTGCACTCAATATTGTCTTTTGTATTGTTCTTACATTCAAACTCCTATGCAAACAACTAATAAATGCAAACCAATTACTTCAGGGGGGCATATCAGAAGTGGGATACTCAGGTGAAGCCTTTTAAGCTCCCTCAAACAAGGAAATGATTAGAAGTGGGACAATATGTTGATTCAACAATATAACTAATAGCTTCTTTTTGAGCTATTTTATAGACACTCTTTCCAATTATTAATACTTTTTTTATAACACAGAGGTGCTCCAGGGCCACAACTAGGGCTGGGCGATATATCGATATTAAAATTATATCGATATATTTTTAAATGTGATATGGAATTAGACTATATCGTT
>JAPZDY010000008.1:18732044-18755792 GCA_029783645.1 Ctenochaetus hawaiiensis
CTGGGGACTGCTATGATTGGTGGAACTCACGGGAGGCTGGCCAAAATTGCGGAAAAGTCGCAGTGATTGGACAAAATTGCAAGGTCGCGCAGAATTCACGGAGATTGGTTGAATTTGCGTTAATTGTTGCGATCGCAATATCGCAAATTCCTGGAGGGACTGTGTAAAGAGCAGAAGAAAAGGATTTTTCCTGGTTTATCCTAAATCTACTGTATTTCCAAGGTTGAATCAGAGGCTTTCATTTTTTTCAATATGGTCCAATGGGGCAAGTTTTGAGATAACAGGTCAGAAACCTTTGTGTAATGTTAGTGAAAAATAGTGGCAACAGTGAAAAAAAAAAAAATCCCTCTTGGTCTACAGGCTCACTTACACATGTGATGGAAACAAAAGAAAAAAGCAGAGGTTATTTAATTTAATCAATATGACACTCTATGTGTGAGAAGTATAGCTTAACTTCATGGCCAAACAGCTGTTTTGTGTCTGCTGGATAACAAAAACACTGGACTCAGTCAAATGGTCGATGAAAGCAAAAGCATTGCTTTTAAATTCAAGGCGCACACAACATTTTTACAGGCCTATTAAAAAACAGCAAGACAAAGCTCTTGATACGTTGAACAGCAAACTACTATCCCTTGTATCAAAGGCTCTGCCCCATTTCCATATGAAATATTTATTTAAGCACAAAGACAAAATGAGCACACTGCCTGTCTAGACTGGATAACCAAAATTCTAAATAAAAAAGCAGCAAGGTGCATTAAAAAAATACAGCAGTATCATTAGTATCATCAATATGATACCCATCATGCTTTAAATTTAAGTGAATTTCTCCAAAAGTTTTTTTGTTGTGTAGTCCTGTTACTTAACTTTTACTCATTGTTAACGGTTGAGACATTTTTCAGTCAAATCATAATTTCCTTTTTCTTGTTTTTTAAATATCTATCAATATCATATAGTGATATGTGGAGAGGGACACAAGCAGTTGGGGATCACTTGAATAAGTAAAAGGGACGGCAATACAAACACACTAAAGATCTGTTGAAGGTAATTTAGTTGCAACATTACATAGTTCTTCCACTAGAGGGGACTGAAAAGATTATCTGCAAAAGAAATGCATCACTCACTTGAATTAAACGTAAACTTAAGGGATTTTAATAGTGCCAAAAAATGTCTGTCAATGTTTTGTCACCAGATCTGTAAAACTTTTAAATATTCACATTAATATCAGCCTCAACAATACTGTGCCGCTCAAGTTCTTCTCTCCTAAGTTGGTGCCAGAGATCAGTAGGGTTGGGCTGGTTACTCCTCACATGAAGTGCATGAAAATAACTGCATGTCATGTCTGACATAACAGACAGAAGACATAACAGATAAAATAAACCCCTAAGGGCAATCAATCAATCAATCAAACTTTATTTATAAAGCTCTTTTCATACATAACATGTAACTCAAAGTGCTTTACATAGACAAGTAAAAACATTCCCTCAAACACACCCACCCACCCCAACCTTTGCTCAACATGGACAATTAAAATCATTCCCTCACACCCACAACCACCCTATCCCTCTATCGACCATCCCACAGATTCACCCCCTCCACACACACACACACACACGCACTGTTTCACTCATACACAAACATGCACACATACACACACTAGAATAGTGGACATTCGGCTGAGCACGAGGCAAAGCAAAGATAGTATAAAAAACCCAACACTGCAATAATGTTGCACAACATGATGTCTACTGGAGTCCTCTTACAAAGTGATTTCAAAAGCAGTACGTTGCCACAAAGTGGGATTTTAAACATTATTTATAAGTACTTCTTATTATATGGCTGGACTGCTGACCACAGGTAGCACTGGAAAGGCCTGCCATGGGTTAAAGTATAAGAAAGTGGTATCTTTGGAAATGTTGCTGCCTATGTTAACAATGTAGCTGCTCTATTCAGACAGCGAGACACAGACAAAAAAGCAAAAGGGAAATGCACAGACAGTGAGTCAGAGTGAGGGGAGACTGCAGAGATCTGAGGACCAGAGCAGGTGTTGAACAAAGAGATGGAACACAGAGTGAAAAGCCACGGGGGCATGAAAGATGTAGAACCAAAGACAACGGGTAAGTGACCTCTGTGGCATTGCGGACACATGGACTGTAAGAGGCTGCAGCAGAAACTCAGTGGGAGATAAAATACATCAAAAGCTGTCCTGACTAAAACAGTATGATAAGGAATCCTACATGTACACACTTCAATAATCTCAACACACTATTGTTTGTTTAAGCATGTTGAAATGTATTACTTATTTTACACCTACAAGCTTATAATCCACAAACTGCCTTTTTTTTCTTGTACTGTACTAACAAAATTTAAAGCTTTCTCAGTCAGTGATGTCTTAGAATCAACACATAGGGCCTTGTTTATCATGATAGCGGCACTAACCTTTGGTGCTGACAGTCTTCGAGGTGAGCTCCAGAGACTCAATCTCCTCAGATCCAATGTTTTCCAAAGTAATGGTCAGCTGCTGGGTTTCTCCATTGAAAAGCTGGACGGACACAGTGCTGGACAGTTCCTCTTTGGACATCGGCTGAGGCGTGTGGGCTGACCTGTTTATTGGTGTGGAGGGAGGGAGAACTTCACAATGTACTCATTTCCTGAATTTTATGCCCTTAAAGGGATCAATATGAATAAGGATTTCTAAAAAAAATAAGCAAAGATATATCAAATGGCAAACGATGGTGAAGGCACATCTGAAGTGGTGCAAACATTCCCATTATACTTCTGTCATGTTTTAAACAACAATTCTTGAATCAATAAAAAAAAACAGAGATTAGTGTAAACAGATAAATTTAAAATGTTCTCCCTAACTTTGATAGATCTCAGGTGCTGACGATGATTTAAATTGGCATATTTACCAGAAACTTTTCTTGCATCCATGTAATAATTCAAAGTCATTAAAAGCACACACTAAATCACACAGAGCACTGAACTTCTCATTCTCTACTCTCTGTAAGTTCACGTTGTGTGTCTTACTTTGTCTCTGGCCACATCTCAGCTAGTGAAATCATGGCATAGTGTTTTATCAGCCGCCAAAGGCAAATTACCTGTAGCTGACGCTTGAAGTTTAAAGAGCTGCTGGCATTTGTTTTGCAAGTATTGTAAATACTGTAGCAACGACCAAAATGATTCAGGAAGATGTCTGTTTTTGCTACAACATCATCATGACTCATTGTAGAGGCTCATGTACAGTTTGGTCATTTTAATATGTACCAAACACTCTGCCTAAGGTTTAAATTTAAATGCAGGTTATCACCAACTCCCTGTACATTTTTTTCTGAGCTGGACAGCAGGTCAACACGAATTAACTCCCCCTGACATTTAGGAGGCAATAATGCAAAACATTTTTCAGTGAAAAAAAAAAAAGAAACATCTAAATGGTTTTGCAGCTATACCAGCATAACACACTTATTGCATTATATCAGTTATTTTCCTCAAACAAAAGCTAAAGTGTTTAACATAGATGTTATTAGTATTGTGAAGAGGAGCAGCTGCAAGAACTACAGCTTTTTGCTGGAGGCAAGGAGATAACTGAGAAGTCAATGAGGCACCTTTGCGACTGAAGTCAAAGCTAAAGGGCTACCCGTGGACTCGGTGAAAGCACCCAAGAGACCATATATTATATTCTGTTTGCTTCATGTAGCTGCTACAGTACTCTCTTAACACTGGAGAATAAAAAAGATTTTCCACATCAAAAACTGCTGAAGTGTTGTACTTACAGGCATGACCTAAAAAGGGGATTCTGCGGCAGCCCCGCTGTCAGAATGATTTACAACACTCCGATGAGGTGCATTACCTGTTATTTTCTAGGAGTCATTTAACCCATGATTTCTCCTCTTTCATTTCCTCCAGTTACAACATCCAAAATATCAATATACCTTAAAGAATGTACATGAAAACAAATGCACCTGCTACACTCACAGACTGCAGCCGACTCTGACAAACTTTGTTTTGTGTTTCTAGGTGATTTAATACCACAACAGCCAGAACACTGTTTGAGTTAAACGTGCAATTTTGAAACTTTACTTAAATTATGAAGTAATTTAAACAAGTGCTTAACAATGATAACTATCATCATCAGCACTGATTTACCAGTTTAAGTCACAGCCACTTCAAATCCAAAGTGTATATCCATATTCATTCTAAAAAATATTATCTATTTTAACCACAGGCAGTATATCAATTTAAAATACACTTTTTGCTAAAAGTTGGAAACAGAATTCATAATCTTTAAAGTCTGTTACTATGGCCACAGTCACTCTCAACAGTGGGGTTAATGTTGGGAAGAGTGCAAGGTTAGAGTCTGATGTTTGAATTACAGTTTCAGCAACGGTCACACTGTTATTTGCTTAAAATGTTGCTCAACATAAAGGGATGAACCAGCTTCCATATTGATTATTAGATGACAATTTACTATAGAACAACTACAGTGTGTATCATTTGTGATTTTAGCCAAATCCACAGTAATGTCCTCTCTTTTTAATCAGAAAGATACTTGAATGCAAGATAATTATTAATATACAAGGTTACCACAAAATAAAAAGAAACCTGATAGTGAAGCGAACTTATTCCCTCTCTCACATGTTAAACCTTCAGGGTAACCACAGCACTGTATGTGTTTATAACCCTGAGCCTGGTCTCAGGTACTGTAAATTGAGAGTATGTCGGGCACCCTGCAGCACCATTTGTCACTGATCAAACAGGCCTGTAATACTTGACTGACTGACCTTTTGCTCCTTTTAAGTTACTGATTATTACCACTGTCCAAGTACAGTGCAGTCTGTAAGTGACACATATTTCATTGCCTTGGCTCTGCACACCAGGACAATGGATGTGAAATGAAATAATAATTGTGAGGTTAAAGCTCTGACTTTCAGCTTTAAGGGTGTTTCACGGTGTTCACATAAGTGCTGGCTGAACAGTGTGGGGCTTGTTGCCCGTTTATATTTTTATGGCCAACCAAAGCAATGTTCTTGTCTGGTGTACAATCAGTCACATGATCAACTGAGCATGTGTTTTATTTACTTAAGATAATATTAAATTAAAGCTGTGGGTCAGCACTTAACCTCATATGAATCCAATGTTCTGCAAAATAGAGGTTACAAAAAAAAAAACTTCTCACTGGCCTATTTATAGACTGTCCTTTAAAGGTGTCAAGTGATCAGGTTAGCTCACCATTCAAACATTGTTTGCATTAATATACTCTGCGTAAACACATAGCTGTATCCCTGCCTGGCTGATTATTTGTTGTGTTTTTCTGAGACTCAAATTCAGAGATTTAGCAAATAATAATAACCATGAAAACAACTCAAATGAGTTTCCGACCGTGGCAGTGATGTGCTGAGCTGGAGACGAGGAAGGGAGGGGATGACCTCAACCAGACAGCCGCTAGTCTTCACGCCAGACAGGCCCTCCAACAGGCAATCACTGGTCACACCAAACACTGATGTGTGGTAGCCTGGCAGGTACAAAATATAGGAAACATTCAGGTGTAAGGGAATAGGAAAAGTTAAATTTAGGATCAAGGCTAAAGTTTGTTTCTGATATAACAGGGTATGGAACAGAATCCACACCTAATTTAATCAGCACATCACTGTGACATCAGAGTGATGGCGCAGATTTTCAGCTGAACTCACCATTGATGGTGATGTTGCCAGCTGTCCGTGGGACCCCAACCAGAGTGACGGGGTACAGGCCAGATTCTGCAGGCAGGGACAGTGCAGCAGGCAGGGATTCAAACTCAACTCCAGAGGTCAGCAAACCCTGCACGCATGACAGGAGACGATGGGGTGTGATTACTATATACATTTATGATATATTTATATCATGTATGACATATAATGCTACTAGGAATTTAGAGTAAGAAGTAAAGTCTTATTTAATTACAATATCTGAGTTCTTGGTAAATGATAACATTTACAAGCTCAGATTAAGAACACCTTTGTCTCAATGTTGTAGACAAATGTCTTATTTTTCAAAAAGGCAGAAAAGACTTCAGGGTCGAGGGTCCGATTGAACTGATATGGCAGTGAATATATGTATATTCACAGAAAAGATCACCCTAAATATCACACACTAGGCCTTTAATTAACAACACAAATGCTTTAAAATCAATCAGAAGACCCGTCTGTGCACTCCATGCTAACATGGCCCCCAGAGCAACATGCAGCTGTCTGATGCTCCAGCAACAGTTCAGTGTGAAGTATCTCCCAACCTGTTCATGTGATTCATCATCTTAATTTTACCATGATGTGCTGAAGATTTTATCTCTGTCAGCATGAGATGGCCATTTCCACTGGATAAAATTGCTCTCCATGTGAAATGGACACTTGAGCCATATGTGTGCCTGAGGAGTGATGAACTGAAAAAAGTCGTCTGGCTCACAACACAAAAGGAGGAGGAGGGATCAGACAGGTTTCAAATTTATCAGTCCAAAATCTCAACAGGTGTTGCTGGGAGTAAAAAAAAAAAATCCCTGAGGGGTGTTTACCCTTTGCATTCAAAAAGTCTTTGGCTGGCTGTAAGAAATGTGTTGCAGCCTTAAAGGAAAGCTTTGTGTCGTGTCCAATTGTCAGTCTGGAATCTGACTGTGACGTCAACTACAGAGATTCAGTCGGCGATGATAAAAAATGTTTTACCGAGGAATAAATTGAAGAACAAATTGGCTACAGTGATAAAACATGCCACTTCACCTAAGACTCATTTGTAGTCAGAATATCCCTGCATGTGGCTTTTTAAGTTTTCTTTCAGTGTCTACTTGCGCCACCTCAGAATAAGCGCATTTACATTCTCAGTATATGCTGCCTGGTTACACGAGGCAGACTGAGGTGACGTAATGACTGCATCAATCCCTAACAGCAGACACTACCTCACTAGAGGGAAGGCTGCTAAAGAGCTGAGCCTCTGAGGGACCACGGCTGTGATTTAAACTCTCCTTGCTTTCACTTCAGGACATTAAACCCTCTGTTGGATAGCAGAAGTATCAGAGTTAAGCTATTGGAAATAGTTCATTTGCACTTATCTTTGAAAAGGTTAATTAGCCTGCTTCTCTAACAGTAATGATTGGAGCAAGTCAAAAGTATTGTTTGACTTGATGTGGATATCCCTCATCGTAAAGGACTGGAAGGATGACCTGAACCTGTTGATAATCCTTAACCAAGGCTATGATAACAGTATTATTTATAATAAAAGTATTGTTCTTATAAATCAGAATGCTAGAAACTTATCTTATTAGTAATTTGGATCACAGCTTCAACATTGCTCATGAAATAAAACTACATTTTTAGCACTTTTATCAATTCCACACTATGAATATATTTATATTTTTTTATGCTGAAGTAAATGATTAACTCATCTTGATTGGAGTAACCTTAACTTACTGAAACTAATTGTACATTGTTTTTCTTGTTTTGAGAAAAAGTTTGAAAAAATATCTCAAACTGTGAATGACAGAAGCATCTGACAGTGACCCCTCTGAAAATGAAAGGGTGGGCGTGGGGGTTGTGGTAAAAAGCACCACTTTAATAGAAAATCAATATAGCGCAAAGCAAAGCTGGGTATTAGTGCTGAAGTCGTGTGGTGACTGACAAGGAGGGCCTGTCTCGCAAAACCACAGGGTCACCTTGGTGACAGACGATGGAAAAGTGACCTTGTGTGTGTGTTGGAGAGAGAGAGCGTGTGTGTGTGTTTGTGTTTGTCTTCCAGTGTGTTTCACAGAGACTGTTAATGTAGGGTGGAATAGATGGTGGCTCAGGTCTAGCAGCAGTCACTTTGTCTGCGGTTCAGAGGAGCTCTCGGCCGCTTGCGTCATTCTGTCTGTCTACCTGCGTGGCTCTACAACACCACCTGAGGTTCCCAGCTGCCACTGAGCTGTGAAGGGCTTAAGCCTCCATCTGCGATCTGATCAATTCATCTGTAGGTGGGGAGGAGCTAATGACATCCTCATCATATTTGACCTTACCTGTTTGACTGTTTCACCTCACAACTCTGCCAACATGCAGCTTATGTATTGTGAGAAGCACTTTTCTCAACTTCAAATCACTCAGTAAGTGCACACAACAAGAGGGTTCTTCAGACTTGTGGAAGTTTAGGTCTAAAGAGCATTCTGATTAGAGTCCATTTCTTGCTGTCCTAGCTGACTTCCTGCTGACTATTTACATGAATGAATACTATGAAAATGATTACTATAAAACTATGAATACTATAAAAATGATTGACCTACACACGTCTTCAAACTGTGGAAGTTTTGTGGCAATGTTTTAAATAATGACCAAATTGAGTTAAACATCCTGTGAATCAGAATTTAAAAAATCTTTATTGTGTTTGTTTCTCTTTTTTTTGATTAGGTAGGGGAGTCTAAAGAGAGTTACATGTTTCTTAGGCAAGCACTTCGAAATCAGTGTAACACAGCAACAAAAACAGCAATATATCTCAAGACATTGCTGCAAATTTACAAGGATTTTAATAATATATAATGTTTTTTGAACAATTTGGATATTTTTTAACATTTTTTTAGTCTTTAAAAGGTTAGAATAAATAGATTTTTACTAACTCTTCTAATTTCTGAACAAAAATGTGTTCAATTAATGATATTCAAATGATATCAAATTCTATAGGCTGTAAAAAGCAAATGTTTGAATGGCTTGATAATGTCTCCAGTAATAAATTTATTATCAACTGCTTTTTAGAGCAGGTAGAGTCAGTAACTTTGTATCTTGAGAGATGAAATACTTTTCTCATTGCAGCCACACTTTGTGATCTCCTGAGATTTGCCTTACCGGAGCTTTAGGACACACAAGTTTACCCTCTGATAAAATTGGTTAGTTGCTTTGCCAGTTTAAACATTTCCCAGATGTTCCAAACTGGAGGTAACTTGCATTTCCTGTGTCTGCAACAGCATGTGCTGTTATCAGGCAATGCAGGGCGGCTAAATCAACCAGCAAGACCTGTCCAAGTCTATGTAGCATTAGCTCTGAGACAGCTGCCACAATTAAGAGGCCACTGTCTCCGTTCACACTCTGCCATGAAACTTTCACGGCAATTTGTTCTCGACTTTCCACATAATTAAAGGCAAGATCATTTTTGACAGGTGGTACAGCGCATGTGATGCTGTGTGTGCGCTCCTGCTGTCCAGCAGCTGAAGGAAAGACTTCTCCCTGCGGGCTTTTTATTGAGACTCAGCTTTGCATTTAAGGCAGAGCAACATTGCTGCATTCATAAACAGACACATCAGCCAGCAGTGAGAACAGCAATGTATTTGATAAACATTTGCACTCTTGAACCTGACAAGGTGGCTCAACTGGTGTGTGTTTGTGCGTGTGTGTTTAAAAGGTAATAGTAAGGGAGTGACAAAGTGCATAAATTAGAAAAGGATGTTGCAGAAGTGTAGGTCTGCACTGCCCTTAGAGGTCCTTTAATAAGGAAATGTTCCGAACGTAGCTGCAGACACCAAGCAGCGATTTAACAATACAGTTAAATTGGACTCCCTGATGTCTCATGGCTCCTTTCAGACTTTATTTTGTCGAGAAAAAGTCTTAAGCTTAGCTCAATATAGAAGCTATCTGGTCCGACAGGATGGTGTGTGAAACCATAAAAGTAATGGCACAACAGGGGCTGTGACTCCAGTGATGTTTTGGTTCTGTCAGGAGTGGGAAGAGTTTGTACTCACCATGTCATGAAATCATTCCAGTATTCTGCAGTCAAAAAAGCTTTTTAGGTTATCAGGGATGATTGCAATAGATTTTCAATTGTCCTGTTTCAATTCAGATGTGGCTGCAGAGGGACTGTTTGCATAACTACTGTGAGGAAAAGCACATCAGCAACCTGCTGTTCTTACAAAACTGTGGCCGGATGTTGAAAAATTCAGATTTATCAAACATTCACACAACTGATTTTGCCTTCAAAGCATCTTATTACAGAACATTTGAAATTAAGGTGTAATAAATTCTACACACCATGTTTTCCACTCGAAGTTCGTAAGGCATGGGGTTGTAGACCATGAGCTGTACTTCACAAACATCTCCTTGAACCCACTGAAAGTCTGGGAAAAGAAAATCAGACATGAATATATTAGATTAAGACGTCAGCAGTATTAAAAGCTTTTTTTAATTAATGAGCTGAGGGAAATACAACATCATGGCTCCATTGGTATTAAAGGCAACAGCCAGTGATAGATGATGTAAATGAAAGCAAAGTGTAATAAAATATATAGCAGTTTCATGATTAATTTTTAATATATTTAGAAACAAACTGTATAATCACCAAACGCCTGTGAACTCTTCCGGTTTGTGCAACAATTCAGTCAAATTGCAACCAGCATCTTTTAAGGACAAGTCGGATATTTTTGAAAAAAATGCTTATTTGTTTTCTTGCAGGGAGGTAAAGATCAATACCACCGTCATATCTGTCTGTTCATTTGAAGCTAGAGTCAGCAGCTGGGTAGATAAACGCAGAAAAAGACCTGGAGCAGAGGAGAGAGGCAAAACTGGATCTGCTTTAAAGAACACACACACCCAAATCTTAAACTGACCATTTCTAGTTTTAAAGGGAGCTATGTGCAAAACTCAGCTAATCACCTGTTGACCATAGCTTCATATTTAGCCTACAGTCATGAGACATTAGCAAACCTGACATTGATCTTTTTTATCAAATTCTCAGCAAGAAAGCAGTTAGGCGTATTTGAAAACGGGTACACAGTTGGCTTGTCTCTGTCCAGAGGTAATAAATCATCTAATATAACCTCTAAAGCTGTATATATATAAAAAAAGCATTTCTTATTTAGACAAGATGAGCTCCTTACTGCAGCATATTGCCAATGATTTTTGAATAAGATGTTCAGTAGTCACATTCTGATGTAATGTGCAGGTGTACAGACACTTTGCCCTGTGTAGCATGGTGTATTTTAAATGTATTGGAAGAAAAAAAAATCAAATTAATTTGAGGACATGGTGGAGCTGTTAAAGGTTAGACAGAACCTTTTCAGTACGCCACTGCTGCTTTACAGAATCACATTTATTGAGCTGCTGCGATGAGCTAACAGCAGGGATAAAGGGATCCAATCATGTTAGGACCTAATGAAATGGACAGAGAAATGTAAACAGTAAAAGGCAGGTTAGCGCTGCATCATGGGTGCTGTATTCAGAGTCTAAGGACAAATATTTAGGAAAACATCAGATACTAGCAGCAGTAACTACATTCTTGAGAAAATATCTGGGATTTTTAAAACAGTTCAGTCTCACTTTTAGAAAAACAAATACATGAAGAGATATCGCTCTGCACTGCATTATCCATCAGTTCTGAATGAGCTGTTGAATCAATCTTTAGTTAGAATGAGAAGCTTTAGTCCCACTCTAGCCATACCTTCATATCTCCATTTGAAATATTAAATATTCTCATCCATTTTGAGAGTTCATTGCTCTAAATAGACTTGCAAAAGAGGGCCTGAGAATCCTAGCTCCCACTCTGGAAGGAAAAGGGATTTATAACAGGCAAACTCCAGACACACACCTTGGGAAATTAAGTCAGTCACAGAAAGATATCCATGATATAAACGGCTGAAAAGCCCCATATAACCTCAGGTCTGGCTCACAAAAATGCTCTCAAAGTAAGCCACTGAAGTTTGGAATATACCCCAGAGGATAGAAAACAGAAAAACAAAGTGTCAGCTGCCATCATACTTGGGTCCTGACTCCTTAAGTGGCCCCTGAGATTCTAAATAGATCTCTAAAGGCTTCAGCTCTTTAAAACCTTATTGTACAAAGCAGAAATGATTATGATGGGTCAATGCATTGTTGCATGGTTCAACATTGCCTGTATTTGGCATTTTATGTAGTCAATTTTCTTTTGTTGACTTGAGACAGAAGTGAGTAGATTTACTGGTGTTTCTGCATCCTACAAAGCAATATTCTGTAAAACTATCAGCAACAGTAATCTTTAATACTAAATAATACATGCGCACTAAGCCTGGGCATTGGAGCAAAAATCATCCATGTGTAATGATGTGACCCTGGAGCAGCAGGGAATGCATGCAAACATTGGCCAAGCTTTTGAGCTTGTTGAAAATTCAAGTCATTAAGCCTCAGATGGAGACACATTTCTGGAGGACGTATAGTGAATACTGTAAATGAATTTAAACAGGTTATACAAAAAATATATATATAACTAAAGATGCTTTACTCATTTCAGAGGCATGGCTTGCTGGGACTATAAGAAGATTATTACGTTATTATTATGTCATATTGACAGCTAAGAAAAGGCAAATAAAAGCAGCTCTTGAATTAACATTATTTTTATACAGGCAGTCTAGACTCAGCACACACTGGGTGCACCAGGAACCTGAAGGTTTACAATGCTGACTGTTGTTATTTAATGTCCACAGACCACAATTTTTTTGTTTAATGTTTTGTTTTTAATGCTCTGAGCCAGTTTTGAAATCTAAAGTAGCTCCTCTTTGTATAACTTGCAATCCACTTGTGTGGGTGTGTTGTCTCAGGTACCACTGAGATGAAACACGATCAAGTCCAGTTCTGTAGTGGATCCAAGAGTTTGAAAGCATTTTAGATGCCACATTGTTACAGATAAGTTTATAATAATAGAATACAGAAATTTACAAAACTTGAAAGTTGTAAAAGTGAAAGTCATTAATTTTTTTAAAAAATCAAGACCTAGAAAACATGATTTACGTTACTAATTTATCTGCAACAGGGAATTTATTTGTTTGTTTCTATTTTTCTTTTTCTATTTCAACTCCACTTAGGCAAATTGGATCTAGACTGCCTGGCCCTCTGTATCCACCTCTGTTGGTGTAGCCATAATGCTGACCTACCACGGGTTTCTGTCAGAGAAATTTGCCAAAAACATATCATGCTGAAAGCTTGAAAGGAGACAGTGAGTCACAATTAGATATAATTATGTTAATGAAATTAAGGATTGTGATCTTTGGCAAGTGAAAACATTTGTACATCTACTGCAAGCTAAGTCAGCCCAAAGACTGTTTTTTTTTAAGCAAGGATAACACTCTCTGCTGGAAGAAGATCAGGCGACTTCTCCCCTTCAGATCATATCATTGTTTGGCCCTAAAAACATTGTATTAAAATATTTCTGTCCTGATAGATTATTCTAAAATTAGGAGACAATGTTTAAAAGGGCAACACTGCTCAGTTACTATGGATGTCAACACCCCAGTCAAAAGTGTCAACATCCAAACACTGACTGACCACACTTAGTCTCTTTTTTCTATATGAAAACTAGATGAGGTAAAATTCACCTGCCTTGTCTACCCACATACTTCTTTAATTGATGGCCATTGACTGCACAGTTCTTCAAGCTGAGTCTCAGAGCAATTATAGGGAAAACAATCTCCTACCAGAGAACCCCTGCTTTTAACTGAACGTCAACCTGATTCATGGCAAGTGACTTAAAGAGCAAGCAAACATGCACACATATATTTTCAGTGTCCACACACCTCAGCTGTCAGAGCACGGCGAAGAACACTAACGATTTCGGTTCCCTGTCAGTAAAATGAATGACTGGGAAGTGATGGTTTACTCTAAAGCTGTAAAAATTTACAGGTGTGGCACACACACACACACATACAACACATAGTGAACCCTTCAGCCTCCTCCCTACTGTGTGCTTTTCACCAACGACAAGGCAAGTGCATGCTGGACACAGAGCCAAAACTGTCTTTTTCAGGTTGGATATTTCAAGTGATACAGTAAGACACCGAAAGGGCAAATGAGGTTGCTGCTGTTATCATACAGCAAGTTTTAGCACTGTTTGCACTGGTCTTTGAAAGCAGAAATAATACTGATTTCAGTATGGGAGGACATGCCTTTACGTGGCCATTGTGTGATGAATGCTTTTTCACAGTTAACCCATCCTTCAAAGACTTAATTTCTACATTTCCAGCGTGCTGGGAGATGCCTTGGAGAAGTTAAGACAGCGTCTTAACTTCATTAGCTGGCAGCTAATTCCCTGGAGGTAGACAGACTAAGAGGGAAAGGCATGTTTGAATTAATCTCCAAAGCCTCACAACACCACAGAGGAATATCACACAGAGAAAAATCTGACTTTCAACATCTAAATCCTGATCAAAGAAAAGAGCAGCTCCAGGGCACAAATGTCGGTCTTTTATTGAAAATTACATGTGGTTTATTCACTGTCTGCATCTCCAATACGAATGATTTTGAACATTTTATTAATTATATATTAATTAAGTGATGTTCATGTAAGGCACTTTAACAAAAGAAAAGCAGAAATATCAAAATATCGAATGCAGATGCTAATTCTCTCAAAAATAAAAAAGCTTAAAAGCAAAGCCAAAGCTTGACAGGAACTTAACTTAATAATTAGTTCCACTAATCAAGCACCTGCAAAGTGGAAACAACTGACAATCATTAGTGAATGAAACTGGATTTTTGTTACGGAGTTAAAACTAAGACAACAACAGATACAGATTGAGGATGTATTTTGAATTTTAACCAGTCATCATTGTAAATAAGGAATAAAAGGCCCACCTCTTGTTGTTTTCCCCTATGCTACTAGCTGATAAAACAGAAAACATGGTTTGTTGATAAACTGTGAATTCCAAATAGATCATTGCTGAATTAAGTATTTTTTGAAGAGGTAGAGGACAAACATTGGATAAGGGCTGTAAAGGCTGATTCAAGGCAAAATAAAAAAAATGCATGTTTCTACAGCAAAGAAGACACAAACTGCTCAGTCACTAGGTTAATTAAATGCTGAACCTCACTCAAACTACCTAATGAGTAACGATATTAAAAACCTGGACAGAATGTACAAAACTACAGTGTAAGAATAAAAACTTAAACAACAAAAAATATTAATTACACAAATGACATCACATCGAAACATCAATGTTAATGCAATCTGAAATGCTCACAAACCAAGTAAGAGCCACACTCACTTTCTCACTGTATTACAAACATAGTATATCTAAATCTGTCTTTCTTTGAGGAATCTGCATCTGGGGTTACATAAAAAACCGACAGGGTCAAAACTCCAACGACACTGTTTGAATAATGAACAACTTTATTGACTGATCTATGCATTTCATCCTTCACTGTAGACAGTTAAGTTGTTTTTACACAATAAGTGTTGCTAAGGTTTGACTGCTGGAGTAGTTTATTCCTTCTCTATGCATCTTGGAAGTCTGTCAGTTAGGTCTGAAAGCCCTACATCACACACTGAAGTAGAATCACTTCAGACTTGACTAAAACAAGTTTGAGGTTTTCTTTAATACTCAAGGTCTCCAGGTAGGAGAGCAGTGGTTTACTCCAACACAGCATTGAGCATGCAGCCGCAGCTTACATAACAAGTATCTATTAACAACTATGTATTAACTGTAACTATTTAAGTTTATTATCGCATTCAGGGGAGGCAGTCATCAATCCAAAATGAGACCAGTTAGGATGATTACAGTAAGATGACATTGGAATAGATGCAATGAATAATATCACATTTGAATGTAACTAAATCCCAATTATACAACTGATCTGACTTGTTTTTTTTACTTTTTATGCTGATGATGTGTTTTTCTATTCACAAAAACATCACAGTGTGTTGGTAAATCTAGGTACTAGGAAATTACAGAGACAGATATGTGAATTGAGAAAAATTCAAAAATCTATTTGATTTTAATATTTGGGGCCACAATTTAATTCAAAAATGATTTTTAACTGAAAAAAGTTCTTATTTCAAAAATGATTTTCAAATTGAAGAAACAGAAGCTCTATTTTCAGCCGGTTGCTTTAGCAGACTGACATAAAATCTGATGCATAAATTGCAACATACCACTTCCTACTGACAGTAGGATCAGTGTTATGATAGCAGTTACTTGGACCAAACTTCAAGCAGGGTTGAGGAACAAGCAAACAAAACAGTTAGACTGACTTTTATCTAACTCTAAACCTCTAGACTGTTTTCCTTGCAGCCAAGGGTTCCCTTCTGACCCTGACTCAAGTGGCATCACTTGAGAACATTTACTAGACTTCACATAGCTCCCTCTGGTGACACAAAAAGCTTTGAAAGATTTTTCTCACTGATGCAGAAGTACTCATCAGCACCTGAAAACATAGTCTGATTTTTAAAATTCATGAAGGTCCCCTTTAACAACTGATTTGCAGTTTAGACTGTATTTCATTGGCCCTCTTCAGAGATTAATTAGTAAGCTTGGTAGCTTGGAAGAAGCTCTGAAGTAGGCCCATTGTTACCAATAGCTTCAAGTGCTCTTGCTTTTGCCAGTGTCTAATTACTGAAGACTTGTGCAGTCGAGAGCACTCTTTTTAAGTTACACAGTGTACTGCTGGATATATACTAAAGGGCAATGTGTAAGATGGGGGGTAGCAAGTCATCAAAGTAACTGCTAACTGCTGCTGTGCTTATATGTGCATGACAATGTACAGAAGGTCATGATGAGTAAATTATTTGTGCCTGGACACAACAGAAAGGCAGTTGAGCTTACCTATCTTCTTACAACGCTCCTCTCCTCTGTTGTGCATGATGATTGGTGAGTAGATGAAGGGGCTGGCAGTGGACATGTTCTGTCCCAGCAGGCCTTTCACTTTGTGAGGACGCAGACTGACAGGCAGATTGAGGAGCTTCACTGATCTGGTTCAGGCATAACAGAAGAAAGGCACAATAATGACATAAGTGAACATGAGAACAGCTGGAGAGGTTTTGTGTTGTACTTTGCCCATGAAGTTAGTTAGTTAGTTGGAGGTTAAATAATCTGACAGCTTTTACAATTTATTCCAATGTTCATTATTGATATTTGTAATCATAACAGTACATAGGAAGGCATTTATAATGCAACTTTTGGTTAAAAGTTACAAGGTCATCAAACCAAAAAAAACAACACACTTGACACTTGGAGAAAATGTGTTTTTCTCCATTTGAAGAACCAAGGGTCTAATAATTCAGTCACAGATAACTTGTCATGTATTCTAGAGATAAAGAGTTTGCACATCAGAACCCACAGCTCTGTAGGAAAGTTACTGTAGCTCATTAAGCTCATTAATAACATTTCACATTATACTGAAAGTCTTTATAGTTCTAATGACTTGTATATTTCAAAGAGTTGAAAGCACCATGAAAACTTTAAAGAAAGATACATTTGTTTTTAATGGCAATCCCTGCATTCTCTGGCTTTGTTTCCAGTTATGGTACAGTAAGTTACTAACTGCAGCTTGTGCTGTATTAACTTAATTGTTTTCACACCTAAAAACTCTAGGACCTCTAAAAAGATAAGATGGAACAAGCTCAGTGTAAATTTGTTTTTTGGGTCCAAACTTACCACTGGCCCAAAGTGGCACACTGCCACAGGACAAGTGTTTTCATCCGACACCAGCACCCACTTTATGTATGCTGTGTATGTAGCCAATTTACATGCGCTAAAGAAAGGATGTGGTCATGCACAATGTTGAGAATGTAGGATGTGAGATCACAAAACATGTACTAAGGATGAATCGATCAGCATCCGACCACGCATGTTCACAGAAATCATCTGCCCGCCATCCAGCCAAACTTGTCTGGACATTTCACTCAACTCTCCTCTTCTATCAGTCCCTGTTGGTTATACTGCCCTTCAAATTTTGAGGAGCATGAGAGTGTTTGTTGTACTGATGTATGTGTGTTTTCTTTGACAAATTACTTTACTGATTTAAGAGGCTGCTCTTTGTCATTTTCAACATGCAGTAACATCACCGCTGGAAACATCATGGGACATAAAGTAGAATAATAAAAAATAAAAAAAAATGTTAAAAATTGACAGGATAGACAAAAATCTTCAGAGGGAATAAGGAGGTCTGGATGAGCTCTGGATTTATCATGAGGAGGGCTGCCTTGCTTCAAAGACTGTGTGTGTGTGTGTGTGACCTTTAGGACGTGTAGAAAACACAAAAACATTAATTAACATAAGACTCTGACTGATCTTTTTGACGTGTCGGAGTATTTAATTAATCAATAAAGTTATGCTGCTGTGCCTTGTAAGGGGGAGATGTGCTTTTTGTGTGTGCTGTGGTGAAATCGCTGTAGGTATTTAATAAACTTAACTTATTAATGATGTATTAGCCTATTTCACCCACCAGCAACCCATCTGCTATTAATCAGGAACACACAGCAGTGCTCGTGCTCCTCCTCTTCAGTTTAATTTGCTCGTTTGCTCACTTGCTATATTGAGTCAGGCAGTTGCATGTGTGGCCTTCGGTGCCTGCACAGACTTTGGCTCAAAGATGTCCACAGCAAAAGATGGAAGCATCTATATCACAAGGTTTCTGATTTTTTATTTTTTATACATGAGGAAAAAAAAGGCAGTGTCCATTATAATTTAGCAGTCATCATTTTGAACAGAGTTTTTTAAAACCAACTGTGCACAGGTGCTTTAGGAAAATAACCTTTTTTGTAATAAAAACAAGTAATCATTAACCATTTTTTAAGGACTCATAATATTATTGAAACAAACACACTAGAGAATAAAGATGGTATTTAGAGTCAACATGCTATCGATGATTTGGTCTTTTAATTGGATTTGTTGACAAAATTATTATTATTGTTTTATAATTACAAAACTGTATGAGTTTCACGAATTTTAACGAGAACAAATCCCAATATACCCAATTTGAGAAATGGTTCTTAATTTGGCATTCCGAGAGAGAGTAATTAAAAGCCTAATTTAGAACACAATCAATATTACAAGCACCAATTCAGAGCTTTTTTTTATTTTTCACATAATCTTTTTGCAGTAATAACAGCTAACAAACTTATGTGTCAACATAATAATGACTCTAGATAACCTTGTTTGGTGGATATTTTTGCCACATTTAAAATTAAGACAGCAGGTGACAAAATGCTTGAAAGCAACAATCACTCACACTCCTGTCTTACCGGACAATGGGGAGCTTTGTAAAGGGCACTGGTGGGAGCTTCAGGCCATCAGGAAGGGTGATGACCTCCATTCCACCTGGACACTTGGAGGTGTAGTTCTCCAGACTCTGTGTCACTTCTTTCTTCTCTGCAAATGTAGGAGCACATAACAGCAGAAAAATGAATGAGCTTATTGCCAGAGTGCATAAAAGAAATCTGCAGAAACATTTATCCAAAGATCAGGAAGCAACAGTTGGGATATAACACAATCCCCTTTAACGTTACCGACATCCAGATACTTTACTTTACAGGTTTTATCTTTGTGTGATATGAATTAACCAGACATTAATGACCTGAGAGGTCTGTCTCTCTCAGCAGTAACCGCCCAAGCCTTCAAGAGAAAATGTAACTTTTATTGTACCATCAATACCTTTTGAGGGACAATTACTGCTCACCCAGCCGTACAATTTTCTTTGGCTCTGCAAGTTTCAAGAGTGTCCATCAAGGAGAGAAGGTCATTTACTGGCAAAGATTTCATACAGATCTATAACTCTTTACGAGATTACCTCATGAAGTTTTAAGGCTCTGACACACCAAACTGACATCAAAGAACTACTGGCAAAGACGGCTGAGTGTTGGTTTGCCTAACATTGTCTGTGTCTCGGCAAAAATGCACTTGCACACACTGCAAAGACTACAGCCGAAAACTAAATACCACGAGCTTGTGAGCTTGTGAAGGAGAACAGCTCTCCAGAGCAGCAGGTGGAGGTAGCTTGCTTGTATATTGAATGAATCTAAATATGTAACCAAATGTATGTTAAAATGAACTAAAAGAGTTTGTTACATCTAATCAACACAGGCACAAGTCAAATAATGTCCTGTTCTATAATGACACCTGTTCATGTACAACAACTGAGGTCCTGATGCACAGAGTTGTCAGGCACTGTTGTTGAGCAACAGAGGCTGACCATTGCCCAAAGCTCTTGTAGTGTACCAGCACCACGGGCACCACTGGCCTCTGCTGTATTCAGACTGCCAGCAAATATGAAGCTGTGTCATTTAGTTGAATGCAGTTAGTCTGTTGATGGCAAGACAGTCAATGTTGAGCGCTCAGCAAAAAAAAAAAATGCTTGGGTCTCCTGTGAAAAAGGGCACTTAGGCAAAGCGGTGCTTGGACAAATCAAATACAAGTCGTGCACTTTTCTGTTAGATCGTGTGGAGGATCAACTGCCTCTTCATTGTTTTAATGCGGGGCTGATTACTGTCTCAAGGAGGTACACAAATGTCTCTGCAGATCCTATATTTACACCCTCTGATGACAAAATTTTGCCCTTACAAGTCCTCATGGTCTTAAAGTATCATTTTTGCTTTAGGCATGGGCCATTCAGCATGATGAAGTAGCTGTAGATGCAATGTGTGACAAAACAGTATGTGATTAAGTCATCAACCACCCATACAGTGCAATTTCTTCTTGTTCTTGCCGGCAACATACAAAAGACATTCACAGCAGCATTTACATTGGTAATTTTTTTCTGTTTATCTTCCAGCAATACACTGAGGAATACAAATTGTGACTGCTGACCAGTTATTTCCCCCCGCACAGAACATATATGCACAGCAGTGGTCAGCTGGACATTGGCTGTAGTGTTTGTGGTGTCCAACTGTGGCTTCACCAATAGCAAAACATTTGTTTTGTTGTCCTTTGACAGGACTACTTTCTTGCACATTGTTAGTCTGACAGCTGGAACACACTGTCCAGATAAGCAAAGAAACATGTCCAACCTTTTCAAAAAGAGAAGAGAAAAGGTAATGTTGTTAGCACTTCATACAGTTCCCCAACAGAAAGGATCTCACCTCTAAGTGTCAACCGTCAAGAAGAGGAATAACAACTCAGGGCTGGATGAAAGGCAGCATGAGTAAAAGTTTGCTCTAAATCCTGGGCTCTAAAAAAACTGAGCTTACATCACCTGAATATAAGACAGGGGAGTAGGAGGGAGACACTTTTGAAATGTGCACCTTTCAAATCTGCCTTTATGTAACATGTTTTTTGTGGTTCTTCTTTGCTGGTAACACGTTTATTAACGTTGCATTTTCAACCGCTTGACATGTTCCAGCATTTATTTCTGAATGAACAATGGGATAAGCTAATATTATGGAAACAAGTGTGACAGTAATGAGAGGGCTGAGGTACTCTTTCAGGATCTCTGTACATCTTTCCCATATTAATGCTTCCCATATTGTGAGGATAGTTTGGGCGTAATTTGTAAAGAAGCGAGAGTCAATTGACATTTGGAAACTGCTACGTGAGATTACGCTCCGTGAAAAGTAATAGAAAATGAGGGAAATTGGTGAAGGGGACAATCTGTGAAGGGCAAACAATGCATTCATTTATTTTTGATAACGCACCTAAACCAGAGTCTGTCAAATATGCTACGACGCGCAAACTGTTCTGTCTGCTTCATTCTCTATCTGACTTCTCACTCGATGTGTCTCCTCTCTTCCACAAAACAGGGCATTAGAGCTCAAGCACATTTTAATGATCCATGGAGAAAAGCCCACTCTTGTGTTGGTTGTGTTTACAGCTCTTTGTACATGGGAGTGCCACTTGTTTGTTTGTTTTGGTTATGGTGAGCATTAAGGCAGCTGTCAGCATCATTGGTTAGGTCTTGCTGGATTGTGTACTGCATTAAATATACAGTCATTACGTTGCTTTTTTCACCTGACACTGAGGAGTTTCACATAAACCTGAGAGATTACCACTATTGGTATATTAAAAATTGTCCGTTTTAAGATTTTTTACTATTTGATGAAATTAAAAATACCAACAGAGCAGTAGAGGCTCTCTTTGAGATTCCATATTTGCTTTTCTGAAATATTTCATTCTTAAGCACTACTTTATCATCATTACCAGGAAAAGGGAGACTGGAGCTCCAAACAACTTTTAAGACAGTGCAGACTGTGGGACCATTTTCAAAGGGAGATTTATTAAATTGTATTGTGAAATGAAAACTACTGAAAGAACACACAAAGACAAGTCAACAGTCTTATGAATAATTTAGGTTTTTCAGACTGGTATTTCTAGCAAGACGCCAGCAGCAAAAAACTGTCAGTGAAACATAAATCATCAAAAAGATAAACATAACAATCAAAAACATAATCCTTGTAGACTGGAAACTAAGCTAATCTTTCTGGAATTAAATTCAATATTTCAAGGTAAGCACAGACTTTATACCTCTATTTTTGTGATTTTACAAAAATTGTCAAATGCACAGCAGAAACATGTTGACTTCTTGCAATGAAATGGATTTGATAACGGCTCAGGCCGAGGTTTAGTGTAACAACGTAACAATGGCATATTTCACAAATTTGGTTCTTTCATGCACCACAGGGCTGGTGGACTCAAGAGATCAGAGAAATAAATACCTTTTAGTCTTTAATGACAATGATACACAATGACATGTTTTGTAACACGGAGAGCCTGATAAGTGCAAATGTACTTTTGAACTCCTTGCTCCCGGTTTCTAATTATTAAAAATGTGTTATTTTACAGCCATCTGAGATAACCCTGATAACATCACCAATGTAATTTTCCACGCATGACAAAGCTCCTCCAAATGCACAGAAAATTGTGTACAACTGTTTTCAAAGGCAGAGTTTAACTTCTAATGACTGATAAACTGAAATTGGTGTGAGAAACAAGGGCAGTGCCCCTTGAACATTATCTGTCCACTGCAACTGCTTTAAACTTTATGAAGACACTCCCATTCAGTTAGAGAAAAATCCCAACAGCCATATAAATGTGGCAGGAGAGTCTAATTTCATACATCCACATTAAAATGCCAGGTGAAGCATGTTGTTCCACGCATCTTCTGGTTCAATCATCAGAGCTGCTTGAATTTCAAATTGCAACAAAGATACACTCGTGGCTTCAGCAGAATTATAACTATAATTGTTTTGGTAAATCTTACTGTGATGAGTCAGAAGTGAAATAATTTGTTGTAGAAAATATATTATAAATCTTTACAGAAAGCTGAGCAAACAGGATGATTGTGGAAAAGTAAAAAGCTTTAATAGACTATTGCTAATCTTAGAATTTTGGCAAAATGAGCTTAAAATGAGCATGTGAGGAAATCTAATTCAATGCAACTAATTAAAACAAACTTAAAAAAAAAACATGTTTTCCATTTTATTTCCAACTTACTGAAAAACTTTTACAGGCGACTATAGGTACACTAACTGGTTGTTGGAGGATTTTGAACAATTAAATTGTATCACTGTCTACAACTAACATTGGAAACAAGGCTTTCATGTCTCAAGAAAAGATATTAGTAAAGGGACATCATCAGAACTTAGCATTAATAATTAAATTCAGTAACCTTGGGAAAAATGTATCTGTTTAAGTAATTTCAGCCATTTTTCCAAATATGGCTATGGTTTTCATGGTCAATGCTGTTGAATTATACAACAATCACGTTTTTTGTTTGTTTGTTTTTTTGGCAATATAAAATATATTAAGTTTGGGTTAATGTCTGCTGATAAGTGGTTAGTGATCAAATCAAAGCACTAATGTACTTCAGTACAAATTCAAGGTACTTGTACTTGAGTGTTTCCAATAATTCCAACTTCATACTTCTGCTTGATTAGATCTAATTTCTACATTTATATTTCTTTTGATTTAGTTAAAAAATGTGTAACTGCAAAGCTGAAAGCATAGTTTTTATGACTTTTATAAAGAAATGTGAATCAAAACTATGATCACATAGAATAAGATGTTGATTGAATTACCCAAATGTAATAGTAGTTAAAATTAGCTCA
>JAPZDY010000008.1:18809309-18864424 GCA_029783645.1 Ctenochaetus hawaiiensis
AACAGCTATGATTCTGCATGTTGACGTTTACAAGTGTTTAAGTCCCAAGCCTGGATATGATTTGAAAACAGAGATTTGCAGCACGAATCATCTACTTCAACATAAGGAATATGTCACCATTTAAAGCTCAGTCTTTTCAATAGGAAACAAAATCACTGGCCAGTCTGAATGCTGCTTAGTCAGGAAATCTACAGACCAGGCTGTATTATTAGGACACTGATACAGTGTGTCTGTCATTGTTGTGGCTCTAATCTAGCCCAGCGGATTTGAAATCAAATATCTTGATATCTATGAGGTTTAAGTGCTAAAGAATGTTTCAGGGTTTGGTAGGAATGGTCACCTTTTTTTTTTTTTTTTAGAAACTGCTTTAGGAAATGTTTTGGCTGGTCAATAATACCAGGATGTCACTCACCTGATCTTAGTCAACTGAACAGGTAGCTCACCTGTTTAAGTCCCTGAGGTGACATTCACAAAATCAACACCTTCAAATGAATGACAAAAGTCAACACTTCAGACTTTTAGCTACTGTTTGATTGCAGGTCCATTGTGCTGTAGCAGAGCTATTACAATGACAAATGTGTCAGTGTCCAACTACTATCTGTTAAACTAAGTTTCTTGTATGAATTCTTGTACTAATTTTCTCTTGGCATGAACTGCATGTACAACAGTGAGTAATGAGTGTAACCACATCATTCACCTATGTAGTTTCAAGAGAAAACTTCACCACACTGTTACACAGGCTGTAGTATGCAGGTTGAATCAGCTGTATTTCAAAACTGCAACTGCAGTTATCCTGGACAAGAGGCATTTTTTTGTAAATGTTTTTTTGGCCTTTAAACAGAAAATTTGCAATTTACATCCTACGTCCAAAAAATGTGATCCTTTTATTTACCTTACAGACAAAGCCTACCTTCTAATAAACAGCTGTTCCCTTCAAAGCCACCTTAAAAAGTAGGGCTGAAGCATGAATGAGGTTTCTCACTGGGATCCCTGGGGCTCAGGCACGATTTTACTGGTAGGCCCTAAAGCTGAGAAAGAGTGCCCTGATTTTGGGTTGTGTTAAGAGTGTATGTAGGACATTCCCACAGAACGGCTTTGAAAGCTGCTGTAACTCTGTGGTGATTGTTGGTAAGTAAGAGGTCGATTAGAAAACCAACAGTCAAAGTTACAACAATTCCTTCTGCAGTCAAACCTGCAAAGATGCTGATTTAGTAGGACTAGAGATATGAGAGGCAACATGTGAGGATATTTCCTAATGGTTGTGTAACGTTATCAAACCTAGCAACCAGTGTACTGAATGAAATGCACCATAAAACCGAAATGTGGCTTACTAAGTTACTACAGTAGCCCAGAGGCTTTGTTGACTGGACCACATCAGGGTGTCAGCACCACAAATGCAGTTGAGCAGAGTGATGAAATAACACCATCAGTTGAATGGCCCAGGGCTGGTGTTTCCTGTTGCTGCCTCTTCAACAATGAAATAAAAGGACAATCGCCTTGTTTGATCATCTGCAGGGAGAGGCTTCTCCTCTTCCTGTGTGTGTCAGTGTGTCTGCTCGTCTCTTTCCTTCTCTGCAGTGCTGCCAACTCTCATGCACTGACCATGAGACTCACACGTTTGGGTACATTCATAGATACGGCATATTCTTTTCATTCATGTTTTACTAACCCAATAATTTATTACTGGGAATTGTGAGGAAGTGTGAGAGTGATGGAGAGAAACCCCGAAACCTCGACTGAATGCCAATTCTGCCTGCATATGCACAGTGCAGAGAGGGAGAGATGCAGACTCTTGTTGTCTGTGTGCTGACAGTGTCCTATTTTTGTGCCGTCATCAGTTTTAAATTTGTCATTCGCTGTATGAAAAAAATGATACGGCATGAGAGTGTCTTTTCCCCTTTTTAAAGACTGTTTAATATGTTGACTAATTAATAAAGTGTACATTTCACCATTACTGGATGTTGCTACATCCTTTTTTTTCTTACCAAACATCCTAAAATATGAATGAATGTATTGTTTATTTCTGCAACTGTATCCAACATTTTTCAACATATCCAACATGTCGTGTCATATTCTACTTCAGTACACTTTAAGAAAAGAATTATTCTGGAACTTGTTCAAAAAATTGCAGATTAATATTTAATGTTTAACATTTCAAGGTGTAGGAACTGCTACTGACTGATGCAGTTTGTCCATTAATTAACACACTTACCAGACATGCTTTAGCCATGTACGAGGTTTCCACCCGGTCTTGTTTAATGTAACGTCCTCACCGAGTATCAACCTACATCACTGCACTGGGACTTTGCTTTCCTCCCAGTATAACAGCTCTCTGTATTCATAGCATTTGCTCGTTCTGCCTCTGAGCAGGAGCAGTTTGGGTTTTAACATGGAAGTAACATAGATACACACTGTCTATACTGAAATTATTTTTGTTTTGGCCACAAAGAGTACAGGGTTACTGGTAAAAATTACATTGGCCCTGTTTTTTACGTCACTGCCTAAATTCTCCTCTCCTCACCTTCATTTTCCTGTCTCTCCTCTCCCCTCTGCCTTATCCAGCTGTGCAGGCTTCCTGAAGACGTGGCTGCCATTCCTGATGCTCATGGGCATCATCCTTACAGTAGCCCTGACTCTCAACCTGCGGTGACATGTGAGGTTGAGAACACAGTGAAACCCCTGCAGGTCGAATGTGGGGTTGACCTTTTAGACAACAAGGGGTGCATCACACGGTGTCGAGCAAAAGTAACAGAGGAGATAAAGACTTTTTTCCTCCAAGAGGAGATTGTTGAACAAGAATGTCCAACACACGCACACCAACACTTGCTTGGTTTGTGAGAAGCAGGCAGCCTGGTACTGGCAGTTATCCAGTGGTGAAGCTAGAAAGCCCCTTAAGAGGGAAATTCATTCATAGTCAGTCATTTGTTTGGAGAGAAGTGACTGAAAACTCGAACACCACCACCACCACCACCACAACTACCAGAACCACACAAACACACTTAATGGATTACAATTATTGAAAGCCTAACAGCAGGTATAAGCCATGGCCACCTGCAAAGTGTAGAAGTTGTGTAGTCGTATTAATAGTTGAATAGAGGTACGTACATTGTTGAATTCTCTGAGAAACACATCCATGCCTTGCTTTCAGATTTCAATGACCTTACTTTATTATGGATGGGGAGTGTAATCCCATGTTTCTGTGCTTCCAGAATACCATTTTTATACTGGGGAGCACAAACATGTTAAATCAATTAGATGCCTTTCTAGGGAATTTATTGCATTTCATGCTTGATATAATGTAGCTCTTCTACACTACTGCAACTTAAACTAAATATGCCAGAGCAGTTTGTATTTTTCTGCATTTTATTACTTAGATTCAGTCTAACTCTGTAGAATACTGCATTATCTGAAAAGAAATATTTTCTCAGAGATATGTTGTACATGCATTACATTTATCAGCTCATGGTACTACTTCAATAGTTTTATAAAAAATGTTTTCATACCTTAACAACGGATCATCATTGCAATGATTGTAGCAACCTCAGTGAATGTGGCTGTGGAAAATAACAAGAGAATATTAAAGTTTTATTTGGTTTTCTATATGCTTGTGCCAAATGTAGGAGAATGGGAGACCAACTCAAACTGTGTCCTTGAATCTCTTTCTTTTTTTTAAATGGAGCAGCTCATTGTTGTCTCCAATGTCAGTGGATGAAAAGCTTGTTGTCAGAGTTAAACAGCCTTGTCAAATAGTTTTTTGGTTTCTCTTTACTAATTTTGTAGTTGTATTTTTGTAGTTATTTTTTATTTTCTATTTTCCATTAACTCTACATGATGGTTGGCACTTGAAATCCGTTGCCATGGCTGTGGTGAGTAAATTCAAATCCCTCCTTTGTTTGCAATCAAACAAAAAAAAAAAAGTGTTGAGCCCTCTCATTGTCTGCGGTGCTGCCAGAAGCAGCAGGTAGCCAGGATCCTCAGGTTTTTCACACTCACCAACCCCTCCTGAATACCCCCTATTGCCCCCCCACCAAGCCTGACCAGTGTCGCTCCTGCTGTTTTCCACCTCTGCAGATCAGATTCGAAGGTCATTGTGAAATGTCACTGCTTTTTTTTTGCCAACCAACATCCTGCAATAATCCAAAGTAGATGTCATTTAAATGTATGAGGGTCTAATTTAAACTCTGTTTTATTTGTTGTAATAAGGTTTTTAACATTAGGGCTAACACAGTGCCAGTTTTCTGGACTTTGCTCTCCTCATTGAGCTTCTGTTAAAAACAGATATTCTGTGGCCTCGTGTGTATCTCACCCATGTTGCCTGTAAATATTTGAACACACGTCATACTGTACACCAGGTGCTCTTTATATACTTTGCAAACTCGATCGCGCAGTCTACAGATTTATCCTTGAATAATTTACAGAGTAGTTTTTGTTCTCTTTACTTCCCTTCTGCATATCATCTCTGCTCAGCAATGAAGCAGATCTGTGCCTGAATGAGTCTGTGAGCGATCGGAGAGAGAGCATGTGATTGCATGCCAGCATGTGTGTGTTGCATGCACGTAAGAATACGAGTGTGTGAGAGAGAAGTTCATGTTTGACATAAACTGTGGCTTCATGATTAATAATCGGCTGCATTTCATTGCAGTCAACTGCCTAGTGATTGATTTTAATACTCCATATCTTGCACTTAATCTCTTTCAAGTTTTATGTAATTTCTGGTTACCCTTAGCAAGAATAAATAATAGATTAGACTGTAACAGGCCTGCTTAAGTTAATGCTGATTTGATGCAATAGCCTGTGCTGTACCGTGTGTAGCTGCAGAATCTGTAGAGTAGAGCTGCAGAGTCATTTTCACAAAGTACTGAAACAGAAAGAGCCAGAAAAAGATGAGAAATCTGCTCTCACTTTAAACAGTGAATACAGTTTGGTAAAAAACACAATGGGCAATATTTTAAACCGTTTCACTCGGACACTTTTTAAAGCTGTCAATCATAATTAGTGAGAAGGTAATCCACTTTAGCTGTAAATAGAACTTTAAGCCCAAAGCCTAAAATATTTATTTGTAAAATTATAAGGGAATTAAGATTTTGGACTTTGGATTCAAACAGTCAGACGGGTAGCGATGCTTTTACTCTGATGGTAATAAAAGTAGCATCTATTTAAAAAATATATATCCTCTTTATGTCTAATCTGTATGAAATGCCTAGTGACATTTCTATGTTGGAGCAAAGAGAATCCTGCTGGAGAAAATACCTATAGAAAGCAAAAACATTAAAATCTCTACATAATTGCATTTAAATGTTGGAAAGTGGAAGACAAATGTGTCCTTGAATATGTACCTTGTTTTCATTGAAACAGCTCATTCATCACATTATAAGCTTTGGAAACTAACAAATGAAAGGCCCTTTGAGATCAGTTGAATTAACACAACACAACGTCATTCGGACTTCTTCTGACATACAAATCTATATGTGTAGCTGTGTTTTAGGAAGAAGACAGGACTTGCAAAGATAAATGGTACACCAGTCCTAAATTAGAGTGCATGTGCAAGAATGCTATAATCTGTGGAGATCATTTGAATGGTGTTAGAAGTTGCCTGCTGCGGTGCCTTGTATCCAAGAGCCAGGTCCAGGAATGTGGAGACCTGTGGTCCAAGCGATTCAGTCCGTTGACAAAAGACAGTTGGGATGCTATTATTAGTGGCACTATCCATATATACTTATACCAGTCTGTTATTTCAAAACCCTCCTTTGTTTCTCTAATCCTGAAAATATCTTTTATGCTGCAGATAATAAAGCCTCATTTGGGAATTTTAGGACTCCTGCAAGCGACTGTGTGAACTCTGAATGTATTTATGACTTGGAGCTATAATACCAATAAAGATGTCTATTATTGTAGAAAATTGTGGGAGTATTTTTTTTTTTTTTACTTGGATTTCCATCATTGTCTTATGACTGTGTTTCATCAGCGCTGTCAGTGGGAGGGATGATGTTAAGATTATCAAGGCTCTCTGAGCCATGAAAGGCAAAGTCCCCTCCTCCTGAAGTTTCTATAAATACACTCAGGAGTGATTCCTGTAATAATCATTATAATCTGTCAGAATAAACATTGAGGAGGGAAAGCTGTCACAGCTTTGATACTCTTAAGTGGCTAAAAAGTCCCAGTCAGTGGTCATTATCCTGCAGAGCATTCACAGTATTCAAGACAAGGGGGATCAAAAGCTTTGCAGCATGACCCCCAAACACCCCTCCTCCACTTTGCTCATACCACCTGGGTAGGTGGGAATGAAGAGAGACACCAACTTCCAAAAGTACTAAATCATGAGGTGAGGAAAAAGTCAATGCAAGTTAGAACGTATGAACCTCCTAAAATAAATAATGGACTAATGATTAATTCTTACTTGAAATAACACACGACACAGTTACAAATACTAAACTCTGGGCATTTATTTTAAATAATATTTTGCCTAATCTTTTTTCTGCAAAAATATAAAGACCTCAATTTCCATATCTACATTTAATCTGCAGATTAAAGGAACTTGGAAGTCTGCAAAATCCACTGACACCACTTGTTTGGCTGCTCAGCGTGAAATAGTACATCTACAGAGAAAGAGAGCTGAAAGCCCGGCCGCTTTCTCCTCCTCATCCATCTCTCCTTCTAGCATTGTCTCCTCGAGCCTGAAGATCTAGTGGATCTGGACTGGGCGCAGGCAGGAGAGAGGCTCCTCCCCGCAGATCATCACACAAGGCGATGGTCCTTTTAACTTCATTGTTGCAGGAGAAACGACGCCCTGCTTCGCTACGGCTAAGGATCAAACACCCCCTCTGATCAGCGCGACCCCCAGTTTTGTTCTCATGGAAATCCGACCCTGCCTCCCGGCCACACTTTCTGCAGAGATGCAAAGTTGAAGCGCATTCCCAGCCGGGACAACACATGACCATGATGTCTTGAGAGAGCTGATCTTTTCGTTTATCCGTGTTTTCGGAGTTCTTCTTGTTCTTTCCTGCCCGTCGCTCTCGGATCGCACACTTCTCTTTGCAACATGCTGGATTTGGCACAGCGCATTGTTTTCTGCGCGCTGCTCGCCTCCGTTTACGCGTCGTGCCCGCCGCGCTGCGAGTGCTCAGAGGCGGCTCACACCGTAAAGTGCGTCTCCAGAGACCTGCGGAGTATCCCGACAGGAATCCCCGGATACACCAGGAATCTGTTCATAACTGGGAATCAAATAAGTCGAATCAGTCCGGATTCTTTTAAAGGGCTGGATAATGTGACCAACTTGTCTCTAAGCAATAACAGGTAAGACTCTCCCGGTGACTCCTGTGCCCCTTTTGTCCTGATTGTAAATCAAGCCAAACTTATCCAGAAAAAAGGTTTTCCTTTAAGATTGTCTGAAGAACAGCTTCTGTTCATTGCAAGATGTCATCTTTCAGTCACTATTTGGTCCTCAAAGTTACTGAAGTATGGCAGCTAAGCAGATTTCATTGTTTTGATAATGGCACGTGAAACTGGGGAGTTACAGCTTTCAAGATGAAATAAGAGACAGTCTTACCCTTTTTTATTATAGTTTTCATTAAAAATAACACTGCCCTGTTTTCGTGTGCAGAATCATCAGCTCTCCTTTTCACTCTCTTGCTCCTGTATGTGAACTTAAATTGCACAATTGGATAACGTGTATTTCTCAAATCCAGAATTTCTGAGGTGGAGTCCCATACCTTTGCCGGACTCCGAAGCCTTCGCTCTCTGGATTTGAGCAACAACCAGCTGGCAGTTATCCACCCCGAGGCCTTCACCGTGCAGAACCAGTCTCTGCGGGAGCTCAATCTGAGCCGAGCTCTCTACAACCACTCGTCAGTGATGGACTTGGCCACCTCTCTTCGCTGGAGCTCCTTGGGGACCCTGAGGGGTCTGGACCTTTCTGATAACAGCCTCATTTATTTACCCTCGCGCATCTTCTCCCACCTGACCAGCCTGCAGCGGCTCCAGCTTTCCAACAACTCCCTGGTTGCCATCCACAACTCAACCTTCTCAGGACTGGAGGGTTTGGAGGAGCTTGATCTGACCCACAATTCCCTCAAGACAGTATCAGAGGAGGGCCTGCGAGAGTTGGACTCTCTGTCCAGCACTTACCTGCTTCTGGGGGAAAACCCGTTCACATGCAAGTGTGGAATCGAACCTTTTGCCTTGTGGCTCAACAGATCCCAGGGACGCATTAGAGACCCAGGGGGCCTTTTGTGTGCCTTTCCAGTCAGCATGAGAAACACATCCATGCTCACTGTGGGCTCACTGACTCTTGGGTGCCACCAGAGAAACGCAGGGGCCGACCTTGCTCTGCAAACCTCTTACGTCTTCTTGGGTATAGTCTTAGGCTTCATAGGCCTCATCTTCCTTTTTGTTCTTTATCTCAACCGTAAGGGCATCAAGAAGCGGATCTATGACATGCGTGATGCCTGCAGGGAGGTGTGGGAGGGCTACCACTACCGCTTCGAGATCGACTCTGGCCCCAGGTTATCACAGGTCTCCACGAGTGGGGACATGTGAGCGGACAATCACCTCTGGTGTATTTTTTAATGAAAATGACTCTTTTTTTAAGCATTTATCAGTGGCAAAATGTACAAAGTGTACAGATTTTTCTGTAAATATATATACATCAGTGTTAATCTTTTCTGCCTTGTTAATTAAAGCATGCACTGCCCATCTTTTCTCATTACTCAGCTAATATGCCCTTCTTAAGTAGAACATCTCCAATTTGTTTTTCTCTAGAGTAGAGCTACAATGATGCAATTGATTGATTAATTGAAAAATATCGTTTTTCAGCTACTTTGATATCAGTTAATAGTTTAAGTCATTTTTCAAGGAAAATTGTCAAACGTTTACCTGTTCTGGTTTCTAACTTCTAAGACTTTTGTCATTTATGATGGTAAATTTTTAGTCTCTGGCATCTGGGCTGTCAGTTAGACCAAAAAAGTAAATCAAAAGATGTAATTTTTGGCCTCTGGGTAATGGGTGTTTTCATTATATTTGGTATTTTTCACAACTTTTTAACAAGTAATGGAGCAAACAATCGATTGGTTAATAATGAAATAATCAGGATGTTAATTATTAATGAGAATAATTGTAATTTGAAGCCCTACTCTAGAGTCAAATGGACACAAATGTTGTAAAGCCAGTTTATATATTCATATATTCTTGCCTGCAAAAGCACACAAGCACAAACACAATAGCGACAGCAAGTGCCTAAAGTCAGGTATTGTTAGGTAGGTATTGTTATACTAATCGATAGATTGAAATGAACTACACTCACGTTCTACATAGCACATTCGTTGTTTTGAATCAGATCTTGTCTTTATGTGTAGCTTGTGAAAGAGCAACAAAATGTTGCAATAAAATTCTGACACTACAAAAACAAAACCTCTGGGAACCGAAAGCACAATCACTCATTCATGTTTGAACCATTTCAAGCCCTTTGGTCCCTCCGTCCTTCAGCCCCAGGGTGCCAGAGAGGAATTAGGTCTCTAAAGCTTTTCCAAAGCTCCTAAAGTCACCACTCTGCCCCTCTCTGGCTGTTAGATTCCAAGGGGGGACAATTCAGTGCAGACCAGCGGAAATCTGTTAGCCCCCTCATTTTTTCTTCCCTTTTTTCTATGAAGCGTTGCTTTGTTTCAACTCCTAGAGTTTTATTGTCAAAATGATGAGAACCAGTCCCGCGCTGAGGCTGCTGAAAGCCACCCCCCCTCTCCTTAAAGACAACAGCAACTCTGGAGGCTCTTTGAAGGAAAAGTCTGGCTCTCCATGTTTTTCTGTTTAAGGGATTTTTTCCAATGATAAGATACAGATGATTCTGAAACACCAGCTACATTGTTTCATTGTGCAGTTTGTTCTGTTAAGCTGTGAGCCCAATGTAAAGAGAGAAAAATTTGCTCTTATTCCTTTGGTTTTTCCCAGTCTTATAAGCTTTCACAATTGGAGTTACATTAAGCAGTGCATGAGCAATTTCTTAAATAACACTGAAATCCAGAGGTGTTCATCAGTTTCTTTCTCAGCCAAATCCCAAGCCTGACATTTTACATGCATGTTGAATTGAATTAAATTGTAACCTGCATGTTTACCCAAAACTTATAATCTTCTTTTCTCAAATGTCCCTGTTGACTAAGTGGAAATATGACGAAAGCAATCCTCCGTGGCTTCCTGATGCTACAGTGAGACAAACACAGACAGAGGGGGGGTGGCAAGCTGCCATCCCTCTAAGTGTTTATTGCCCAAATTGCAAGCTCTCTAGGTATTTGGAAAGGGGAGAAGGAGGCCCGGAGTTAACTGAGACAGCCTCCCATTGTTCAAAGCCAAAGTAGCAACTTCTTTACTGCATGTGTATTAACAAAATAAAGCTTCAAAAATCAAGACGTCTGTATGCTCTTTTAGATCTTAAACCTAATCTTATGTTTCATAAAAGCAGAAATGAGTGTAGTCATAGTCTTCAGAAAATCAAGGTATCATTTCTCTGAGCTAGAGAACCACATTAAACTGGCATTTGCTCTCTGAAGGGAAAACAATTGAGGCTCGTACGCTGACACAAAGGGTGGCTCAAATGGCGAGACGCCTGAAATAAGCTTTGTTTTCCGGCGCAGAAAGATGCCTTGTGATACTCATTCTCTCTCCGTCTTCAAAGATGGCCATTATGCTGCAGTGTAATAGGATTCACTCATGATGACAAAGTTGACTGCTCTGATCCAGCTATTGTTAAAGTGCCATCATTCTTAATAATTGTGTGTGGGAGAAGATCCCAGGAGAAGTTTTCATTTGCTATTACACAACGTGCCACAACCGGGGCACTGTGCCGGCCGTGGGTTATTGGTGTCAGCTGGCAGAGCAGAGAGAAGAAAGATTATTTCCTACATGTCATTACTTCCGTTTTTGCTCATTAAAGTGCGGATAAGGAGCCATGCCTTTTTTTCTTTTTATGAGTCTGCCTGCTTGAAGAATATATGGTCTGTTTGCTATAGGCTGTGCAAGATTGTCTCAGCAGGAATGCAATGAAAAGAGAGGAACCCTGCAAGTACATCCAGACGTTCTCCATTACTCCCAGCGCAAAAGAGAAGCTTGTTAAAAACAGAAAAAGATTGGTCCAATTACAGTGCTCTTCTGCACCGTATGATGCCCATATCTGATTAAAAGATCTTTTTTTTTTTTTTTCAACTTTGTCATGTCTTGTATTCCCACATGACATTTGTTACACCAGTGAGGTTTATGTAGCTGTGTGCAACATGTGGTTTTTGCTTTTGCAAAAGGCAAATACATATTTTAAGTGTATCTTTTCAGTTTTGAGAGTGTTCGTTGGGGCCCAGCAGGCCTTTTATTTTATATGCCTCCTGTCTCTGGGAACATCTTGGTGCCATTACATGGGTTTAATGGCCATGATAGGGAATATGCCTTAAAAGTGAACACCACATCTGTGAGGAATTGAACTTGTTAGAAAGGGACCACAACAGTCTGCATGACGACAGAGACAAAGTGGCATCTACACTCCTCCCCTGGCATGGTATGACACAGCTGTCTCTCTCTCAACTAAGAACATATGTCATCCTCTACATTTGCCATCACTAAATACTACACAGTCATCTAATATATTATACTTTCTATTTAACTGCAGACTTTAAATTAAACTGTGCATAGTACCATGAAGTCTCCCTTGTTGTACTTCTTTGAAAATGAACTCATCTGAGAATGCATACATTGAACAAGCCCTCTGTATGCTGCTTATCAATCATGTCTAACCAGTCTGGGCAGTAAAGGTGGTGACTAAACCACAGAAGTGGTTCCAGTGGGGTATTACCTATTGTTCTGCTGCTCACTTGATCAATGTGACTAACTGTCCCTGCACTTCCTCGCTGGTTTAAATGCAAGCAAGGAGTTGGTACAACTGGCCCAACTACCCCATAAAGTCAACTGACCTTCCATTTATCACTTTTATAAAGGCTGGAGCTGACAAGCACTTAAACACACACATATATATTACATAGTATGTGCACACACTCATACCTGAATCATAGTACTTATTATAGCCTCTTTTCTTGCTGATTTAACCATCTAAAAGTCTAAAAATCAAAAATTAAAATTCATTTTTGCAGAGAGGTAAGTATTGTAGTTACTTTATAAAAAATTAACAAAAAGAAGCACCTTTTTTGTAATAATGCCCCCTACATTAGTTTTCTGTGGGAGGCATGAATCTTTGCGTAATTTTATAAGCACATTATCTGTAAGAGTGGACACTATAAATAGTTCGCAATATCACATCATTCAAAATGGGCACACTTAAACTGGCTGCAGGGACAATTTTGTGGGTCACTGCAATGACCCTGTAGTGCTGAAATCACAGATGGGAGCAAGCATGCGTAGTCCCATCTGTGATTTCAACACTCTGTCTATCCCTCTGTCACACCACTTGTTACTTTGTGTTGTGATTCGAGTGAGTGGGCAACATACAGTATACTGAGGTAACAGGAGGATTACAGTTGCTGCCAGTTTTTATAGTAAAGTCTTTTTTTCTTTTCATTTTTTTTAACCAAAACTGAACCAAGAGAAAAAGTAGCTGCTGACTGAGCTATCAAAACAATGCATATGCAGGGGCTGCCAACAAATTAGCAAGTGTTGAAATACATATCACATCAGATAAGAAATGTTAATGTTAGCAAGGTCAGCCAGCAAAAGGAGGCTAGCCTGGTGCTAGCTAGCTTTAACTTTTCAAGTGGAGAGTAGAATGCAAACATAGTTACTGAAATTTAATAACAAAATAATTAAAAATAAAAACACTAACTGTATGTAAACAACCCAATGTAAGCTTGTTAAAGTGGGGGTGTGGGGGTTGGGGGGTTGTTTGTATCAGTCATTGGATAATAAGCACTGTAGGCTTTGTGCTTTGTTAAGAAGTACACGCAGGGTGGCAACACCAATTGCAATGCACTTCTAACTGAACACTAAACAGTGGTTTTTAGCAGCAGCGCTGCCCGTGCTCGTGATTTAAATCTCCTTTCATTCTTAATTACTTCCTTGTTATTCTTGTAGAAAAAACAGCAAAAATCACAGAGAGGTAAAAGTCTCAACTAGCACCAACTGAGCTGACAACTGAACTTGAGAGAGAATCAGCGCTGAACATCCCTGGTGTTAGATCCAGAGATGCATTTGCTTACTTCTGTACATAATGTATTGAACAGGATTTACACAGTCGGTCACTATGTTCCTTTGAATTAAACAAAATGAAACAATGACATTCATTAATTAACACACTATAGAAGCTAAAAGCACTTCTCAGTGTTATGCCAGCCCTCAAATGTCATACAAAGTGCCTTCTGAGAGGTGTTTCCACAAATTTTTAAGAACAGCTACATCCTCTACTAAAAGATGGAGAAATCTGCAAAATAGCTGCAGTATCCCTATGGTTAAATTTCTTCTGACAAAAAGTGAGAAGAATTCTTACTTCAGTCTGTCATTACTAAAACTAAATACAAATGGATTTGATTTGCGTTGAACTGCATAATCTATCGGTTTCACATCAGCGTATTCACAACACAGTTTGTACAACTTATATGTGCTCACATGTCATAATGGAATTCTTTATGCTCTTGAGATTTAAACAAAAACCTCTTGGTGCATAACCGCAGTGGATCCCCAGACTTGCGGAAAATGAGAAACAAATGCTCTCAACAAAGTCCTGTTTCGTATGGAAGAAAGCCTCATGCAAAGCACTCCACCGCAACAATGCAGCTTCCCTCTGAAGTCTTCATGACCGTGTCTCCATTGATCTTCAAATTGACTACAACTGTAAACGGAGCAATAGCACGGCTCTGCCAGGGTTTACAGCCCCCACCACCACCACCCCCATGACCACCACCCCCATGACTTCCCCTCTTCTGGGCCTCAGTGCAGAGAGTGTCCTGAAGCCTTGTCGACAGCTCTGCTGTCCTCCAGCTGGCCACAAATCAGTCCCTCGATTCTATGTGGCCTGTCAGAAGTTTTGTTTTGTTGTTGCTGTGGTTGTTTATGGGAGGATGAGGTTAGAGAGTTTACAATTTGGGACATATTTTCCCGTATATTTCCCATCCTGCCTGTTTTTCTTTCAAACTCTGAATGAGCCCCTAAAGCTGAGGCTTACATCACGGCCTAAAATGTAAAGGACGGGTGAGATCCCTCTGCTTTACAGTCTTGCAAAGAGAACAACACAGTATGAAGATGAACGATCCACTGTGATTCATTAAGGAGTCTCTCCTCTGGTCCTCCCAGAGAAAAGGAATAAGGTCTGTGTTGCTGGTTGATTATAAATGGCCTTGACCCGTTTTAGAGAAAGAAAGAGATACTCACAACTCCTGCACTACTTCATCATCTGCTTCACACATCAATGAGTTGGGTTAGAATTGAGCAGAGAACAGGGCGAATACAATAGTCCAACTGGAAACTGAAGTCATTTAAAGACACTGGGGATCAAACCCTCTTCAATGGACCTGCAATGGTTCGTGTACAGTGACTTCATTTATTCCTGGTGATGGCTATTCTTCAACTTTTTAGTCCAGTTATAGTAGACATATAGTTATACAGTTACATTGTATGAAAATATTGAAGCTGCAGTAATCAATACTGTTATATGAATAATGTATAGAATGAGTGTTAGTCTATCCATTAACAATAAACCCACAGAGAACTACCAAACAAAAAAACTGTTTCATTTAGTTATAAAGAGCACTTTGCTTATCTTGCAGCCTGTTGTTTTTGTTTTCTGGCCTGCAAAGTTGCGGTTTTAGTTCAGTCTCATCACTCATCATCATCATCAACCTTATTTCCATCTGCATAAAGCAGCTGTTTTTTAGTAAGAAATGTTCCAATAATCTCACTGAACACTTCTACCAAGCATGAAACAGCAACCAATCAGTTAGTGATTAGCTTTTTAATGTAGTGGGGCAGCTGAACAACTAGATATTTTTCTCAGGAGTAGGTGGAGATCAAAGCTAAAGGGAGAGTAGATACTGGAATTTACGTCAAGTTGACAAGGGAATAGTTTGCTTTAACCAGTCAGAGTTATGAGTTTGCTGTGGAGTTCTATCACAAAGTTTATACAGAAAAAATCCAAAAGATAAAGATAATGTAGCTTTGAATAACAACTGTTGTTTTATGTCAACTTAATTTTGAATTTTTGTCCATCATTATCAAAAACAATAAGATAGTACTGAGCAAAAAAAGAAAAGAAAAAAACCCCAAAAAACAGTATTTACATTTGATGAGCTCATTTTTAGTTTTACCTCCATATAAAGTGTTTAATAAACTGTTTGCTATGTGATGTTGCTGTTTCCAGAGCTCTCCAGTTACTTTACTTTACGGAACACTTCCATATAATGACCAGTAGATTCAATGACCAAAACCAGAGCACTAAGACGAAAACTGGAATGATCCTATAAGTTTAGCTCGGTTGTAAACTGAAGTGCAAAGACTGCAGCCTCTCCGATGATGAATCCTCGGGCTGCTCGTGGAATGCGTTGGGTGTGAACTCTCCATAGGTAGTTTGACCTCTCGCCTTCCTGGAGGGAGGAGACTTAAGCTCATTATTATTACCTTCATTATTTCAAATGCTGGACCAGATGCCAGAGCAGAAGGGGGCCCGGTGCACCCAACAGGGTCCTGACGAACCTGATTGGTCGGAAGGAGAGGAACGGTTTGGAGGGCAAAGGGTAGATTCTTCCGGAGATGAGACACCATCTGCTGACCGTCTCTCTCTGACTTTACATCATCTTACCACGTTAAGGACTCTGAGGAGATGATACTGCCCACTTTGGATGAGGACACTCCCTTACAGGATTTTAAAATCCACCAGCACTCCTGTCTTGCATGACATAAAAGAATAAATCTCTCACAGTAAAATCAGCAACAGACAGCATGTGGGTCCCTCACTACAAATGAATTAACACCAGCCTATGAAACCTGCTGTTATTTGTAAATGAACTGCTTTTATTTAAATTATTCATGAAATCCCTTGCCTCCTGATGTTGAATAGTTGGAGTATAGCAGGACATCGATCCTTTAAGAAATGCCAACCCGAGAAAATGGTACTTTTAGAGAGACTTTTCGTTTTCAAATGACCAAACTGCTTGAGGATTATACATTTTTTAAACACTCACTGATGATGTATTTATCTTTAAATCTAAGTTAAAGCTGTAAAAGCTGTAGCTTTATCATCAATATTTAACTTTAAAAAATGAATCAAAAAACTTGTAAAGTAAAAGGTCTTTATACCTTTATATAATTATAACCTGATTCCACGGTTCCCTTAAACTCTGAAGAGTGTTTAAGCATCTTTCTCGCCCCTTGTTTGATTTTCCAGCTGGTTCACACTCACAGTTCTCATCTGTGTCATTTGGAGACACAGCAGAGAGATGTTTCTAGTGGAACAGCTCTGATAATCCCACTGAACAGTACCTGCTCAGCACCAGCAGACAGGCACACACACTCACACTAAGTGACTAGCTGATGAGCTTGATAGGGCATTAAGCAGGTAAAGAGACAGACACTTTTCTCTTTTTTTTGTTTGGAGTTGCTGGAGACTCAAACAGAGCTATAAGAAGAGTGAACACATTTGACATCACATGAAACGTGAGTCCAAGTGGTTGCTAATGTTGTTCTGTATGTGTAAACTGGCAACAGTTTGTTAACAAGTTCGCCTCTCAGCTTAAAAAGTAAAAAATATGTCAGTGTTTATTTGTTTGATCATCTTTTCCACTTCCTCTAAGAGACAAAAAGCTGCAACCTTTAGAGGCAATGTGAGTCGGATTTCTTTTTTCTAACAAATTCCATGGAAAGACCAACAAGAATTGATCCTATTGGTAAGCAAAAGCTTTATACTGTCCTCTGTCACAGAGCTCTACTGCCATCCAAAAACTGCTAAAAATGAATGTATGAGCCACACAGTTCCTTTGGGTGGCACGTTCCTTCATAACCTATAACACACAAACTTAATTCATTTTCAGTTGGTCCAACACACACTGGTCTGCAGCCATAAATATTCACTAGCACCAAATGTGTATTGATCTGCAGCTGTAAATAGTTTGAGTAGCATTTTGATGATTTGGGAATTACTCAACTCATCAAATTTGTGACCAATTTTATGTCCAGTTAGGAAAAACAAACTTGGGGCTGAGTGTCACAGGCAGGATAGGGATGAAAAAAGTGCTGAGAGGCAGACTAATACGATTGGTTTTGCTCTTTTCAATGATTTGTTGTCAATAAGAAAAATGCAGACTAAAGAGAGCCGGTCTTATCCATTAAGACATGAAAAATGACTAAAAGTGTATCAGAATACAGTAAGTAAATGTTGAGTTTAGAATATTTTATCACAAATACAAAGCTGGACAGTTTTTCAAATGATAAAGTAAAGAATTTGAGGCTTGGCGTGGACAAAAGGCTAGAATTAAGAGAGAGAGATGAGTTCTCAAGATTCAGGTGCCTTAGGTGTTATCAGTGCCTTTCACAAATGTCCCAACAGCCCGCATAGCTCTGCACCTGAATTACATGACCTCTTTGTGGTCTTGCATGTATAGATATAAATCTATCTTAGCAGGCAGAAAGCATGATCAGCCTGACTCAGTAACCTTTACACCAAGTCAGGTTTCCATTGAAGGCCACGCTCAGATGAGCTTGTCTCCCACTTGTTCACAGGTCAGGAGTCTGCCGATCGAACAGTGCATTTCCATTATCGGAGCAGCACCGTTCCATGGTGACTGACATTAAGGCAGAAAATGTAAACTTGTGAGACAAGATGCAGGCAGATTTTTAATTCAAATGAGAGAGAGATCATCCACAAGGAGGACAGAGTCACCTACACTGATGAATGGATCTCCTTTTGATTTATGTTACCCTTCTATGTTTTGTGCAAGCTTTTTTAAAAGCCAACCCCCTGAAATGCTGGTCTTACTAGAACCATTTTTGCTGATTTCAATGCAGCACTTTAACTTTTACTGCTTTTACTTCTTGCTCATATGAATGTTGATAAGCGCCATGGAAAGAATTCAGAAAGGAGGAAACTGTTCCTGAAAAAAATCCTCTGCGCTATTTCCTTTGACAGGAAATTGTGTCTTTGATCTAAGCCACCACACTCATCTGGTCATCGCATGCGAGGTGTCACTCCTTCCTACAGCAGAGAGGAAGAAATTTGCTCTTGCTGCTCTGGCTCACACACTGCCTCACATGCTGAAGTGTCTAAAGATGAAAAATAAGACGGTCGAATTTTTATAAATCTGGGTTTAAAAAGTGTACCAGATGAAGGCTTATACAGCACTTAGGAATGTAGGGCAGATTCATTTGTCGTCCACTTGTCTGCACATATTCGAGCACCACAGCAGTGTCATTAATGAACACTATTGACTGAGCACAGTCACACCTGAAAGACTACCATCAAGTATGTCCTTTTTGTGTGACTGTGTGTGTGTGTGTGTGTGTGTGTGTGTGTGCGTGAGTGTGTGTGTCACCTACACTGCGTGTAAGGGGTCACTCTCATGTGGAGCGTCCCACATGGTTCAAGATCAGCCAAACAGACGCATGAAGCCAAAGATATCACACTCAGATGCATGTATGACATCATGCAATTTGCTCACTGCTGCATCAGAGGGAAACAGTTCGGATGAAGCTGGAATACATTATGTAGAGATTGTTATTATAGTATATGATTTATATTCGGCAAACAGAAGGTGGAAGCTTGCTGATTTGATGTGTTGTTTGTCTCAGTTAGGGTTGACTGCATCATTACTGTAGTGTGCCGCCTGGGTCTATTCAGTGTCAGGGGGTACAGGAGGCATCATTAATAATATTAACAAGGCCATCAAGCCTAACATGATCTTTCTCAAGGGCAGGCTTGATACAGAAAGGAGAAATCTCAGTGTAACAATGCAGGCGAGAGCTGTAAGCCGTGTGAAAGAAATTCCTTCTTGCAAAACAAAGCCTTTACCCTACAGTTCTTTACATATAAACACATAATTTGAAAACCCATTGCAGAGAAAATACTTTGTTGAGAGGAAAATCATTAGAACCTTTTTTCAAAGTTACACTGAAACCACAACTGCAGACACCTGTAGGCAATCAGTTCATTAAGCAGTGATCTGAGGCAGGCTGCAATAAATGCCTCCTCTCTGTTGCATGTGCATGCAGAGCAGGTAGCTTCAAGGTAGCTGGGCTACTGTTGCTTTGACGGGGCTGCATGCTTTTGCACACAGAAATGGCCTGTGGAGTTTATTTGGGGTATGTTTTTGTAGTTATTTTAATTGTGTGCTGAATTGATTTGCTGTTCTTTTTTTACTTTCTGACCCCACTGTCCTTTTTTTTACTGTGCAGGATCTTGCTGATTTGCTTACTTCAAGCAGAGCATGTATGCTGTTTATGGGCCAAACAAAGTGAGCAGAACACAAGTGTCACTCATTTTGCATTGTGACTTACATGCTGTAGATATTTACTCTTGTTTGTCTTACAGCTCAAAGCTCACAGGGACAAAATGGCAACAGATATGTTGGCTTCTTGCAACAGCATAGTGGACTAGGAAGTCTTGGTGGCAGCTATCCCCAGAATCAACTCAGACAGGCCTCAGCCCAGAGCAGTAGCCTCAACACAGAGACTGCAATTAGCAGTGGTTATAATCAAGGACCTTCTGGTGATGGCAAAACACAAACTCCTTCACAGCCAGCTCCCAGTGGCCATGCTTCAGTCAGGTTGGTGTCAAAACCTAACTGGCGAGTGATTAAGCCAAATAAAGTAAACGCACAAAAGGTGCCAAAAAAACCAAACTTCAGCCTTAGCACTTCTATTGCTAGTGGAAGCTCTGTGAGTAAGCACAGTCAGAGCAAGAATGACCTTACTAAGGTCAGTAAGAAGAGAACTTGGTCAGCTCAGCAAGGAACACAACGTACTAACAAGTATTTGTCCAGCAGTTCTGCATCTTTTCAGAGCAAACCAGTCTTCCACCAGTCTGCAGCACAGAATGCGCCCAGTTCTGCTGCTGAAACACAGTCCTACTATGGACAAAGAGGCTACTCTCCTATGACATCTTCCAGCCTGTTTAGTGCAGGTGCCCCTGAGTCTGAGAGAAACTCTGTTCGAATGCAAACATCAGCCACTGCTCCTGCTAGAAGAGTGACATCGCGACGTAGCTCTAATGCTTCTAAACCCCCTCACTTCACATCTCAACCTGAGGGAACTAGAAATAACCCCAGCCAAACTGAAACTAAACCATATCAAAGCAAACTATTTCAGGCCCCTGGAGGAAATGCCCAAGGAAGTTACAAGCCTACTTACACATCCAGCATGGCCTCAAGCCCTGTAAGTTACAGTCAGTCTGTTTCAGGGTCCAACAAACAGAATGCACCTGTAAACTTCCAGCCACGCAGTCCAGAGACGCGCTCAGCTCAAAGGTTGAGCTACAAACCAAGCTTCACCTCCACTGAGCAGGTCTCAAGCAGCACAAGCTCTCTTCATGCACCCTGGAAAGACAGAAACCAGTCCCAGAGAGCTCATAACCTCCCTGCCTCTGGGAGCAGCAGAGCAGGACCCCCTGGTAAACGCTTCGCCCCAACCAAAATTTATAACATCCCGAATCGCTTTGGTGGTTTTGCTATTAGACGGCTGAAAGACCCTGATGATCAGAAGGAAGTAAGTGCCACAAAGCCACAGCAGACCTACACACCTCCATCACAGCAGAATGTGCCTTACAAGCCAGAGGTCCAGAGTGTCCAGCAGAAGAGCAAATGGAGGAGGATCAGGCCGTCTAGAATATAAGCAGGTGAGTATTTGACTATTCCTTAATGATCTGTTCTTTAAGCTGATTTCTCACTTGTCATTCTTCCTATAGGTGCAGCAGATGTCCTTGGATGAAGACTTAGTGTTTTGAAATAAATTTATTAATTTAGATCTTTCTCTCGACTTCATATCAGTTGTGCCAATGCATGCATGTTGCTGTGTCTGCTGCCATCTAGTGTGCAAAATGGTTAACTTAAAATCTCAAAATACCCTGTCAGCTTTTACAGATCTATTCTGACCACTTTTAGCTCTAGTGCAAGCTTGAAAAACAAACTACAGCTTGCTGATCGACACTAAAATTAACAACCTGAGGCAGTGAAATATCACACCTTACATTAAATCTGCTTTAATGCTGGATGTACACTAGTGAGAAACTGCAAAATGCTAAGCTGTGGAACTTAGTCACGGCTGTCTGCAGCTAAGTAAGTTGCCTGAAGTCTTAAATTGGTTTGGTTTGTTTAAAAATAAAAATCTAGAAGTGATGCAGGGCTTGGAGCCAATCAGTTTAAATACCTCAGTTGCTTTCTGTGAAGACTGAATTTGAGATTAAATCTCAGACCTTTTTAATAAAAAAGCTGTTTGGATAAGCATCAATTTTAAAGCTCCACTCCTATAAGCTGAACCTCTCAGGTTGCACTAATGAAGAGTGAAACTGGTTCTTTTTTAAAAGTCTCTTGCTGTTCTAATACCACATGACCTTCTAAAGGAGTCTTGTTTGCCTTTTACTATACACAACATTTTAGTTTTTTTTTTATTTTGCATCCTGTTCTAAGAGTTTGAACTTGTAAGGCCAGTCTACCATCGTCCATATAACCTTTAATGTAAATTTTTTTTCTCACATTCCATTGTGCTCCTCCTGATTTAATTGTTCTGACAGCTTATTAAGTTAATTGTCTCGAGAGAACATTTTTGCATGTGTAACTTGGGTGTAAATTTTGCAATACTGCAGAGATGTCATTTGTTGTAGATCATCAAGGGTAGTTTGACATGCAAGACATCTAAGAGTTAAGTACACAGAGATGTGCACCACAAGCATGTATGCATTCACCTGCACAACTCTCTTACTAAGTCCAAAGTATCAGTGTGTCTTTGAGTGTCTTGATTTCTGCAGATGCTGAAAGCTTAGATGGTATAAGAGGAGGCACATAGTGACAGCTTCATCCACACAGGCCAGTTAAGGACACTCTTGACCGGGGTTGTCTTCTGTTGAAGCCCTGGTTTTAGGGTCTGAAGGCAGGTTTAGTGGGTACAGGAGTGGGTGCAAAGCTGTAGTGCTGGAGCTCTGGTTGGTTGACATCCACTTTCAGGTGCCCCAGAAAACGTAGGAGTCCTGCCCTGACATTAAAAAGTCAGGAATATTTGATATGTTATCAAGTATCATTACATACAGAATATAATGTCAGCTTTAGCTTATTACAACTTATTCACTAGAGGTCACTTTTGCAGTACTAATTTAGGGCTTACTTTGTTGATCGAGAGATACCATATGCTCTCCATGTTGTTCTGTCCTCAGTCATCCTGCTGAACTGGTCTGGGGAATAGATTTCCCTTTCCTCATCATGAAAATGTCCTCTCTCTCTGGTGGGTCAGCACACTGCAAGTCTGGGGCCCAATGCTGCTCTTAAAGCTCCTACAGTTACCATGTGTTACCACAGGGAAGCACTGCAGGGGACAGGCTGTATGCTGGAGGAACATTCATAAAAATTTTAATCAAAAATCACTTAAAAGGGACAGTATGACCTAAGAGACATGTATTTATGTTGCCATGAACTATTTTCCCACTTTTATCGGTTACAGCCCCTCCGTCTTTATCTCAGCTGTGATATTTCAGTTAAATACTTGAATGGGCCTCTGTCAACACAAAAGAGCAGAGATAACATTGGAATGAGATCTGGATCAGAGAGAGATCCCCCACTAAAACCAGACCTGAATACATCTTTGATATTACCATTATATTTTTGGCATGGCACAGGTAGTATGAAAAATGATCTCCTCTTATCTCATGAGCAAGTCCTTAACACTAAGCCTGCCAAATTTGCTTTTTTCTCTCTTTTCCTCCTTTATCGTCTTGCCTGACAGACTTATATGAAATCAAATCAGACTTGCCTTCTTGTCATTTGGCTGTCAGTCAACAGGACAAATAACAGTGTGACTTGCAACATTATTATGTAACATAACAGATCAAGATTGAGCATTCAAGATCATTTGATTGTCATTTTACAAGTTATTTGTAAGGTAAAATACAGTTCTTTTTCCCTTACAAAAAGAAAATTAAGTGAATGCCTTCTATCACTCTTCTGTTTTTTTCTGTAAAAATTAAGTTTGAAGTATCTTACAAAATAAAGCAGTTTCTGGACTTTTTCTACCAGGGTGGAAATGAATGATGTTCATATTAGGCTCTTTGTAGCATGTATTCCCAGGAACCTTAAATTGTTGGTGCTCTGTCCTGCTCTACCTCTGCTCCACTGATGTAGACAGGGTTAGGGTTAGCACAAACAAGACAGTTAAAATATGAACAAACAAACCAGCTACGTAAAGGGAAGAAAGACAGTATCACACCCCTACTGAACAAGGCATGTTCATAAAAACTGTTAAAATATCTGCAGATACCAAACAGAGGCACTACAAAGAGGAGTAACAGACCATATTCTGATTTTGAGACCTTGTGACAAAGGTAGGAGTATTACACAAGTCTATGTCAACCACTGGGACACATCCTGACTTTTGATAAACTACAAACATCCTGAACTAAAGTCAGATAGATTTACGATTCAAGGGCAAAGACTGTTTACTTACCACCACTGATTATGCTCCGCTGGCACATGATATGAAACAGCAGTTTTCTAGCATTTGCACACCATAGAAAAGTTGAGACCCAACATTCTGAAAAACCGTTTAACACTAATCAAAGAATAGCTTACAAAAATGCTCTTAATATCATCGTTGTGCACAGGACAGCTTCACATAAAAGTACCAAATGTAACACGAATCACAAGAATGTACCAGTATTATTAACAGAAAAGGGGATATAATTATTTTTTATGACAATCTCTGAACTGTGTTTGTAAGATGATGTCTAGTCTCCAACACCACAGTGGTTTGTAGTACGCTCTATTAAGCTCTGTTAAGTATTTCTATAGTAAGTCTGTTTAAAATTAGCAACTATTATGCATGCTAAATCTTTAGGTAGTCTGATTAGTGACAATAAAAACATTACAGTCTTATGAAGAACAAGTCAAGTAAAAACGTTCTAAAAGATTTTTAAAAATAAACTTATGGTTAAACGCTGCATACACTTAAAGGTCTGTTTAGCCCTTCTATTGACTCAAGCTTATTATAACATTTAACACACACATATATATATATACATATATATCGATGTGTTTAACTTAACATCTAAATTCAAGTCTACAAATTTGATAAACTTTGAGTTAAAAGGGACCTAGAAGTTCACCAACAGCCCTTAATACTCTTTAAAAACAAGCGAAGAAGAGGCCCTGGTTTGTTTACACTTGCACGTGCTGACATTCTGTCGTTTGCTCCACACAGTTCCATCGTCTCCATGGTTACATAAATATAGCTTGACTGCATTTTACGAAAAATTGCTCAGTCGCCATCTTTGTTTCTAAACTTTCGATGTCGATTTCGACAAAAGTACTCCTTTCAAACCTAAATAATGGTATTTTCAAGTAACAACACCACTATCAACACATTCCACACATTTCCCGGGAGTTTTCATACATGCAAACCTACAAATAACAAGTTAACATCAAATAACACTTCAATCAATGTTTAAATCAGTTACCATTAAATTTTTAATCACCACTCCAACTTAAATTTAACAGGTTCTATTAATTTTTGTACTTAGAAAGCCTTCAACGTTTTAGGGGAGGTTAATTCATGATTTATGAATGAAAAACATACATTTCTTACTTGCTTGAGGATTATTCAGGTCATGCAGCAGGTCTTCATCTGCCTTAGCTCGTCTGTTAGCAGACATCTCTCCTGTAAGTGTAGTCCTGTAGTTTTCTCGATGTATACTAGTTCTTTTAAATATTTTTTTTTCTTTATCCAGAGGTTCAGCCCCCTAAAAGGGTTCGTTTCCCAAATGCTTTTGGTGCCTTGGCTCTCCGAAGAATTCGGCTTTTAAGCTTTCGGGTTTTGCAGGTCAACTCGTGTCCAAGTTCAGGTGCGAAGTGGCAAAGGTGAAGGTCTGCACAACTAATGTGACCTCAGTCGCGCGTCACCGCTCGGTTTCCATGACGTTTACTGCGGTTTAAATAGTCACAGTTCTGGAGTTCCCGCAGCATCTGATGCGTTCATACACATGACAGAGAGCAATAACATGTTTAAAGTCAACCTCATCCATGTTCACACAGTTTAATTTCTTCAAGGTGAAGTCTAAATGTAAAGTGCTTATTAATGCGTGATATGAATAAAGGATTATAATGAATAATACTTCGCATCTGAGTTGATTGTGTTGACCTGTCCGCTCAAGTAAAGTCATGTTGTATACTAAAACTAATATAATTAGGTAAAGAAAAAAACACACATATTTCTTTATTTACCTACTCAGAGTGACTTGACTTGATGATGCTTAATGTTAATGCTAATCAAAAGGAATCCATGATACATCAGTTGTTACCTTTATCAATGTAATACTTAACTCAGTTGTACCACATATTTAATTATTATTCTTATTTTCCCCACACATTTCCTTTTTCTAACCACATTTCCAATTTTCCTTAAACCTTCATATTAATGGGGTGTGCATTTTTATGTACCTCCAGAGCAATGATTGTTCAAGAGTTCGTGTGTGTGAGTGTGTTTCAAACTGGTAGCCTGCGTTGTGAGAGATGTGGACGTCTACCAGCAAGAGAGGTTCTAGTAAAAGATGCTTAAAGTTGCATTGTGACTAAAATCAGGAGAATATTTTGCTGCTTTGACTGTTTTTTTTAATTTGATTTAATTTAGTTGTCTCCTCCATGAAGTTGTGAGTATCCCAGTGTCATGGAAGTGCAATAATTGTGCGCTTTCAAAATGAAGTTGAGTCAGCATAGTAGGTGGTATTGTTTTTTTACCTCTTGCAACATCGTCTACATGTGTTTAGCTCACTTACATTAAGTATATTTACGGCTCCAATTAGAGATGGAAAAATGCCTGAAACCAGAATGAACATGTTTTACTGTAAATAGGCATAATCTCACTGAGGTGGAACACTGAGCAAAAAGAGCAAAGGTGGAATGGGCAAAGGCACTTCTTTTCAATTCTGCTGAGTGAAATAGATTCAAACCTACATTCTTTAAACAATCTTTTCGTTGCCATCATGCAGTGAATATTAGGTCCTTTTTTGAACACAGCAAAGGGGAAACAATAATAAACCCCCCCAGAGACACACTGTACTTTGCTATTCTTGCCAGATGAGGGCACCATATCTACAGCGAAAATAAAGAGAAGCCAGGTGAAGTACGAGATGATTTCATACTGTATATTGGATACACAATATGTAGACAAAAAGTGAAATTTAATAAAGATGCAGTGCATGAAATAGACCAACAGCCCTGCTGATACACACACACTAAACTCTAAAACCAATTGTAAACTCAATACGGTGCATATGGACCTTATCAGCTTTAAATACAATGTACTGTGATGCAAACTCATTTTTATAACCTATCAAAGCATATCTGACCATGACTTCTGCTGCAATCAATATTTGTGCATATGGATATTGACAGAATTCCAGTGAGTCTGTTACAGAACACTTTAGAACACTTATCAGTGCTGTGAGTGTGTTGGAAGCAAAGCTACGTGAGCAGGGATGGCATGATGGGGGGACTCCGAAAGATTTGTTAGAAGCTTTGTTGATGCAATTATAACGGATCAAGAATCTCTTTAGAGACATGGAAAATCTTTGGCTGTGTTTGTGTGTGTGTGTGTGTGTGTGTACTACTGGCTGCCATGATTGTTTGTCATGGCTCCTCTAAATATCCATGACAGATGTCTTCAGGCCTCAGCGAGCTTCAGGTGCCAGTAAGAATGAAATGTAATGCACAAAATCTCCTGTTTGTCAGTGTAGGTGTAAATGAGGTTGTTTTAAGGCATCTGTAGCTTAGACTCTTCACTTCGCATGGATCTGGTGTACTGGACAGATGTGGCAGGTAGATTTCACTAATCGTTTTCAGATGCAGCTGCAGATGGGCTGGATGGTTTTTCAGATTAAGAATGTTCATAACCAGGTTCACCCATTTGTCTTTGTCTCCATTTTCTTCTTCCATCCTGAACATAAATGCAGAAGCCCGTTTCTGCCAATGTGATGAAAAAAAGATTCTTTATGTTATTATAATGGGAAACCTTCTCAGTATTATGAATTAATATCTAAGGAAGAATGACTCCATATCTTAAAATAATAAGGAACTTTCCCAAAATAATGACATGACTTTATTTGAACATGTTATTATCTCAAATTAATGAGAAACATTTTTAAAATAATGAGAGACTTTCTGAAATTAATGACAAACTGTTAAACAATGGCTTAGTTTCTACATGATAAGACTACTTTAAATTTGAACAGGTCTGTGTGTTGTTTCATCACATGCACAAAGCAACAATAGCACATGGGTGAGACAAAGCTTAGCAGACTTGAATGGATACCATTGTTAGAGATGACATGAAATGTGAATTTAAAAATTCTGAAGTGTTATTGATGTTGAAGGCATAATACCAAAGAAAATGGAAAAGAACTTTCCCAGTAGTAATCACATAGAGCTATTTGGTGCATTCAACTTGGCAATGACCAGCTCAAGTCAAAATATTGACAAGAATTCTTATTATTTTGAAATATCAAGTCAATATACTAAGATCGATTCTCATTATTTTGACAGAAGCAACTGTTTATTTATAAAATTTCTCTTATTAACTGTACTAAGTCATTATTTTGAGATATTAAGTCAGTATTTTAAGAAAGTTACTAATTATAATGACTTTAAAGATCTTTTTTGTTTGAGATCACATTGGTGAGAATAGGCCTCCACACTGAACAGCATTTGACTACTTAAACATTATCAAGCTGTCCATAACTACAGTTCTTCAAATATTCACTGTGGGTAAAAATCACAAACCTTAATGCCTTTCAGAGGGCCAATAAAAAGCTACAAGTGTGTCTTTTTTGTGCCTTTAGTTAAAATAATCCCTCTTACTGCCATCTATTGACTGTGATACAGAAGAAACTTGCCTACCAATATTATGAAATATTTTACTGAGGTGTTCCAATGGTTTTAGAATTTTTTCAAATACAGTATCGTGATAATGTGAGCTGAGGGTTTGTGACTTACCTCAATAAACCTGTGTATCACTGTGTTATTACAATCAAAGTCCTCTAGAGAGCACAATGGGACAGAAAATGAAAACATCACTGTCAAGAGGACTCTAATGTGAATGTAGAGCCAATGTTTGTCACACAATTATGTAATAAAAAAACATGAATCCAGGTTACAATCCAAAGTCCAAACTCTTTCCCTCTAGTGCATCAACAAAGAGCACCATCAACACGTGCTTTCAAAGCTCCTACGACAAGATTTCAGTTTACTTTTTTGGTTTGACTTTAGTCAGCTGGTTCAACTCTTTGATCCAGAATGAATGTCCTGCTGACCCGGAGAATTTTCCTAACCACCACCATGAGGTTGAAATATGTGATTCTGAATAAAAACATTACAACAACTTCAGATATGATGCCACTTAATTTAGTAAAGACAATTATTAAGAACTTGTGCTGACATAATTTATCCAAGTTGTGGAGTAGCTGTTTAATTGGACAGGAAGCATAATGCATTTAAAAACTGCATATGGTTCAATTTTATGCTTAGGCACTCAGAATCCAAGCAGCGTACTCTGGATTATTTCAGGAGATCCATGTGCCTTAAAGCATTCAAGAAAGTCAATGTTTGGAAAAGGAAGTGTGGACTTTACTTTGGATTACTTTGCTTTCATGTCTCTTTTGTGCAAGGGATCTTGATCTCAATGAGGCTTCCTGAATAAATAAAGCTAAACTAAAGGAAAACCACATCAATAGATAGCAGCAGTCTTCGAAAATGGAGTTGGTGCTACAATTAGCTCATGCTGACTGTTCTGTTTTTAAAGATGCTATTTTATTTTGCCATTGAGGACTACAATAGAAATAAATATTTCAAAAGTCTATTATGCTGTCTACTGGGGTAAAATCTAAATGGATCTTTTTGACTTATAAGATTGTGCATCCCAAATTAACTTGGGCTCACAATAAGCATGTCAGACTTCTCGTTTTCCTAGTTGCTTTGGTAGTGTAAAACTGAGTCCTAACCTATAATCTCTCCTCCTGAGAGCTCTTAGAAGTATATGCAGCGTCTGTCAAAATATCAGTGAAATTCAGAGACAACATTCCACGTGGAATTGTTTTTCTCTTCCCCCCCTCTTAGTTATCTGTGTGCATCAAGCAGACTGCCTGTTCACATTCACCTACGAATGTAAATATATATGTGAATACCAGCATGTGTGATCCAGGGACAAGGACAGCATTGCTACGTTGGGGTGAGATGTCATCAATGCAGGAATGGAAAACATGGCTGTGCATTTTACAAGAATCATACTCCACATTGCTGACTGTGTGTTGTGTCTCTGCATCCATATGTAAATATCATAACCATCAGCAGAAAACTGTGTGTTGCTTCAGATACATTAAATCGTCTTTGTGCAGGTGAACTGCAAAGCTCACTGAAATATTCAAGAGTTTGTTAACTACTATTTTGTCTATGTATGAGGGGGATAATAAATAAATCCACAGCAAACGTCTTACGAAGATTTAATGTACATTTATTCTTAACACGTGGAACATATAGTATAAAGATTTCATACTGAATAAATGATATTCATTAAGCCAAAAAAAGGAAAAAAAGAGGAATTTACATCAAGTTTTTAGCTACATCATTTGAAATACAAATATGCAGAATCCGCATCACTGGAAAAAAAAAAAAATAAACAAAATAAAATTAAAATGGTTTCTTCATCGAAGTCTAGTTTGTCATTTATGAAGGAGCTCAAATGGAACCGCAGACATGATTTTTGTTATATTCTCTACACCCAGACCGGAGACAAACTGAAACTTGAAGTTGTGTTTGTTGGGGGTGGCGTTGGACAGCAGCTAAACACCCCCTGGAGCGCGATACAAGCAGGGTGAGGCGCCTAAGTAACGGAGAGGGTGGGCGTCAAGTAATCACATGGCGTTTCTTGATGCAGGGAAACTTGTAATCGTCAAAGATTAAAAATGGTGAAGAGCAACAGAAGTTGAGAAAGAGAGAGAAGTGTAATGTACAACATCATATATACACTGCAGCTTGGACTGCATCTAGAGTTGAGGACCAGTCCTAAAGAGGTGACTTTTTAATATAAGGGTCAAGTCATACAATCAAGGGACAAAGAGAAGAGGTCGGGGTGTTGTAGGTTCACCATACTTTGGGGGGAAAGCCGTTTTCTCTCTCGACATTAACTAAAACTGTTTTTAAAAACTACAGTTTGCTGCCAAGCCAGCGTATCTCAGTGTGAAACAGTATTATTACAGTATGTTTACAGTTTTTAAGGTGTACAGTACAGAAAAAAGTCCTACAATCTACTGCACAGGCCTCCCATGACAGATGTCTGTTCACAGCCAATAATGTGGTTCCTGTGGGGCTGAGTATATAGCATCCAAAGTTACAGCAATTATACCACACCACAGTCCGTGAGTCTATGAAGCCTCCAAACATGAACCATAATATTGTTAAGTCCGTGCCATCTTCCCCCTGCCGACCCCCCAGGGGAGAAAGCGAGCACATGTATCCTCCAAACTCACTGTAAACGAGACAGCAACTTTGGTTACAGTTTTTAATTTTTTCTGGAGATTTTTCTTTTCATTAAAAAACAAGTCCTTTCCGCAGGGCAGCACACTTCTGTCCTATGCCTGGGTCCCAATCTGCTCTTCTTTGTCAGTATCTTTCCATTTCAGACTTTAAAATCCACAACTACTTCATGATATTCCTTCCTTTAGTGAGAAGCAGGGGTAGAAAGACAGTGGAATCCGAGGTGATTTTGCATAAATTAAAAAAAAAAAAAAAGGACAGTCAATTTAACTCTTCACTCACACGCAACAGACATACACACATACAAAAAAAAAGGGGGTGACTGGGAACGGAAAGAGGCAGAGCAGAAACCTCCCCACGGCTGTCATGACTGGCCAATTAGAAACAGTACGTCACAGATCACTTGGGACACCAGAGAGTTCATAAGTGGGGACACCGAGATGTCCAGTAGCCGCGATTCGTACAAAGTGAACTCCGAGTGGTTTTCCTCCACCTTAGCCAGGGCGTGCAGGGCCCTGGCTGCCCGCCGCATCATGTCCACACTGGTGGGCTCGAACTGAGGTGCGCCCTGCATTTGTAGCAGGGAGCTCTGGCTCTGCTGGTACTGCGTGGCAGCTAGGCTGTCCTCCAGGAAGCCCAGCAGGTTACCAACGCTGCCTTTCTGCACAGCAATAGCCCGTGCTGCTAGGCTGTCACCCTGGGCCAAGTTAGCCAACAGGACAACCGCCATTTCCCGGCAAACTGCCACCTTGCGTTCACCAACCAGGCGCACCAGTGATCCGTACAGCTTCTCCAAGCGGCTGAACGGTGGTGTTGCCAGAATGAGGTCGACGTTGTTGTCCTGGATGCTGAGCTTGCTGAGGGTCTCAAGGACCAGTCTCTGGGGTGAAAGTGAGCCATGAGGCCCCAGTGTGGGGAAGGGGTCTAGGGCCTCTGCTGAGGGGCAGACAGCCCAGTGGAGCAGGCCATCCAGCAGCGGCAGGCATATACTTTCTGGATAGATAGAAAGGTCCAGCTGGCCTGAGATGTTCGCCAGAGTGACTAGGCAGTTCTCCCTTAACACCTCAAGGCAGTCCCACCACCACTCATCTCTCTCACAGCTCACGCCTTCATCCTCCTCTTCCTCCTTCTCATAGGTAACTGGTGCCTGTTTGCGTTCTGGGTGCCTGTGATGGAGCAGCACCAGGCGGCCCAACAGCAGCAAAAGCCCTGGGTGTTTTGACATCTCCAGGTCATTCCCGGGAACAAAGGAGAGGCTGCGCACTATGTTGGAAATGCAGATGCAGCGTCGAGCTAATGAGTCCTGCCAGTCAGACAAAGTGCTGAGCGGCGTTTCGTCCTTGCTGTGAGGCTCGTCCTCCAAGATCTTGATGTTACGTCGACTCTGAAGGTCAGGGTTGATGCTGAACAGGTACTTGCCATTCTCTTTCTGCTCTTCGGCACCTCCACGGACCACTTCCTCTGTGACTGACCCTGGGCGAGCAGATAGTACATCATCTATGGTGGCAGTGACTGGTGCACCAATGGGAAGAGGAGGAGGGGTCTTCTCGGCTGGAGACTTCTGGGGTTCAGAAGACTGTTGCGGCTGCTGCAGAGGCTTATCCATCCCATTGAACTTGGATTTCTCTGGGTTTTCTGTCACAGTCTCAGTCACCTGGACCTTCTTGCGGCTCTCAGTTGCTGTCGGTGTGCGTTTTCGCTGCTTGAGAAGGTCCATCCGGCTCTCAAAGTGGGTCTGGATGTGTTCCGTAGTGTCACCACCACCAATGCTCCAGTGTATCAGGCCGCTATCGAAGCTCTGCCGCTGCCCAAGCTTGGACGAGTGATTCACCAGGAAGGGATTCTTCTTCCTCACCACCTTGATGGGGAGTTTATCAAACTTGCTAGCCTGCTTGGGCTTTTCCGAGTGGAGGTTTGGGTCCTGGGAGGACCCTGAGGTAGAGGTATTGGGTTCCTTGATAGAAGACTCCCTTTGCTTCTCCTCTTCCTCAACCTCTGAAGACTTGTGTTTCTGTGAGCTCTCCTCCTCCTGTTTCACCTGGACAAGTGAGGAGGTGTCAGGATTGGTCTTTGATTCCTCTACCTCCTCATCTTCTTCTTCCTCTTCTTCCATGTCCATGTCCTCGCCCTCAGGCATGGGAATTTCATCATCAGAGTCCTCAGCAGCGTTGGGGTCTATGAGGGTGCGCTGACCAGGGTCTCCTACTTCATACTCCTTTAAGATGCCAAAGATCTCAATGAGGCAGCGTCTGAAATACTCCACCACCAACTCCAGGAATCCAGGCAACTAACAGAGAGAAGAAGAGGTTAGTCACAAAATAATCCTATAAACTCATAAATCATGTAACAAGATTGTTGTGTGTTGATGAAAATTTAACAGATCTGATTTACCTGGCACAAGTTAAAAGTAGAAATACTATTGTCATCATACAACAAAATGTTGATGGTATCCAAAGCCCAGGTGCTTTCAGCTAGTAAGCCTGACTTTAGGGACATCATCACTCTCCAAGCCTCTGGAGTGCCTGCAAGAAGACAAAAACAGAGTGAATGTGAGTCAACTTGCTTACAATCAGTTATTACAGCTCTGGATGACAGAGAGAGGACTGTTGATCTGAGCTATCAAGATTAACTATAACCTGTCAGCTGATTCTTATGTTGGCTATTCCAAATATTTGTAATGATTACTACGAGAGCATTAGTTTCAATGAATGGTCCAACAGAGCCCTTTAATTCTCTTCTGAATATGCAATAATTGAAAATAAAGAGCAAGGAATGGAACAGAAGTTTCGTACCAATGTCTTTCATGGTGAGTCGTCTGCGGGGCTTAAGATGGGGTTGGGAGGCCTCCACAGAGCCAGGAGGGAAGGCCACATCTCTCCTGATCATGGGTTGCTGCACAGGGGCCTGGCCTATGTGAGAGGCAGGTACTGGGGGTCCAGCTTTCTGCACTTTGATGCTCGGATGCATGTAGGGGGACTTGCTTGGTGAAGTCCTGCTCTCCAAGGGCCTGGGCATTGGTGCTGGGCTTGACACCTGAGGAATGTGGTTCTGGGAAGTCTGGTAAGTGGAGGGCAGGGGTCTGGTCATCGGAGGTCCAGAGCCACCAGGGCCAAATGGTGGCTGCCGCTGGTTGACGTGGCTAGGCCACTGACCCTCATGGTTCATGCGCTGGTCTGACGACATCATCTCCTCTGAGCGATTCATGCCATGGTAGCCAGGACCTTGGCTTGGTACTGGAGGTCCCTGTCGGTTGGTATAGTTGGGAAAGCCCATCTCATTACGGCCCTGCCACATTGGGCCCTGGGGACCATCAGGACCTGAAGGCATGGGGCTTGCCATCATCTGAGGAGGCATTGGGGACTGGGAGTTGGGGCCTGCAGATGTTGGTCCTCGATCCCGGCCAAAGGGAAAGGGAAACTGGTTCTGTGGGCCTGGTGGTCTGCGGTCCCCTCCGGGATATGCATTATACTGATTATACATGTCCTGTTGGCCCTGGGGCCCTGAGGACTGGGGTCCTGGCTGCTGCTGGCCACTGTAGGGTACGTTGTACATTTCTCCCTCATGCCGCTTGGCTGGAGGACCATATCCTGCATCTACAGGACGCTTGTAGTTCTGTCAGAAGAAAACATTCAGCATTTGTTTTTTTAACAAATGAGTATCTCAATACAACGATATAAAGAATAACCAGTGCTTGCATCTGCTCAACAGAATTCTAGCACAGAATGACAGTTTACCTTCAGTAGATACATAAATATATATAAGGTAATATATACATTGTTAACATGCATCTGTAATTGAAAAAATATTAAAAAGACAGGAATCCAGTTGTAGTAGGAGCACTGCAAATGCCGAACAAAATGTTCTCACCGGTTGCTGCTGTGGATACATTCCTGGCTGTTGATTTGGGTATGGACCACCAGGGGGAGCTCCTTGGCCAGGGAACTGATTGGTATAGGAGTCATGCCTGAAAACAATAACAAAAGTTCACACAACTACATTTCACATTTCTTCTTTACAGTAAATGCACAGACAGTTGTAGTATGCAACTCCTACGCTCTTAGTCCTATCAAACTGGCAAAATGCCTTTAGACAACCTTTCTCCTTTTTCTTTAACATTGACCAGTCTAAACATTGAATGAAACTGACCGTTGCTGTGGTGGAGGGCGGCTGGGCGAGTACATCCCTGTGTCGGCTCCAGAAGGCATCATGTTTGGCTGAGGAGCTCCTGGTCCCATACTGCCGTCAGGACCCATGCCCGGCTCCTGTCTGTAAACCCAACAAACCACACAGATAAGCTGATCTCACCTAACCGGATATGCAAGGGGACAGTGGATAGTACAGGCCTGTTCCAATAGTTTTTGTATGTATGCTGACTCCTTGGAGATGATGCAGTATGTTTACCTTCGGTCATATCCATAAGGGTACTGTTGCCTCTGACCCATCTGCATGTTGCCCATAGGGCCTGGTGGGCCTCTGTTATACTGTTCTCCCATTCCACTGTTTGGGCCTGGCTGCATGAACTGCTCTCCAGCTTCAAACAGAAAATAAGAGATCCCTGTTAGGTTCAGCACTAACAGAACTCCTACAGCCATCTGATATGCTGGTTTGGCCGTTGCTCACCTTTCCTCATGCCACCAAAGGGGTCCTTATTGGACTCGTAGGGACCCATTCGACCCATCATCTCTGGGCCACCCATTCCAGGCTGGTAACCCTGCGAATTGGGAGTCATGGCGTTCCTTCTTGAAAACGCTGGGTCTCCACCATCAGCAAAGGGGTCCTGCAGGTTTACACTACTCCTGTAGGAGGGCAGGAGGTTTGTTAGTGGAATAAATTACTTTTTGCTTAATAAAAACATGTTCATGGTTCCTAAATGAGTTGTTTCAACATACTTGTGTTATCCATTTTCTTTTTAAAGCCATACATTTCAAGGCATTAAAACTTTTGTGGGGGCCATGCTCAGTAAATGCATCTACTGTATATATTTATTTATTCTGCAGTTTATGTGGATGATATTACTGTTCTTCATGTTTTCTTGAGTTTCAATTACTGTTTTCATTGAAGTTACTTTCCAACCCCAAATATTATTTATAGGAATTTTTGTTTTTTCTCTTTCTCTGCTTCTATGTTCTTCTTTAACACTTAACATGCTACTTTACTGTGTGTATCTTATCATGATCTACCATTACGTAATTTAGCATATTTTCCTGCTTGCTGTATTCTATTTTTACTTCCTAATGCAATAATCCATTTTCTCCAGGGGGATCAGTTTCATTTTACTGTGGTGACTCATTATATGTTTAGGTCAGAGAAACATGATATGGTTTCTAACTCGTACCTGACGCCAGGCATAGGAGGCATTTGCGTGTGTGGAGTAGAGGCTGGGGTTGGGGGCTTTAGGTCTCCCCCCTCTGCCATCGAGCTACTTGTGGACTGAGGAGTCTGGGGTCCTTGCAGGGATCCAGAACCAGCTGCAAAACAAGGATGCACACAGTAAGTATCTGAACCAACAATGAAGTCCTCTGGTTTGTAAAATTTATTTTGTTTTATTCCAGAAAATTCAAAGCACATCCCCTCCTCCTCTCCTCACTACAGGAATAAAGGAAAGAGTTGATAGAAAGTGAAGAGGGATAGTCTTGTGGATAGGCTGAGCACTGCTGGGGGCTTTCAGGAACACATGCTGCTTTTGGCAATCCTAAATCCCATTAAGAAATTCCTGAGCGCTGCACAGAGGAACACAGTTTGTGTCAAGCTGACTGGCTTTTGAGTGCACAGCAAGCGAAAATGTTGAATCTTCCAGCTCATCACAGCATGCCAATCCCCCCCTCCACATCCCCTGCCCCCCTTCATCACCCTCCTCCTCAACCACCGCTGGCTCTTGGAGTCACCAGGAAACAATGATCTAAACCCTGTCTCTGACAGATTACTGCCTGACCTGTAGAGACAACAGACGCAAGTTGTGCACATGTGCATGAGACTGTGTAAGGATTGTTTGTGTTTTGTGTGTGTATGTGTGTGTGAGACATAGTAGCTCTCATCCTTAACTTCAGCTCAGGACTTCTCACTATTAGCACGCCAGTCTGATGACTCACAGGTTCCCATTCATTAAACCGGCACACACACACACATATACACACACAACACCAGGGTCACTGGCAGGTCACATTTATTCACATTTTCTCACATCACCCTCTCGCCTCTCTCGCTCTCACACGTACACACACATTAACCGGCTCCCCCTTCACTCCACCCTCCCCCCCTCTGGGCAGGGATTTCCCTCTACTAAAGATGAAGGGAGGAAAGGGGAGGGGGAAGGGGAAGGATCTCGTGAGGACGGAAAAAATAGCATGGTAAAAAGAGAGAGAGAGAGAGAGAATTGCAATTTTTACACACACACACACTCTCACACACATACACGCACACACTCAAGCCTCTTCCCCCATTCATCATTTCTGGCTCAGTACTAATCTCCAGGGAGTGTTGCCTTGCCTCTGTAGCCCTGGGCCAGGCACCAGGCAGCGAGGACACGTCACCGACGGGGCATCGCTATCGCCAAATCACCTCCCGCTCCAACCCCCACCCCACCCCACCCACTTCCCATCCCTTCTTTTCGTACTAACTAGAGGGCTGATGCCAGCTGACAAGCACCCTGATGTCTCCTGTAACAGCACCCCGGCGCTGACTCAGTGCCCCACGTCTGACAGCCTGGGTCTCAGCCAGACTGAAGCAACACGTGGTCGCTCCTGGTGTGGTTGATCCTGGCAGCTAAAACCAGAGTCCCTCCAAAACAAACAGCTTTCAGGCGACACATCGTCACAAGACCCCCTCGCTTCATCCCCCTTAACCTCTGACTGACTGCCAGTTTACACACTGACTTTTTCCCATCATTCAGAGTTCATTGAAAGATTTGGCATGCTGGTGGCATCACTGTTCACGCAAAAGACAACAAGGGGAGTTTGAAAGGACAGGCCTTATGTCATGTCCTGTGCAAATGCCAGGAAGCATTCCCAAATGAGATGTGTTCGTAGAACTGTCCTGAGGATGTGGTGTAGTTCGGTGACTTACAGCTTCAGCACAGTCATTTACAACTCCTCCAATATACCCTAAAATAGCAGTGATTTATGGGGGATGGCTTTCCCATACAGGAGATGACAAACGATGATCTAACATCAGCTTTTAACACTGCAATTAATAGGATACAATAAAATACACTCGTTTATAAAGCAGATGATATGAATCAAATAGAGCAAGTGGGATGTGATAAATTGCATGGAAACCACACTGCAACCCAGGGAGAAAGTGAAAATAAAATAAGCATTCACTCACTGGATTTGAGTGTGTTTTAAGAGGGGGGAAGACATGGTGACGTGTGCTCACCTGGGCTGGGAGGCTGGATCTTTGTCTGGTTCTTTTTGGTATCCGTGTTGAAGAAATCCGGGGGCGGGTCCTCACCACGCTCGATCTTGCACTCAAAGGCGTACAAACATTGGATATACTGTTTTTTCAGCGAACTGGCTGCGCTGCTCGACGTGCCTACGTTCAGGTTGGTAGCCAGCTCCCTCCACTTTTTGTTTTTGTTCACCTGGTTAGCGACAGAAGAAGGAAGCCGCTCAAAGAGTTGCACACAATAGCTTTATAGGAATAACAGTGCTGTCTGTTTTAACGTGTGATATACACATCAAATTCAGGAGAAACCCTGGCATACCTGGGTGAGGCCGCCAATCTCTTTGACGGACACATAGAGTCTGAAGAGATCGAGGGGCTTGCGTCCCACTGCAGGCAGGTTGTTCATGCCCATGGCCTTCTCCTCAGCGAATGCCAGGTATCGATCTACCCACATCTTTCTCTCTGGCTCTGGGCCTAGCTCGTACAGACGAGTTATCTTCTCATTGGTGATGGTGGAGGAGCTCGACTTCTACAGGACAGATGAAAAGGAGGAAATAAAGAGATTAAAAAAATATAAAAAATCGCTTAAGAGCAAAAACACATTCAATGTGTGGATTTCAAACACCTACCTTTTTAGATTCAGGCTTGGGAGTTCCATCCACTTTGTTGTTCATCTTCTGGGCAGGGTTCATTTTTTCCATGCCAAACTCCGAACTGGGAGCCATTCCTGGGTGTTCAAAGGTAAAAAGGGGAAGCAAAAAAAAAAAGAGAGAGATTTCCAGTCAATAACACCCTTTCATGGACAACAATCTCTTGGGTCACAGTGAGATAAGAACCAAACGATTAAGGTTTCTGTGTATCTGTTTCTCACCTGGGGTGTTGTTGGCCATATTAGCTCCCATGGGATAAGGCCCTGGCCCTCCCTGGTTCATCATTCCATGCATGCTGTTCATGCCAGGGCCGTATGGAGAGCCTGCTCCCATCATGCCCTGCGACATGTTAGGATAGCCAGGAGGCCTAGAGAAGAGAACGCTTGTTTAGAGAGGAAACTCAAGAAAACTGAGATTCTACAAGCTGATAAAGCCCCATCATTATAAACAGGAAAAAAAAAAGAGGCTTACATTTTATTTAAGTGTTTTTTTATGTCTTATTGTTTGATTCTATATCAAACCTATGCTTTCTCCTTGTCTTGCATTTAATGGATTTAGCTTATTCTGTGGGAAACATCAATTTACGTCATACAGCTCTAGCATTGCCAAGCCCACAAGAGCCTCTCTGTAGGCTGAGCTGGCATCCTCGCTGGGGAAAGATGTGATTCACTGATGTCAGAGACCATCTCCTGCTCTCTCATTCTCTCCACTTTTTCCTTTTCTCTTATAGATAAGTGTTTGGTCTGCTGCCATTTACTCTGCAACACACTCAAGCAGCAAAACACACAACGGACTGGTTTGCACGTGGGAAGAACCAGTCATTTGTCATGGTCACATAACCAGCACACAAGGACATACACATTCAGTTGAAAGATGAGAAAAAAAAAATCTCCTTCTGGCTGGAGAGTCTTAATACAATGAGCCGTATTGACCCTCACCAGTCAGCAGCGACCTAATGTCTCATTGAGACACTGCCGCAGCTGTAAGCACCCACCTGGTGTGTATGGAGTTTGTGGGTCCGTGGTGCATGGTGGGGCCACCGTCCTTCCGGTTCATGCCTGGAGGGGGACACATCCCGGACCCAACCTGAGGAGGCATGCCACCCATGTTTGAGGCCATCCCAGGACCGTAGGGCCGAGCACCCATCTGCCCTGGGCCTATTCTGCCAGGCGGGATGCTTCCATAGGGAGCCCCGCTGCCCTGACCGGGCATGGGGTTCATGGTGCCGCCCATGCCGGGACCACTAGGGTAGTTGGCATTGGGCATCCCTGCATAGCCGGGCTGCCTGGGGTAACCTGGATGGGTCAGAGACAGACGGATATATTAATTTTAGCCTGCAACACCCATAATTCAGGATGACCACTGCTACACCAGACAAGACTTTTGCTAAAGAGCTGAGTGCATCAATGCATCCAAACTGATGGATGAGATTTTTGCACACTTACGGCAGATTTATGCTACGTCTCATTATGTACTGCTTGCTTCACTCTAACATCGAACAGGGTTTCATGCCATTCTCCTGGGTTAATAAACTGTGTTTCGGTCTGAAACAGAGAAATCTGTGGAGGTACTTCTACTCATCTCTCCCTGCCGTGATAAAGGGTTTCAGCAGTCCGACTCTAAATTTACCTCTGTGCTGCCTGTTCTGACAAACAGCCTGATGAAGCGGGCTTTATCTGGCCCTCGCTGTTCGCTGCTATGACTCATAGCAGAACTTCTTCAAAGCCCACAGAAACCATCTGAGACTTCAAAGTGACGTGATATAATTTCATAAATATATGAAGTGAGAGGAAACTTCAAAGCCTTTTTTTAAAATCTGGGCTATTTATCAAATTGTGTAAACTCATTCATAATATTTTTAGGATTTGAAAAAAAAATAAAGAGCATGAAATGACAGAGCACATCGCACTGATCGGCACTGTACTCTCCTCTTGCCTTCACCATTGGGTTAACCAGTGTAAAGGACCTTTAAAGCAACACTCCTGCCCTGAGGCCTCACCTTGTGGACCATACTGGCCACCCTGAGGCCCGTAGTTTCCCATGGAGTTGTTCTGGGGATAGGGTCCCATCCCAGTATGTATCTGGCCTCCTGAAGACTGGCGTGGAGATAAGGCAGAGCCAGGCTGTCCAGGGGACCCATAAGGGGGCATCTGAGGGTTACGCATGAACACTGGAGAGAGGATTTGCAGGAGACGTCATTAAAAACACAATTTTTCACTTGCAAAACAACAAAAATCACATACAAACAACTCTGCATGTGTTAAAACAGGTGAATACAAAACACATTATGAGCCTGTGTTAAAAACCTAGCTCGTTCCTTCCTCACAAACACAGAGCGGAACATTGTGTCTTTCTGCTGTTACTCTCATTTGACCTGGCAAATAGACTACAAGCACATTCTTATTTAAAGATACAGCCTGGGGGAGTGTTTACAGGGGGAAGGAATGCATACAAATGCAAACAATCACACCTAAAGCTGCTGAGGACGTGGCAGAAATTCTTGCTTTGTAGTCCACTGAGCTGAGGAGGGGTTGGGTGCTTTTATTTGATAAAGACATCACAGTTTGAGTTTGCTATAAAAGCTCTGGGTGCATTATCAACACTCACCCCTGTCCTGGCCCATGGCTGACTGGTTCATGGAAGAGTGCATGATGCTGTCCGACTGGACGCTGGGTGGCCGAGGAGGCATCTGATTACCTGCAGGACAGCGAAAACACAAAGGCTCAGGAACTGATAAACAGGGTTAAAATACCTTTAGACCTTTGGAAATCTAATTGTCTTGATATCTGCAGTCTTACTTGTTTTTAAACTTTAAAATAGTAACCATCAAATGACAATAGGCCAATCAAGTCCAAACAAAAAATAAAATTAAAACTAAGACAGACTATGACAATTTCACGTTGGCTGCCCATTAAATGCTCTCAGCAATAAGTTGTTGGAGGCATCGTAACTTCTGTTTATCTGGCATATGGTTGTTTTTCTAGCATCATGTGAGCAGAAGATGTTCCCATCTGGAAAGTCACTTGATAAATGATAAATGTGATCCGTTGTATTTGTCAGTGAGCAAGGGTTGAATGAAAACTCTAAGCTATTTCCTGTTTGTTTACTGGATGTTTCACATGGCATCCAGCTCCCTATAAAGAAATGCACAGCAATAATAAATGAATAGCATTTTGAGCACTTCTCTCATCCTTCAACTAACCAAAGTGCTTTGGAATACAAGTCTGCCTTCACCCATTCACACACATTTAAACACCAAATGTTAGACGGCTCCTCCATAAGGTGCCAACCTGCTCATCGGGAACTCATGCACATACATTCTCATGCCAATGAAACAGCCAACGAGAGCACTGGCAGGTTCACTATCTAAATAAATAAGCAACTAAGTAAATATAATATAAAATAGTATAATATAAAATTAAATTAAATTAAATAAAATGATTTTACCTGGTAGAGTAACCTTAAGCAGGTATGACTTTTGAAATTAAAATTAAAAAAATTAATTTTTCTTGAAATTTGTGACTTCTTAAAACATTATAAAAAAGTGTGACACTATGGAAGCAAAAGAATGTAGTTATGAAAAACAGTCCAAATATGTTTGGATATGTATTTTACTTGTATATGATACTTTTGACACTGCCGTGCAATACCTTCAGAAATGCAGCAAACATCTGTCATAATCTGTCATACATCTGCAAAAAATCAAACACCAAATTTAAGTCTTTTAATTGCCATTACCTGGAACAGCAGCAGGGGACAGAGGACCAGTGCGGGAGGGGGTGACGCTAGCGGGAGAACCCACAGGTGATGGTGAAGGCCCACGTATGCCTGGCAGGTGGGGCGACGTATGCGGAGAGAAAGGGGACTGGGCAGGATTGCTCTGCTCACCCTGACTGCTGGACACCCCTGAGGTGCTGACACCTGGGCTCAGGGCCCCCTCTGTACCGGTGGGCAGGTCGTCGATTGAGCCTGACAGATCCTGAAACAAGAGGAGCAACATGTATATGTTTGATTTTAAAGGTAAAAGGAAGTTAATCTAACCTTTTGAGACATTCTGTGTCACATCATTATTCAAAATTTGAGCTTCTAACATCAGCCTTGAATACTAACAAAAATGGCCAAACCATCAAATATGTCCGCCTTTGCCGAAGCCAAAGTTTGACAGAAGTCAAGTAAAGTCAAAATGTAAATTCAAATTCCCTTGATGCATAACAGCAATCTTTGCCTTCACCTGGGTGTGTCTGTCAGTCTCTCATACAACAGTGCCAGTCCTATTATGGCACAAATATACATTCAGAGTGCAGTGACTTCTCTTGCCACCTTTTTAAAAATACTCCACATTGTTCCTATAATGCAGATAATGATCCATTCTGGCGAGGAGAATTCTGTTTGTGTGACTTGCAAAGAGAAAGTGGGGGGAAAAAATATTTGAAGCAAGTCATCTCGGGAGGCAGTTGAAATAATTGGTGCTGGGCACAGGCTCTGGTGCCATGTGGTGTTGTTATTGAGCCCCGCTGGCTGTGACACAAAGACAGCCAGGCGGGCAAGAAGGTAGGAAGGCAGCCGGCAATGATTATGTTTGTGGGAAGGTGAATGTTTACACACTGGCCACTCACGTGGAGCCCATGTGCTTGCTCAGAAATGCAAGCTCATCTGCCAGTCACATCGGAGGAGGGAAAAAATGGGAGGGAGGAGGAGGAGGAGGAGGAGGGGAAAAAAAAGCACTCATTGGAAGGTGGCCAACTATTCCCATAGAAATCTCACACTCGCAGGCTGGCTGCAGCCCCAAAGCCGGCGGTTTTGCACTTGAAACAGCGCCCGTTGCTATTTTTGGGACATGACCTGATGGAGGAACCCCAGAGGGAGTGACAGGAGCAGAACGCTGATTCAGAATCTCCCCCACCACATACACACACACTCACACACACCCAGTTCCCTCTTCCCTCCCTCCGTCTTTTCTCTCACTTCAGTGACTACACAAACCTAGGCCTTTCTGACCTGCAGAGAACATGTGGCAACAACAAAACCACATAAGATGCAGCAGGAGGGCTTTATGTATGAAAAATCCCACTGTATGGACTTTTAATGACTGACCATCAATCAGTGCTCAAATATATAAAAATATGTCAGAACAATGACGTGACAAAGCGGTGAGATCTTAATGCTCTAGAGTAAAGAGTAGAGATCAAAAAGCATGACATTCCTTGCTTAAACAACCATGGCAGGATTCGTTTTCCAGCAGCCAGCATCGTCAGCTGATCTACATCCCCCCTTCTTCCCAACCAGCACCACCCAGCCTCTACTCAGACATCACAAGACTGGTCATCTGACAAAGGGGTCCGTCTGAACGCCCTGGGCTGGCCGCCAAGGTGACCACCTTGGCAGCTGTCATTCTCACAGCAAGAGAGGCCACTACACAGATCCCCCCCACTGACCCGGACCACAGGGCAAAAAGGTCAGGGATCAATTCCTGGAGTTACACACAGGAGTCACATCTCAGCTGGAGGTCACAGTTTGCCGGCTTCACAAGTTCAGTCACAAGATATAAAGAGAGAAAACGCAAGATCACGATCCATCTTGTTAAAAAACAACAATTGAGTGCAAAATATGTACATTGTGGGATTTGTAGTTTCATAGTTCACCAGTCACTCCTGCAAATGAAAAACTATCATACTGACTCCGGCAGAAATGTTTATGGTAGACGCAGTGTAATGAAGGTTAATTAGCCTGAAAGTTAGAAACAGGCAAAAAAAAAAAAAAAAAAAAAAGGAAAAAAAAAAAAAAAAAAAAAAAAGGAAAAAAGAAACACAATGCAACTTTGAATAATAGTACAGATTTCCCTGAGTCTGAACATTGTTGAAGATATTTAAGGTAATATAACTACCACATCAAATGTAAAACAAACATATATTGGTTTTTAAACAAGTAGGTGTTATATAATATAAGTTTATAAGTGGAATTTGTGGTCTTTTTTTATTTCTTTATGCAAAGTTAAATATGACAGGGAATTGAAGCGTTGTGCATTTTCAACACTGAGGTCCACTGGGTATCAAACAGTATCAAATGCTAAAGAGTACCATGTAAAGCTTTGCCTTAAATTTGTATTTATGCTGACTTATTCCTTAATGAGGCAGATTTTTACATAAATCACAATTTGGACAGTTGAGTATTATTTGTATAGATATTGAGAGGCAGCTCCAGGCCCATCTCCAAATTTGATTATCTTGTTATTTTTTTTTTAATAGCTGCATTTGTGGCAACTTTTATCCTCTGCTCTCTCAAACTTTGACATAACCATCTACAACATAAGTGCAATATCTTGCGCTTTTGAGCCGTGAATGAAAACTAAGTTGTTGTTGGGTGGAATGCTCTCAATCGCTTTAATGAATAGAAAATTTTTTTTAAAGTTGCGTGTGATTTATGGTATTTGTTTTGAAGTAGAGGTGAATCATCTTGTCTTTAACACAGACCACCAATGCTAACATCATAAAAACCAACACAGAGGCAAAGGGAGCTCAGGTAAGAGTCAATGTGAACATTATTCTTAGACTTTCCTTGTCTGAAGAACTTGTAGACCACATTTTCTCAAAAAAACAGTTACATTATTAACATTTCTTTAACATAAGAGAAAGATTGCTTCCTTTGTTAAATGAAAAAAGGCCTTTTGTAAAAAACCAAAAACATCCATAGTCTTCAAAGTAACACATTTAAAAAAGCAGGTTTGGTTTTCAGGGAAACTCAGGTCTCATTGTTACTTTAAAGTGCAGACAATTGTACAATTAAGCACCATACGAGGGATAACAAAAGTCCTCTAGAGGGGTGTTTTTTTTTTATGACAAAACTATAAAAGAAGCTGATTGACCTTAATGCATTATGCTAAGAAAAAAACAAAAACTAAACAAATAAAAAAACAAAACAAAACAAAACATTCCAGCATGTAAGCTGCATGGAGGGCGATCTCTTCTGTAAATATCTGACAACTGACAGCTCGGATCCCTCAGCCTGGATAGGCAGAAGAGTTACACATACACACACACATAAACACACACACATAAACACACACACACACACATTCAAACACACAAGCTCCTACCTACTCCCACTCTGCAGTCATTGATTTTTCCCAGCTCAATACTGCACAGCACCAGCATGTTCTGCTGACTGCACAAGCCGGACAGCCAGAGGAGAGGAAGGAGGAGGAGGAGGAGGAGGAGGAGTGGGAGGAAGGGGAGGGGGAGGGGGGAGGTTGGTGATACTGATGCTGTGGCTCTGCTATTCAACACACTCATTATTACAAAGGCAAATGATTGAGAGGACGTGGACCAGGCATGAGGAGGAGTTGAGGGACAGTGGGATGGATAAGTTGGAGTGTGGGGGCTTATGAGCTGGGAGTGATGCTGCAGCAGTACAATCTATGACAACAATAACAGGTGAGAACATGAGAATATTCAAAAACACACACTATTTGTGGACATATGGGATAAGTGGAAGACGTGAGCCGTGTTGTGGAGAGAAGGAGAGAGCTGCAGTTCTTTCTGTAGAGCTTCAAGCTCCTCTCTATGGCAGCCATTTTGTGTTTTTCCAAGCACAGCCTAACATGGAACTTTCGAGCTGAGAACTGCAGAACACTGTTCATTATGTTTGGAGGGCTGAAGAGACGCAAAAAAAAAAGACAGACTTGTATCAACTATGGCGTTAAAAGCGCAATAAAAAAATCCTACAAAACAAAAAGCGAGAAAATGTATTTTAATGCAATTATTGCTCATGAATGTGGAAAATGGCAGAAGGTCTTTGCTGTTCCCATTATTCCCATATTCTCCACTGCTCCTCTGAGTGTGGCTGCGCTGTCTCTGAGTCATCTGCACTGCTCTCCTCTCTGCCGTCCTAATGTATTCCATTTGCAGATTACTTCACCGAATCAATCAAGCCCGACCAGAGCCATTAGTCTGCCAAGCCAGCCGATTTCTTCTCTTTTATTTATTTATTTTTCAGTAGGTTATAAGAAACAGAAAGTAGAGGGAAGAAGAGGAAGCACAGCGCGGCTTTGACATAATGAAACATATCTGGATTGTGTGACCTGGCCAGCAGTGTGTAACTAGATCTGGTAGTGGTGGTGAGGAAGGAGAGGAGGTTTGGCAGCGGGGGCAGAGTTCATCCCTCAGTCACACACTCTCCCTGACCCACTCTTCTCTGTCATTCGGAGACCTCAGGGTTTCACCAACCGCCTAGTTGGCAGGCTTCCTTGTTCTCAGGCCTCCAGATGCTGAACACAATATGCAGGAAGAAAAAAAAAAAAAAAAAAAAGGGCTCACTCACTCCTGACTTGCTTGCACACATGCTCACACAAACTCTGTGGTGAGGGCAATAGCTGAGGAAGAGAGAGTGGAAGGGGGAGGTTTGGGGTAGATAGAGGAGACAACAAAAAGGCCGCATCTTAAGGGCTGCCATGGTTACTGTGATCCATGTGGTTGACACATTAGAGCCGACACAATCCCTCCCCCCCTGTTGCTGCCATCCCTCTGTCTCTCTCTCTCTCTCTGTCTCTCTCTCAGTGGCCTCCCTGTGTGCCTGGCAGGGTCACGGTGCAGTCAGCTACTACAAAAGAAGCAGCCCATCATTGTTACAGGAAATGCAGACGCACCAAAGCCATGTTCCTACCCCCGCCGCTCCTGCTCCACCACCGCTTTAATTACACACTCAGCCTGTGAGCCTTTTGCGCTGAGGAGGCCTGGGAGACACACACACACAAACGCACATGGAGAGTGGACAGACACAAAACAGCAAAACCTTGAACTTCTTCGCTGTCTCTCCTCATGTTTGTGTTTATATGCCGACAACCTCATCAGCGAGAACACTCCAGCGCTGTGCATTTACCACTCATGCAGGGCAATGTGGACTTTTGATATCCGAACAGGGTCATGGGAAAAGTCATCTCTTCCTCTTACGCTTCAGATCAAGTGAAAATTTCTAAGCACATTTTCTGAAAAGGAGTTTCTCTTCTCTTTTTTTTCCCAGCTCAGCTGCTGAACGTGCTGACTTGAATGAGCACAGAATCATATTATCTTCAGACCACAATCACAGCGCTTCAGTCGGCGCTCACAGATGACAGACAGACTGCAGGCTCTCAGACAAAATACAATTTAGCCCATCTCATCTATGAAACCACCTGTAATGACTGCAAGAAATGTCCAGGTGACAGTAGGATATGTCCAGGTGTTGACAAAGAAAAAACAGACAGGTAGGTGTTGCTGATGCCTCAGCCACCTTCCCAGAGGGGCCCACCTGCATCCAGGGGCCGTGACGAGCTACATGGAGCTTGTGGAAAGTCCACTTAAGGCTTGGAGGCAGACAGCTCCAGCCCCAGCTCCAAGTTTGCAGGGCTGAGCTCAACCATAAGGGGGCACTCCCATCCCACTATGAGGGAAGAACTGGAGAAAGGAGGAGAAGCAAGGCCCCTGCCTCATACAGAAGCAGCAGCCATTACAGGGTTTCACATACAGCACAGCCTGACATGAAAAGTCTATACACAGTTGAAGCAACCTATAGGTGCACCATGCAACTCTCACCCAATCCACAAGATGATATACGTAAGAGCCCTTAAGCAGATAGCTCCTTAATCCCTTTGTAGTCAAAATTAACAAGCCTGAGTTCTGTTGTTTCATTTCTCCAAGCTGTGGGCAAACTACAAACATGGAGGGTGAACATGCCACCAGGGTGACACAATGCTCAGAGCCTGGGAGCACCCTGATGGGTTTAGATATCTTATCAGGAGTATCAGTGCCACAGACACAATGTCTGCTACCTTCACAGGCAGGCAGCCTCCTCAGGGATCACCATTACACTACTACTTGATCACCAGCAGCCACGTGGGAAGGATAATAACACTGACAAATAAGTTAAAGATGACAGAGTAAACCGTGATAATTCAGAAAAAAGAATCTTGTGCTGCTGTGACATAAAAAAGTACAATTTATTTGACACTGATCAACACGGTTCAGCTATAACATTCCATTTGCAGTCAACAAAGAAAATAAGGGCTAACTATGAATCTTAATCAATGAGCAGGGAGTTCTTTTTTAAACGCTCCACATTTGCCTAATTGAGCTTCTCTGTGGGGGTAACAAAAAGGGGGGGTGGGTGTGCAAGGCACACAAACACTGCAGCAGTCTGTGTGTAGCTAACAGAGTAGATGAAGGGAGGTGGCGAAGGGGAGGAGGTGAGGGGGGGCAGTCTGATTGCTGTGAATAATGGGGAGATGGTGTGTGCGTGGGGGGCCTTTTGTAGAGATCACAATAGTAGCAGGAGTCCCAGGGCAGTGCACAGATGCCCAAGTGAGGCAGGCAGCTGCCCAGCCCGAGGTGAGGGGTGCTGGGATACGGAGGGCGAAGGGGCTGGAGGGTCCTCGGGGGTGAGGTGGGGGGGTGGGGGGTGGGGGGTGGGGGCGGTTCCACACCCCTACAGCCACTCATCCTGCTCCCCAGAGCAGAAACGCCCCTCCTCTCCTACTGTCACACTCGCGCATAACGTGTCTAGGGGGCGCTACCAAAGCAACTCACCCTGCTAGTGAATTAACTGGGGAGAGGAGGGAAAAAAATAATATAGAGGTTATTTCATAGAGTGAGAGTTAATGTTATTGTGAGGCCGGTTTCATCCATCCAGGCTCAGCAGCTTGTTCCAGTGAGAGCAGGAGAAAGCAGAGCACAGACAGTGCTGCAGTCAGCCACAGTCTTTGTGCTGCAAAACTAGCTCAGCCCAGCAGAAATGGAGGCAGAGAGGAGGGGCATGGGAGAGTGTGTGTGCGAGTGTGAGAGTGTGTGAGTGAGCGGAGAGAGCAAAAGGGAGAGGGAGAGTGCTCTGTAAATGTGTATGTGTGTGTGTGTGTGTTTGTGTGTGAGCTCACAAGAGCAAAACAGGGCCTGGGTTTTAGCAGGCTGAGAAACAATTCACTGAAGCAAATGCAAAACAACACACTTTGTCAGCAGATTGAATTTTCTCAAGTACATTAATTAAAAATCACATAGAGGAAAGAAAGGGGTGAGACAGAGTGGGAGCGAGGGAGAGAAACAGACGAGCTGGGAGAAGGGAGGGGGGGAGAGAGTGAGTGAGAGGCGCCCGGGAATCTGAATAAGACATGTCCACACAGGAAGCAAGGGCCCCAGAATAGCAACAGGAAACTGGCCCCGGACTCTGAATACTGTCAGCTTCAGAGCCTCGCAAAACAAGGCTGCGCTGCACAGCGTTATGAAAGCTGATTTACTGAGAGTAGAGAGAGAACGAGGAAGGGAAGAGGAGGAGGAGGAGGAGGAGGAGGAGGAGGGGAGCAGGGCGCAGGCGAGGGAAAGAGAAAACGAGAATTTAGATAGAAAGAGGAACGGGAGAGAGGGTGAATTTTTTTATATATAAAAACAGAAAGGAAGGGAGAAATGCAGCAAAAAAACAGAGTGTAATATTAAAAAAAGGCAAGGAGGGGGTTGGGCTGGGTAGGAGAGAGAGAGAGAGAGAGAAAAAAAAAAAAAGTGGGCCGGCCTTGTCAGGCTGATTGCTCCAGAGCTATGTCGCAAAAACAAGCTTAGCTGCAGGAGGAGAGCAGAGCTGGGCTGGGCTGAGAATGGCTGGGAATGAGGACTGCAGGAAGGGGACTCAGAGTTGATCAGCACCAACACTGGAAGCTCCCTCAGCTCCAGATCAGGGGGCTTGGCACATAACATTAAAGGTCATTAAAAGGGAGGCGAGAGGTGGGGGACTGTTGTTGTGATGTGGGTGGTCTCTTAGTTTTGTAAATGCACTACATAAGATTGAATTCATGAAAGGGTGGGGTCTTTGTAGGCACTGATGTAAAAATTTAAAGGTGGGAAAACTGGGACCAAACAAGGTCCCCTCAAGCTGACATGACACAATCAGCACAAAGAAAACAAAAGTCAACCAATGCATGCCTTTCATATTAAATATGCCCTTGCTAAAGGCCTCTTATCATTCACATGTTATACTGAATTGGTAAATTTCAAGTGGGGTTAAAAGTGCTGAGTCTATTCCATTAGAATATTGTAAATAGGCACTTTTCTGACACAAAGTGGACAACATAAATCCTTGGCCCTTCCTTCAAGATAAAACCACTCCAGATGAAGCCTCTCATTCGGAAAGGCTAGAGCAACAGAATGATGGAGCACAAAAAAAAAAGAAAAAAAAAAACCTCAAGCGTGAGTATGTGACCAACATGTGACCTTCCTCTCAAGTCTGGAGCACATTCAGACAAATCAGAAAAAAGGAGCATCGCAACCAGTGGGCGGTTCTGATTGGGATTATCCCCACAGTGGAGAAAGGGTGTACAAAAGACATTGAAGAGGACAAGGAGATTTAAAAAAAAAAAAAAAAAAAAAGGGAAGAAGGTGGGTGTGGGGGATTGGTGGTGGTCTGGTGGTGGTTCTCATTCCCATGGTGTGACTTGCAAAGAAAGTGTCACTTCTAGAGAGTGCCAAAGTCCGACAGTGACAGTAAAGGCTCTGGCCTGCTTTACTTTTACAGGAGCCACGATGGGGAGTAGGTAAGTTCTCGTACTGGCTCCTGCGTGGAGCTTTCTTCTCCTCCATAAAAAAAAGACAGTGAGAATCACTTATACATTAGCGCACACTATTTTTTCATGGCTTACTGAGATGATCTATACTAAAAAACCTGAGAAGCACCGTATGTGAACAGCTATTTCTGTCCTCAAAGGGAAATTCCAGCTATTCAACATTGCTCCCTCATAAAGTTGTGTTACTTGTGAGGGGCAAATAAAAAAAGAACAGTAAAAAATCCAGGGAGCAGAGGCTGAGGTATCTTTATGCCCTCATCATTAATCAAGTTCCACCAACACATGATCCTACATTTCCAACAGTGCAACAGCATAGTATCTTTCATTAAGCCCTCCCTGTTTCCTAAATGCCCCCATCTTTCAGAGTTTGTATAAGAAATTTGAAGTTTTAAGGTCAAAAATGAGATTACCTTGAAGACATTACTCTAATATCATTCTTCTGTTCTTTATTCTGTTATTCTTTTCAAAATGCCATCAAAGAGACGTCTATTTTCCAGTTGTTTTGCTTATTGTGCTGTGCTCACTGTAAGTTGTGTTAGATTTGCATCAGCTGCATTTCCATGAAGACAACTGTTCCAGGTAACAGACAGTGGTAAATACTCAACAGTTTAACTGTGTATGTGTGTCCTGGAGCCAGGAACCAGCTCAACCTGTTCAACTAGTTCCAATTATGGCTTTTTTCCCCCTCCCTCCCCCCCTCCTCCTGCACCTCTTATCCACAGCCCTTTTCTCAGACTGACTGTTGCTTTCCTACCTGCGTCTTCCAGCAGGCGCTGAGCCGCCTGTACTCCTTTATTCCCACCTCAACGGCGGCCTAACAGACGCTGGGTTTTTAGCACCTGGCCCAAACAGACCCATCTGTGCTATGAATGAGGTGTTGTCTGACTGGCTCTGCGTGAAAGCTACACAAGAAGCTAAATGCCACATACCCCTCAGCTGAATCAAGATCATGACTCAAACACTTTCGGAGGCAGATTAAGACAAATGTGTACTAAACACTGCGGGGTCTTACAAAATAAACACCTTTTCCCGTCAAAAATTTAACCTGTAGATCCTTCTTGCTTAAGATGATAAAAGTTGATTAATTCAAGATACTTCCCTTTCAAGCAAAGGAATGCAAACACAGATGAGTACTGGTCACCTCTTCTGACTCAACCTCAGGAATAACTGCATCCCTTGTGTTTGTCAACTCCACTGATGACTGAAAAATGAAAAATAACTAATATAGAAAATATGATACCTACTGAGATACACAATAAGGTTGTTTTTTGTGTTAAAGACCCCACTATATGTCCCTACTTATATATATATGACAATATTCATCAACCAAATTCTTTTTCAATCCAAATGCAGAGTGTTTATTTCGTTGATAATCAAAATTTTGATATACTAATGCTTTAAACTGCCACACAAGAAACGCAGTGAAGTGAAGTCATCATATGAGGTTATCAGAAAATCAGTTGTTAGTCACGGCCTCTCCAATACTGGTGACAGAAATGTGAAGGGCAAGTGGGTTTCCCAAACTCTCTGATGCTCCAACAAGCAGTCCTGGAAAATACTAGCACCATAAAAAAAAGGCAAGGCAAAACAACACAAATGAATCAATAAAATTGTAAACATCAGTTTTGTCCCTGTATACTCCTGGAGTCTACTTGAAAATTATTTTAGCGCATTCAATTTCTGTCAAAAGTCCTTATTCTGGAGCTGTGGAAATGACGCCTGGTTCTTAAGACAGTGATCTTTAAAACAAAAGAGAGACTCAACTTTGTATTGACCTGACAGATACCTCAGTAGTGCTGGTGCTGCTGCTGTCTCGTTACCACAAATTCTTGTGTAAATCTGGGGAAAGCAAGTGGTGAGGCATCTGACGTCTTTTTACACTTGACAGTGTCTGGTCCTCAGTGCTATGGCCAAATATCGGCTGATACCCCAAATGTATCGGGTTCTGACACCACGTTCTACTGCTAATTACAACATATATTCAACAGGTTTAAGCATAATCAATTAATGCTTTCATAGCCATGAGCTCTCTTTTATAAAATATTTTTCTATAAATTTTGCAAATAACAACCCTAACCCTGATTAAACCTATCAGAGACATTCTTCTGTATTCTGGGAGAGTTTGTGCAAGTCTGGATATTAAATGACTTTTTTGCCAAGTGCAACAGATACTAATGGTGCATATCTAATTATAACACCTGGAGGAGTCAATTCTGCTGTTTTGACACAGGCTGTCAGAGTTATCCTCTCAGCTGGCACGGCCATGTGGACTCCACATGGGTGCAGAGGGAAGAGGAGCGTCGTGGAGAGAAACGGGATCAGTTCATCTCTACCTTAGCCTCATTATTGGCTCTCACAGCCAATTGTAAAGCACCGATAGGGAATCCCCGAGAAGTCGGAGGGAAATAAATAAAAATAGCCCTGGCCTGGCCTGCTCGGCCAATGGCTGAGCCCGCAGAGAGATGTATAAATAAATAAGAGAAATAAATAAAAGAGGAGGGAAACACATCCTGAGGGCATCCCCTACTGGCATAGACAGTGCTGCCTCTCATCCCTCCCTCCCTCCCTTTTCGTATCTCCCACTCCAACCAATCACTCACACTATTTGAAGTTATTTGCTTGCACTCCCTCATTCCCCCTCACTCCCCCCTCCCCTCGCCGCCGACTCCGCTCTCTCACTTTCATTCTCTCTCATTAATGATCTCATTTCTCACTCTCCTTCCCTGAGGCCCAGAATGAGGTTAGCTCCGCAGTCTGACCTATAAACACTGCCATGGAAACTGCAACGTGTTGCAGCGAGACACCTCTTTAACAGGGAAGATGTGGGGGGGTGGGGGGGGGGGGACGTGGGGAGGCAGGGGGGTTCTCTCACCTTTATCTTAGCCAGAGGGCTATAAGATGCAAGATTTGCTTCGTTTTCAACAATCCTTTTTCCTGGCAGAAATGTTTTTTGCCCTCTCAGAATTTTGTATCTAACAAGTTACTAGAATCCTGCTCTGCTTGAATACGCTTTATTCACTTTTGGCATCAGCTTGCTGTTGTGTACTTTGTGAATGCTGAAGTCACAAGTGGTGGAGACGGGGTCAAAATTCTAAAGATTAAAGTAGGAACAGTGATTTGTACTTGATGAAATACCAAATCAGTCACAAATTCAGCCATTACTGTCCTAAATATTTGAACATTGGATAAAAAAATCATTGATATCCCAACTGGAGAAAGATGTCCGTGTCAAGGATAAGTTGGAATATTATGCAGACTTCTGTATCTGAATGCCAGTAATACAGCAGGCATGCCCACAAATAGCAGTAAACAAACCTGGAAATCCACCAGTGTCAGCAGTCCAAAGTACTGAATATTGACCCTCCTCTACTAAAGCATGCAATACCCACAGTAGTTATGGCTCTGAAAAAGCATAAAACGTCCATCACAGTGCTCTGATGAGATTAGTTCAGCTGAATTCACCTTATGTGTTCAATCGATGGCGCGGTGGGTCTAAAAATCAGATGTTTATTCCACATTTCTTTATAATTTCTTCACTAAGAATGCTATGCCTTACACACACAAAAAAACATTTGATTTCACCAACTTCTATGGTTCACCCATAGCTGTAGAATGATAATTGCTGAATTACAGAACAAAGCCACATGATGGTCACACGACAGTAAAGTGAGTACAAATGGAAAAGAGAGAACAGCAAGTTTTAACTGTTAAGGGTGGGGGAAAAAAAATTTAGCCACTCAAAAAATTAATAAATGAAATGAATTAGCAAATTGGTCAGAAATTTAGTAAAACAGCATAATTCATATATAAAACTGCTTGTTGTTTTCCATACTG
>JAPZDY010000008.1:18864758-18877124 GCA_029783645.1 Ctenochaetus hawaiiensis
GGACCTTGACTGGAGATGACTTTGAACTGTCAAAGGAGTGACTCACAAATGATTTAGATGGCTTTCAAACTGGCAGTCAAGTCTGAATCCATGAGCGGTTTGTCTTCATACATAACAAATCAACTATCTTAATTAACCTGGGTGCAGATCAAGAAAACATGTAAATGAAATCTGGACTAAAATCTGTTCTCGTCAAACAGCTGCACTCTCCATGTGCAGAGGAAGGGCAGAGAAGCTGGCATAACAGTATTTAAGATACATACGTAGGATGATTCTCTATGGTAGTTCTGACACATGCTAGTGTTTAAAACTTTGACAAAGAATTGGGTGTACATATTCAGAATCCAAAACCCTTTTTCACTTTACACAAAGAAGCTACCTGCAAAGCAGCATTGCTAATTGTTGCCATGTTAAGTCATATCTGCTGGGGAGCATGATAACCAACTACTGAAGTGCCTCTGTTCATTAAGTTAAAAACTACTCAGAGGTATCTAGTTGTAAATGTGTCCCTCCTTTGGAATTCTGGCATTGTCTGAGGGTTATAAAATATATATTAACAGGGCAAATAATGTAGGTTTTTGGCATCCATTTAGGCCAATAGATGAAAACTATTTACAACAAGCACAAGCCAGATGTGAGATGAAAAGATGGAGGGCTCACCGGCAGACTGGATGGCCGTGCTTGCATGCTGTCCTCTTGACTGCTCTTATTAGAAGCCATTGGCTGGTTGGAAGGAGGAGCACTGGATTGGGAGCTAAAGGAATCCTGGGAGAGTTCCTGTTATTGGTGAGGAAAGGGATATTATATAACGTTAAACGTTAAAACAATGTTTTTAATGCTCCTTTCCTGAGTATTTCACTTATAATTTCATCCTCATTCTAACTTAAGCATTTTTCAACCAACAACATTTAGTGAACAGTAAAGCTTCACACTCCCATGTACATGGGTTGTTCTGTTGTCTGTTCTAAATCCTGTTTTTTCATTATTCATTTTATAGACAGGAGCCTCTATAGTTAGGTAAATAATTAAACTTAATTAATCCATAAGTTAGTCCTTAATGGGTTACATCGACAGTTCAGTCAAACCCTACAATAGATGCTTGCTGCACACACTTCCAGATATTCATCTTACTTTAGGATCAGTTATATTAAAAAAACAAAGTACATACATGTCATTTTAAATGTCTACTCTATGAAAAAGTCAAATATGACCAAGAGCCATAAAACAAGGAAGGGACTGGACAGTGTTTCCATGAAGCAGTTTGCATGAGGATTCTGAGTGAGGCATGAATCTTCAGTAAGTGTCAGCTAAGGAGTCTCACTAAGAACAGTGATGGAAACCAAGATAGGCCACACACTGCACATCACAATGCAGCTACATTTTGCTAACAGAGTTCTTTGTGGCCTTATTACCTGTGGAGGAGGTGGGAACCTCTGATATGGTGACTGTTGTTGTTGCTGCTGCTGCTGTTGTTGTTGCTGCTGCTGTTGCTGCTGCTGTTGCTGCTGCTGCTGTTGTTGTTGCAGTGGGGGCGTCTGGGAATAAGGTGATGGTTGACCCTGCTGGCCATGACCTGGAGGTTGCTGGGCTTGAGGGGGTGGAGCTCCAGGTTGTTGCTGTTGTTGTTGTTGTTGTTGTGGGGGCCCTTGTTGTTGCTGCTGTTGCTGCTGCGGGGTCTGCTGTTGTGGCGGCTGCCCTGGTCCAGGGGCTTGTGGGTAGCCCGGCTGGCCTTGAGGGCCCTGTTGACTTTGGGGACCTGGACCCTGCTGCTGTTGAGGCTGCTGTTGGGGAGGGACGTAGGGTGGCTGTCCCGGCTGAGACTGTGGGGGCTGGCTATAGGGAGGTTGACCTGGAGCAGGGCCGTGGGGACCTTGGGATTGTGGGTAGGGGGGTCCTGACTGTCCATGTTGGCCAGGAGGCTGCGAAGGGTGGCCCTGCTGAGAGTAGGGAGTTCCAGAGCTGCCCTGGGGTTGGCCTGGGTATGGAGGCTGCTGCTGGCCAGGGTGGGGAGGGGGGCCGTGCTGGCCATAGTAGCTCTGACTCTGCTGGCTGTAGCCACCTGGCCCCTGCTGTCCATAGGCTGACATCTAGGAGTAAACATAAAGCAATTGGTCAGGATCAACTAAAGTTCAGCCTTAAAGGGGATGAACACTGTTATATGTGAGTAAATTTGACCCAGTGCAGCTGAACTGACTGAACAAAAACAGCTTTCTTCAGCTGAGCTAAAATTTTACTACAGGTTTATCATCCTGAGTCCCTCAGAGGAATATCAATCACTACTTGAATACAGTCTGTATTTTGACAGGATCTTTTCTAAAACTGTAAGAATATATATAAATATCCAAATATCCACAGTCAACTCTTTGATTTTTTTTTTTTTTTTTGGTTTCTCAGCGGAGTAATCAGAGCATCTCTTCATCTTACTCACAGATTAGAAGAAAAAGACAACTGTTCTCTGTGTGTAGGAGACGAGTGTGTTCTTCACTGGGAACTGATCAGTCAAAGCACATGAGAAAAATCATATAAGTGTAGGAATTCAGCCGTATTTCACTTCAAATTAAAGCCGTGAAAATAAAAATTGAGTTTTGACTTCATCTCCTTGAACTTCAATATGAGGCTTTTCATATTCTAACAGATCCTGCGAGCGGAGAGCCTTTCAGAACAGCGTTTTTGTTTCATTACCCTCAAGGAGCGTGGAAGGAGAAAACCCTGACCTTGTGAGGAAACACAGTAATCAAGAAGAACAAGAAAAAGCCACATATTGTTTTTGGAGGATTCTCAGCTACTCCAGAATTCAAAGAAAATAAGCAATAGTAAAGAAGTGCCATATATTTAAAACAACATGAAGTGGTTATATTGTATCTGTCTGAATAAAGGAGGGAAGCCGTTTTCTTCTCGGCAGGGCACTTATCGAGTCCATGGTCAGACACCAGGAAGGCCAGTATGAGATAATCACACCACACAATGGGCACAAGACCACAGACAGCGGTCGAGAAAGAAAGGGCTTCACTCTACGGGATTCCCTGCATGCATTTCTCATTTAAGACGGACTGCAGCGCTGAGACAGAGTTCAAAAAGAATCTTATTCCAAGCTATGAGTAAGTAGCTATGACAAACTGGATGTTTGCTGTTTTCAATTGGACGACGCTGTCAGAAAATGCTGCCTACTGTGCCTGTACACACAACTTGAATTTTCCCCAACACTTGCTTTCGAGCATGAAAATAAACCAGACAGTGACAAATTGATGGATTGCTCTCTATGTGTCTGTTTCTCTGAGACCTTTTTTTCTTCGGTTCATTTTTAGAAAAAAGGGTCGGTTTTGTTGGGCTTTCAAATAACTGATCGTCATCAGATCGTCTATGATAAATAAAGGGGGGGAATCTTCTTGAAACTGATCCTTGCAATCACTCTCATGAATTAATAGAAAAGGATGCACAATGAAGAGCCTTTCTGCTACAACACTTTAAGCAAAGAAAGTCACTGTTATCCAAAACAGTATACAAACACAGGTGTTTCAAAAAAACAAATACGAAAACAAATAATCCCTGAGTTATTAGAGTCATCTTCCTCACCTCACCAAAGGTGGCTGAAAGTTCAGTCTAAGTGCTGTGGTGTGAGTTAGTAAACTGGTCTTGTTAGTTTCCTTCCGTGCTCCACTCCACTAATATTAGCTAGTGTCTGGGTGACGGTGTTCAGAATATCAAAAAAATATTTTGCTTTTTTCATTAAAAGGTAATCAATAAATAATTACATACAATATGCATCAAAATGCTTCCCTTCATTAAAAAATGAACTGCCCCTGCTTCAGTTCATTATGCTGTGATATGCTGAGAGTTTTCATAACTTTTTTCATCCAACCCTCTGCGAGTTCATTCCCCAAAATGTTGAAATTATTGTTTTACGTACAGCTACATCCATCAGCTCCACCTCTGGCTAAAATGATATCCTACTGACAGATTTGGATCATGATTACTCTCTACGAACAGGTTACTGGCTTTGAACTCCGGCAAGTTTCCCCACATCTGACATCCAATCAGTCAACTTTATGTGGTCGGTTTTGATCTACTGTATGCCATCATTTTTACCTTTCCTGTAGCAGCAAGTCAAAGACCAAATAAATGCTCGACTGCCTGAAGAATGTAAGTTTAATTTTGGGTACTACAGACACTCAGAGTGGTGCAGTCAAAACATTCAATAATAATGTCATAATTATTGATTTCACCTGGTTTGGATTTTAAATAGCAACAGAGGTGTGGCTCGAGCCTAGTCATTACCTAGTTTTTGTTCTGATTTTTTTAAACATGACACAGTCTTGAACGTAACCCTCACGTCTCTAGATCCTGACATTAACACTGGTCACATGCTACACTTCGAACTTGCACCAGTTTAAAGATGCCCACATCCCTCATAATAGATGCACGCTTAAATATTCTTCATAAGATACAGATATAAACTGAATATTTGTTCTTGCCTTTCAAGTCAAACATTAACTTCAAAGAGGTTGTGCAGGATGACCGTGAAGATGAACGTAAAGTCATCTAAAGTAATCATTACTGACCTGCTGTCCGTACTGCATGCTGCCCATGGCGCCTGGTGTTCGGCCCTGCATCCCCATAGGATACCTTTGAGGGCCTGGAGGTCCGTATCCCTGCCCTGGGTAAGACCCTCCCTGCTGGGGTCCAGGCCCTGTGGGAGGCCCCTGTTGCTGCTGAGAGTAGGGATTGGGTCCACCATACGGCTGGCCACGCATCTTCCCTACCTGGTCCATTGGGCTTGGAGGCTGGAGGACACAGAGAGAATGATTAAATGAGCTGCAAGAGTAGATGGATGGACTGGCAATTCCATCATCCAAACTGTTTGGAAAAGGTTTGACTTTGGAGATAATTGTCTGTCATTCTCTCATGGTGTTTGGGTTGATGGTTATGTTCTATCTACTGCCCATATCAGACTGTGCAGTAACATACCCGGAGGAGCTGTAAAAAGCTCTATAATGATGCAACTGATTGTTGAGAATCCAGTAATGTGACAAGAAAAGATGAGAAAATGTAGTCCAGTTCAAATAGTGCTTGAGTTATTTGGAACATTTTAGTTGGTTTTCTTGAAATATTATTACTCAGCCATAAACACAAATGATAACTCTACCATCACAGTCTGTCTTGCAAGCATTATCTCATAAACCAGTCACAGTATAATCAAGCAAATAAAGAACAAAAAGCAGAAGGGGGAGGAAGAAACAGTAGTGGATTTACTTTACTACTAGAAAGGGAAAAAATTGGCCATGAATGAATGAATGAGCCCACTATATCCGCCAGGAGCGTTTCCCTGCCCAGGAGATCATTGTGCCAGTGGGTGGATACTGTTACAACGGAGACGTTGGGGAGGGTTTCTATGAAAATAAGCTTAAGGAAGTGAAAGTGTCTGCGGTGGCTGGAGCTGGGCCCACCCCTCAGCTGGAGCCACGTCAGGACGGAGGCTGGGGTGGCGGTGGTGATGTTTGGGGGGGTGACCTTGGCCGGCTTGGACTCAGGAAGATCCACATGGCCCGGGCAGGCAATGTTAGCGGGCCAGACGGCCTTTCTGGTTTGAGAGCCAGGGAGGGAAACGGAGAGCAGAGGAGGAAAGGGGAGGGGGGGGGGGGCGCTCGTAATGAGGTAGCCTCGCCTGTCAACAGCTGGAGCCAAGGTCATAAAGTGTCTGATGGTGTGTGTGTGTACATAAGAGATGAGCTTGGTGGAATCCCCCCAAACACAACACTCCTCCAGTGCAACCAAAAATAAATACAATTAAAAAATGGAATTTCATTTAACTATAATGAAGGGGTCATCCCTTGCAAATCCAAAAAAAAAAAAAAACCTAAATATAAATTTACACACTTGGGCTGAGCGGGTATCGGCCTGCTTGGGTGCAATCCAGAGCTGACAACTCATCATATTACTGACAGTCCCTGTGTGTTCCCATCAAACCCACACCACAGCGGAGTCTGAAAGTATGAGCCACAATAGGGGCTTTGAAGTAGCAACACCTCCTGGCCTGCTGACCTCGGGCAGCAGACACAAAGCTTTCATTGCTTCCCACGGTTATTAATCTGTGTGTGTGTGTGTGTGTGTGTATGTGTTTTTCCTCCCCCAAAAACCTCTTTTCCTTGGTTAAGGGAGACAACCACCAGGCTATTTATAGCCAGCGAGACGGAGAGGGCAGTCTGCCGAAAATGTAACAGGTCCCAGCTGCACTGCTGTTTGAACCTGGGCCAGGCCTTGCTCTTCCTGGGCTTTAATAAAGCAGCAGGCTTTGGCACTCTATGAATGACAGTGCTGCAATGAGGAGGGTGGGTGTGGGGTGTCTCAGCAGGACACTTGTGTGTGTATAAAAATATATGTACGTGAATGTGTGTTGGGGGGATCCTGAAGGTGTTGAGGGCAGAAGGGGCTGGGGGGGGGGGGGGCAAATCAACAGGCTGTCAGAATGGTCAACCATCATTATCCAAGATAACATATTCCACTCCAGGTTTTCCCTGTAGCCTCCCCTGGCCACATTCTCCTGAGCTTCTGAGTATGTGTGCATGTGTTATGTTGTGTGTGGAGGAAAGGGGAATGGGGGGGTGGGTGGGGGAGTGTTACTACGCTCCCCAGGGTCATTACCGACCGCACTGTAGAGGGAAGAGGTAACAGGCCCCGGTAGGCACTCTCCTATGACTTCTAATGCACTTTTAACCCCGGTCTGCACTGAAGGACACCATACCTCCCCCACCCCCACTGACATCCTTCCATGATGACCTGCACAACACACCGCTCTGTCTTAAAATGACTGATGGCTAAGAGAGAAGCAGGGCAGGTGTATTTGTCCAATCACAGCCAAAAATACTCCACATTCCCACTAACAAAAGCTGCAGCAACCTAAAAGGAAATATGCTATAGGTCTTTTCTAATGAGTTGCTTATGCAGTTAGACAGGGCTTTCTGTATCATCCGAAAAGTGTACCACTGAGGCCTGAATCACCCGCTTACGCTCTCCAATCCACAAGAAAAATGACTAGTATGCTAACAAACTACAGAGCAGCAACACTAAAGGTAAAATCTATTTCTCATTTAGACAAAATCTCCCAACGATGACCGGAGCAATAAAACAATCAACCTTTTCCTCACCAATTTCAGTCGATATTTCGCCGGCAGTGAGAATATTTCTACACCAGCTTGTGTACTCACTTTTCCATTAAGAGGCCTGACAGCTAAGGCCCTGGCTCAGCAGGGAGAGAGCTGGAAAGTACAGCTTAACTACAATCAGGGTTTCCAGCTCCCTGGGCCACGTGGAGAATCAGTGCTGACGCCCCCAAAACAAAACATGCATCTCTCTTTCTCTCCCTCTCATCTCATTTAACAGCCTCTCTCAGGGTGGAGATAGTGGTCAGTTGACCATGATGATCACATATCAAAGATAAGCATGCACAGTGCTCACAAGCATTAAATCAATATGTACCTTGAAGAAATAAAAAAAAAAAAAAATTCAAAGAAAGCACCTGACAATCTATTGTACAAATATTTACTAATTATCACAGACATTCTGATATTTTTTTAACAATTTTTGCAGGATTTGACAATATTCAAGCTATACATCATTGAAATAATTTGTAGTAAAAAAGAGAGCTGGAGGAAAAATTAAATATAGACACAGCTGTTAAAGATCATACCATGATGATCAGATGATTAGATGATTAGACAATTTTCTGATTAAAAAAAATAGACAGTGCCTTAATTGCAAAGCACAGAATCAAGTAAAATCTCAATATAAATCGCAGAAATTGGGGGAAAAAAATCTGAAAAACGGAAACAGATTTTAAAGCACCCTGCATCATACCAGTCCTAACAGTACCAAAAGGGACCTTTACTGGTAAATTGTTTTAAAATGAAAATTTTTGTTTTACGACATTGTCAGATTAATGCTAGTAGGTGCACAACAATTGTGAGCCAGGCCAAAGCACGCTCAGTTTTATGCAATAAATTCATAACATGTCATACTGAATTTAAAAGTATGCAATAGATATCCAGGATGTTAAACCTGCTCAAGATGTCTTGTTTTTTACTCCTCAACCTCATTCGATCATGTTAACACATCTGTTTGTGCGCTGCACGCTGGGAGATAGCTGTGGCCCGTCTACTGCTCGGGCCTTCATTGATCTGTTTACCAGCATTTTCCTCGCATTGCTCAAGTTGTTCACATCTGACACACCATTATACATCCTCCAAAATCCCAGAGAGCTTTTGCCGAGGCCTTTGTGAGTGTGCATGTGTGTGAAGTGTGTGTGCTATAACCACACTACACAACCTCTACTGCATCTTGTCTGTAGAGGTCAGGGACTGCCATAAAAGGCTCTGTTCCTCTTTCTCTTGGTTTTAGAATGAGTGGTGTTTTAAAAGGGCGATGCCAAGGCAGGAGCTCTGCTGCTGTCGAGCAAAAAGAGTTCAGTATCTGAATTTGACTTCCCACATTTGAGAGTTTGAGCTGCAAGTTTAATTGGAACCAAAACACAATTTAATATGAGAAATATGCCAAAAGAAGAAATAACTTGCACTGCATCTATTTTTTGGTCCATTTAAAGGTACAGCACATTTCAAGGTGAAATAACATGCAAGCAGATGTTCGACACTGAATAGGGTTCAGGAGGTTTTCCCACATAGTAAAACCTTCAATTAAATGGTCATATTTGTTATTTGTTCGCCTATAAATTAACAAGGTTGTTTAGTGTTTAGGGTCAGACACAAAGTGATTTGCTTCTGATGTAACAGAGGAAAAATGTTGGGGTTGGAGGTGGTGAGGGTGAGATAGACGCAGTGGAAAGACGATAAGGCATGCAACAGCACTATGTTTGGGTCTGGTGCTTTGAAGCACAAATGGCTGCAATCAAAGCGCAACACAATGACCATCCAATTGCCACATGCTGGTAGAATTGGCTTTGACCATTTGACAACAAATGTAATGCTGACTTGGATTACCAGTGTTGGGTTTAAAACCTGCAATACAGCCTTAACATTGCAATGTATCACAGTTTACAGCCTGCAATATATATTATTAATTTAGGCCAACAATGTTATTATATGTAAATTGTGTTCTTCAATGCTAGAAAATATTAACTTTTTTCACAACTTATTTTAGGTTGTTGGGTAATGATCAATTCAGTCTCTTTTAATAACTTTTAGTAGGTGGTGATTGCATCATTTTGAAGTGGTCATTCAAAATCATTCCCATAGTGAAAAACTGGGCCAACAAGTATCTGATTTTTTCATGCAGCTTTAAGGTGGCATTATAGGAATTTCTGAAAAAGGAGTCTTGTTGCTACAGCTTTATTTGGTCTGTTTTGATGAGGGGTGGAAAACACAGCTAACTTCCATTGTGCTACTACCCAAATACACTACCCATGATAACAATGATGCTACAATACAGTGTTTCTGAGACACTTAATACACTGCAAGACAGCCACTTGCAATACATCACATTGTCCGTGTTTACTAAGGAACAAAAAATACTCCTGAGGCAAAAAGCAGGAATTGTGTATTTACTCACTACTCTGTGGTGTCAGTTACACGGAATTTGATGACTGAGATGAAACACTGTGCAAAAAATACATAAAGTCTTAGCTTAGTGCCACTTTAACAAAACAGTCACAACTTATCCGTGTACACTTGTGCCATCAATCCAATGTTAAACAATGTGTAACAACCAAAAGGCTAAACTGGCAGACAGCAAAAAAAGGGGTCAAATTGCCAGCTGACTGAATTCAGCTACTGACATTTTAACTCACCTCCACTGTACCCAGTGTTATGCCACGTGTTAGCATGCACCATGAAGCAGTAGGCTAACTGCCACTTGTGGCCATAATGGCTGTCGTTGAGTTAAATTTGTTGTTAAGTTATTTAGAGTTCATTTCCAACAATACTAATACCAGAAAATAACCACAAAAAAAAAAAATCTTGTCGGAAATTGAATTTAAAAATATATTATATGGAACAATAAACCTTATCTTTCAAAAAGTCTATCAAAGTCAAAAGCTTCTTTTAAATTGGTGCACTTTTTTTCAATTGATTCTGCAAAAATTAATAACCAAAAAATAAACTGTAATTTATCCTCAATATTATTTAGCCAGAAAAGGGAATACAAATATTTACAGAGTATGAATATTAGTTATTTTGAGTCTCACTATAAAATTAATGTGACTAAAAAGATTATGTGAAGGGAAATTCCCTGACGCAAACAGATGAGAAGGTGGGTGGAAAAGCACTGCAGCAACCCACTCATATGTTTCTGAAACTGTTTCAGCGGGTAGATTTTTATTTCATTTCGTCTAAGGTTTGATCATATATGACAGATGGACAGACAGATAGTAGGATCAATCTATTAAAAAATGTTAACTGGCATAAGTGCTAAACAAATACTACGTTTCATGTCAATTTTTTCTTTTCATAAAACAAAAAACATAAAAACTCAATATATTTAACACTTCACCTCATCAATATTTTTGTATTTTTGTAAATATGCTTATTGTTTATCTAATTACAGCAAAATGTTACTCACAAGTTGGGAAAAAAGCAACAGAAGACCAGGAAATTTTTCAAATGCTCAAATCAGCAAACAAACAAAAAAACAGCTGTTTGGAACAGTCCTCAGGTAAACAGATTCACTGGTCACAGGTGATGATATTTTCACTGGGTATGAAAGCAGCATCCCTGAAAGGGTCAGTGGTTTACAAGGAAGGATGGGGTGAGTATCACCACTTTGTAAAAACACATTTTACAAAGGATTACACTACAAAGGCTTAGGAACACATCATGAAACTGTTGTTGGTAAAAAACAGTTTTTTGCAAATTAATGCATTCTGTTTTGTTTACATTTTCAAACTGTTTTAAAATCATGTTAGATTTTGGCCACACAGAAAAATAAAAGCAAACAAAAATTACGGGGTCGTTCCCTAAAAAAGCATAAGTTTTCAATGTTTTTTCAGAAATGTTTTAATTATGGAACAACTTTTAGAACTCACTTTTACATCAGGGATTTTACTATAAACATAATCATCAACATCTATTAAAACCTCCCATCAAAATCAATTCAGGGTTAAGTGAGCTTTTGCTAAAGTTTTGATTTTTACTAAAAAGCCATAACATTTCTGACATGACATGTCTTCCCCTCACAGCTTAAAGATTACGACCAGCTTTTCAATATACAGCATCAAAGTCTCAAACATGCACGCTGGATGGCAACTTAACTCAAAACACTACACTGTCTCTCTTTTTTTCTGCTCAGTCATCTAATCAATTTCTGGAGGAAAACTCTTCCCCTCCCTTTTTATTCCCTCTCTTCCATAAAAAAATAAATAAATAACCACAATTAGCACATGGCTAATCTGCATAGAGGAAAGCCAGAGCACTCTTGGCAGAAGAGGTTGCACTGAGTATATTGTGTCATGACTGGGCTGCTGGTGGATATTGCAACTATTCAAAACTGTGTGTGTGTGTGTCTGTGACATGGGGATGGGGATAGGGATTTGTAAGGGGTTGGGGAGGGTGGGATTTGGGGGAGGTGGGGGGGTGTTCTGGAGCAGTGCCTGAGAGCACAGCTAGAGTCTATGGGGCAGAGTGGAGCAGATGGACCGGGGGGGCGGGGGGGACAGACGATAAACAACTGCTGCTAATTTAATCCGCCACACGGCCACATGGCCTCAGCTCGGCAACACACAGCATTGTTCTATGTTAAAGCCCTACAACACGCAACACACCAGCACTAACACACCAGTGGTTAAAGGCCACTCTCATACGCTGGCAGTCACACACATCACATGTGGAGAGGGACGGTGTACCCTTCACTAGCAATGTCAGCTTTAGAGGTGAGATTTGTTTGTTTCAATCCATGTACTTTGCTTACACCACATCAACGTTGGAAATATCTGCGTCCACAGCGAGAGATGCCCAGTATGACCAGTCTTTCACTGTTCAAGCATTGAACACTTCCACTGCAGAAGTGAAGGGTTCAAGTATGTTACTCCAGGAAACTTACTTTTCTGACATCTTCCCTGCTCTATGAGGAGTCATGTCTACCACATTTCTTAATACATAAAAGAAAAGTTTAAGCTGAATGTAGACACAGATACAAGAACTGGTGCTTGGTATTAATATATCCTATCTTTTAAGATTTGTACGGGGTTGTTAAGATAATTTTCACAATAAATTCGATAGAATGTTTAGAAAACATTTGAATACCTTGATATTTTGATATGAAAAGGGAACAAAAACATTTTATTTCTGAAAATAGAGCTGAAAGAACAAACAATTTCAATGAGGGATCACAATAAGATTTTTTTGCTGTCACAGTGTTAAGCATTGC
>JAPZDY010000008.1:18887915-18926261 GCA_029783645.1 Ctenochaetus hawaiiensis
GTATTGCCTTGATTTACCAGTCCAGGGTCGATCAAATGTGCAGGGTTGCAACTGTTGACAGTGCTTACATTTTGTCTGATTAGAAGAGAGGTGGCATTGCTGGAAACGGTTAATGTTTAGAGGGCAGCAGGCAACAGGCAGCTCTAGCTGACCAGCGTTTGTAGCTCTGTACTTCACTAGAAAATGATAACTTAAGCTAAGCACCAAACAGTGTTTGATTTTTCTTCACCTTCTTCTGCTTCTGATCTCTTTTTTTAAGAAAATCATCACTTTAATAGTTTTAATTACATACAAAAATATTATCCACCAAATTTCAATTTAGTACGTGCACATGAGATTTGGCTTTGCAGCATTTTTTGATGGACAAGAAGGTTGAAAGGTGAGTCCATACATGCAATTTTATTGTCTTGCCTTCACCACAACTTGAAATCAAACTGATATAGGATAATGTTTATGTTAATGTTACAGTGTGTCAGGTCCATTTCATGGAGAGGGTGACTTGTAATATTAGACTTGATGCTTTCTGCTGATACATGTTGATGCACTGGCTAGTGCAGACTTAAGCAGACACCATGTGAAAAATTTTAACTTAGTTTTTTTCAGTAAAGTGATCACAAGCTTCAGGCACTTTCTGTCATTTTACCTTGCCTGCTTCTTCTCTTCAGCTCTTAATATTTTCTCTTTTTGAAATCTTTGCCATCAAATCATATCTTTCTCATGTAACCAGTACACAGTACAAGCATGTTGTGCAGCAGTCAAAATTAACCATGTGAAACACAATGCGCTGTGTACAGTTGTGTGGACTTAAACACCTTGATGCATCAAAAGTTTGTTAAGTAACAGAGTTATTTGAGTATTTCAAAGAATCACTTCAGTTCAAGTTTGAAGCGACTCCAGTTCCTCCAAATTCAGTGACACTAATAAGATTTTGACAGTCTTTTGCCCTCTGTGAAACTAAAGTTATGGTATGGTATGCTCAACAACCAAAACATTAAATTACCTTTTCAGACACTCTTCTTTCACCTGCACAATAAGAATGAACCTGGACTTCTTTAGCAAAGATTTGCTCTAAAAGCACATTGGCTCAAAAGAAAATTTTGCATTGTTATAATCCAGTAATGAAAAAGAGTTAAGAGTGTCAACACAGGCAGCAGTCTTTTCCTTAAAATATTGAAAGAATATGATTTCAAGGTTACGAATTCAAACAAATCTTTCTGCAAACTACTCTAATCACAACACCTTCTCCTGTACTTGGCTGCTATAATGGTAATACAGACGAGTCACTTGCATAATGATCAGTTTCAATAAATATTATATCCATGTACTCAAGAAAGGTGTTGATTTCTTTGCATGCTGCTCTTACAGCATGTTATAGTAATTCCAAGAACAGAGCTCTAATTGGACAGACAGAAAACAAGAAAAATTTTGGATTTTGATTTGTCCAAAGTGCATCCAGATTTAAGATTCAAACTAGACAGAAATAGTGCATTAATCCAAACTAATTCTTTTCTAAACTGTAGTCTGTTGATATAAAAAATATTGAAATTGAATATATTATTAAAGTAGTTCATTTTAGAATGTACTTTTTATGTTATAAATGTGTATTGTTAATAAGAAGAACATAAATCCCATGTAGTTTCACTAAAGACATTCCCTCAAAAAGTGAATGATGGTAAACTCTAACTTAGATGATATAAAAAAAAGTCTGCTCTATAGAAAATAAAATACTTGTTTACATCTTGACTTCACATCTGATTTGGTCACAAACTAGCTATAGCTTAAAGAACTCCCTATTCACAGTAACTAAGATACTGTCTATTTACCCTGTTGGTGTACATGTAAAGCTGGCTCTGGGCTTAGCTACTTCTCTGTGCACAGGAAGTGACAAATTGAATTGAAAAAGGGAAATCCAAACTTTCCCCTAAACAGCAGTGAGCAGCACTAAATAAAAACACAGAGTCATCAGCATGACATGTCCTCTCTCTAAAAGTATATCCTTATGAAGAATAACATAACATCCCAGTAGGTGAAAGACCATCCTGTCTATAGCAGCTAGTCAGGATAAATGGGTTAAAACATTTTGAGCTGAACCCTTTTGCTGACGTTTAGACAGAGCAATAAATGTGCAAAGTTGCATCGTCCAGCTTCAAGTGGCCATAATTTACCCAGTTGTGATGCAGCAAGTGACAATCAAATTGTGTGAAAAGCTTTCACTTTAAAATTTCAAGGAACAAGTGGTGGTATCACTTCCCCGGATGAGCAGCCTGTCCTAAAAGACCTTGCTGGACATAAAGTAGTAAAAACAGTACGTCTAGTGTTTTGTAAAGATAAAACAATACACCAACAAACATACAGCTCCAAGTGGAAAAAAAAGCAGTGTCAAAGTAGTGTCAAGATTTTGAAAATTGGAAGAGAATGCACACAGAATGTTGTCCTTTGGAGAAAGTGTCATACAGAAAAATAAAATCGTAAATAAAAATTCTATTTTAAAGAATAAAAATAGTCCTTTGGGGTAGGGGCTGAGCTACACACTCCACATGTGATGTCTATAATACATGTGACACTTGAGAGTAAAAACACCACACATGTGGCTGTTATCACTTTAGAGATGTAGGTAAGCACTGTTGACATGGTTACTCTCCCTGCATGTGGAAGTAAATTAGACTATCGTAAACCCGCTGAAAAAAAAAGAGCATGCTGTGACACTCGGCTGACACCTTTGGTTGCTTGTAAACATAACTGTAGCCACTCTGACTCTCACGTGGCCATGAGGCATTGAGGCACACAAGTCTCTTCCATTCCTGATCTGGAAGCAGTGGAAAACACAGTTGTACAACGGGTATACATGACCACACCTACTCTATCTGCTGTACCAGAGTCAGCCGATATTAACAAGCATTGCACACAGTGTACCCAACAGCATAAAACTTCAGGTGCATGTCAAGGATCAACAGCCAAAAATGACAGTAAAGTTCTGACTCAGCATATGAGCTGGAGGTTTAATCAAACTAATTAAAAAAAACTATGGTGGGTCTACATGACTACAGTCATCATGCAAATTACTGCAGCCGAAGGAAGTGAAAATCTGACTTCCTTTAACAAATGAAAACACTAAAATATACTTATAAATTAATATTGTTGTTCCTGGTGTATATTTCTGTTAATACGAGAGAATATTCATATTTTTTTATTTTCAAAAAATATAAATTCATTTTAGAAGTAAATAAATGTGCACAATATTATTCAAAATATATAAAAACACCGAAGAGAAGGTGGAAATATGATGTCTTGACACGGTGGAGAATATAACCGGGCAGAGGGGGCTGTTTTTCTGCAGCCTTCCATTAGATGCAATTATAAATGGCCGAGAGCAGAGGGATGGGGAGCCAATCAGATCTCGGCTCGCATGTCAACCTAAGACCAACTGTCTCCTGGCTCTGACAGCAGGATTTTACCTCCATAATTCAAATCCCAAAGCAAAGGCAATCTGCACTTTTCCAACTCCAACCAGCGGTGCCGTGTTTACAAGGCGGCACATGGAAAAGAAAGGCAGAAAAAAAGGGCGAGCGGAATCGAACCGAACCACAATGAATGAAACCCTCCGTCAGGATGAATCAATCGCGGTCACAATCACACTTTGATCCGAGTAAACACTTAGCGGATCTAATTGTTGCAATTTACTGGACTGTAAGACACATCTCCACTTCACTGTGCGGCGGCTTTTTGACCAACAGCGGGGTCTTTTCTTAATGATTATGCAAATGTTATTTAACGGCTATCGCTGTCATTTGCATCTTGTTTATTGCCCTGACAGTCATTGGCACAACTTTGATAGCACTGGTGCGAGGACGGCACCCAAAACGAGCCATTTCGCTAGCAGATTCTCACAGAAATAACAGTGGTTACAGCACTTAAATGTAGAATGAGGCTGAAGAAGCACTGCGAAGAAATATCACCTTATCTCCCTCTGCACGCACGTACACTTTCTCTTGACAAACTCTTGCTCTACTTAGTCAAACTCTTGCCCTGTACCCAGCAGGGACACACACTAATACCCACAACTCAGAAAGTTGTTTATAAGAGAATATGCAGCTTCTTTCTCTGTCTAAACACTATTGCAGGGGGTGGTATTGGGAGAAAGAGAGAGGCAGCCATTTTAGAGCTCTTGCTACATAGACAATGGCTGGTCCAATGCAATATGCAACTCTACAGTGCTTTTTCTGAGCTACTGGGTGACTTTAACTCAGTCAAAGTGTGTCTGAGCAGTAAGTGAACTTTACCTGATTTCTGTTAGGAGGCTGTCCAGTGTTTCCCGGGCTCATAGGAGGCGGATGGTGGGTCCTTTGTTGCCAACCCGGATGGACCCCACCACCATACTGACTGCTGCCCATATCTCCTGGTCCCTTGTTGGCCCCTTCCTGGTTGTTATAGTCTCCTTGGGGGTAATTCGGGTAGCTCCTGGCAGAGCTGGGGGATGTCAAAAGCTGATTTAAAGTTGGCGTAGACGTAGGTTGTTGGTTTCCCATGTTATACCTCTGATTATTGTAAGAGGCAGCCATAGCTGTGGTTCCTCCTGCTGGTTGTTGCTTGCCTGGCTGCCCCCCAGCCGCCGGAGGCTGGTTGTTACGCGGGGAATTCATGGCCCCGTATCCTTGGCCCTGATAAGAAGTCCTGCTCTGGAACGGGCTGTAGTTGTTATAATGGTTGGGGTAGCCGTGTTCGTGTGAATTAGGGGGGTAAGGGTCCATCATGCCCGGCCCCGATGCAGCTGCCATGCCAGGGCTTTGTTGTCCGCCATGTTGATGAAAAGGGGCCCGGCTGTAGTGCTGGTTGTAACCGTAAGGAGGTGGAGGAAAGGGGCCCGGGTGGTGGTGTCCCATTCCGGGATGGTTATTCCCTTCGGGCCCTCCTGTATCATTCTGATTACTGCTATTATTATTTACCCTAGGCAAATTCCCGTTGCCGTTCTTCATGTCAGTTTCCCCTCCTCCCCCAGCATTTCCAGCATCGGTCCCGTCCTGCAGCTCCTTCTGGCCAGGAGATCCACCGTCAGGTCCCGGTTCCTTATTTTCATGCTGTTTCTCTCCCGGTACCGACTCCTCCTGTGGGTCCCGATCCGGCTTTTTGAGTTCGGATGGCGGGCTAGTGTTGAGAGTGGCGACGCTGGCAACCTGAGCGGCCATGATATCCCTCTCTCTCTCTCCCCACTCTTTCTCTGCCTCTCTCTCTCAGCACGGCGACTCACTCAAAATCAAACTCCGAATAACCATTGAATATAAATACAATTATATTTATAACAACGTACCCGCTGTCCCGGTTCATTCCCCCCTTTGCCCTCCGCCCGGACCGGTATCCGGTAATCCACCGCGACTCCGTTTAAAGTTAAAACAGAGAGGGAAAGTTTGTGAAAGAAAAAATATATAAATACAGAGCCAGGGAAATGAATTTCACCGACACAAGTGAGTGTGTGTGTGTTGGAGGGGGGGCTTCTGCTACAGAACGAGAGCGCGAGCTAGAAATCAACCAAACCAGCACGAGGCTCCGCGAGACACAGCCATCTTACCGACCTGTCGCGAGAAAATAAAAACCCGGAGCGGATTGTACAGTGAAAACTGGATCCGGACTACCCTAGCTGTCTAATAACAACATTGTTTATACCCAAGAAGAACCATTATTGTAAGTCTAATGCGCTTTAGACTGAGCTAATGCATAAAAATGTCGACGTATTCGAAAAGCCCTATTTGTTAGCATAACAGACTGGCCGTTCTGAGACTAATTAAGTGTTGCATATAGGTGAGAAGCTAATGCAAATTTACGTACACAGCAGTGACTTGTCTGGCACAGTGAGTGAGAGAGATTTAGGTTTATATATATGTATATATATATATTTTTTTTTTTTTTTGCAGTTTTGCAAAACAGTCTCTCTATCAGATACTTTATTTTAATTGGAGGACCTATAAATGAACAGTGTCTATAATGTTTGCTTGTGTGCGACTACATCTTCTTGATGCTATTTGCTATGGTATAAATAAAGAATGTTCCATGGCTAAATAGCTATGTCTGTCCTAATAAGTGAACAGAATTTCAGTGGCTTTGCATCCCTGACCTCAACAATGACCAGTCTGATGTACTTAACTATAGTTCAGATATGTTTAAATTAGCTTTCATATACAAGGGTTCTGTATAACACCACTTGATGCCAGACTTTCTGTCTACAGCTTTATGGTATTAAACAATTAAAATACCCCTTCCTTTTCCATACTACTCTGCCTTGAAGTCAACCATAACTACTCAACCATTCAGATTACAAAAATTGCTTCATGCATGAGCTGTGTGTTGCTCTTTGTTACATTCATTTGTGCACTTTATCTTATTAGCTCGTTAAAGGAGTGGAACAAAATAGGCTTCTTCTGTTAGAGTGGGCTAATGGGTGGAAGTGACTGCCTCCATACTGCTTCCATGTGTCGACAAAAGCAAATGAGAGAAGTGAGTACAGCGGAGGAAAGTAGAGGAAAGCCTGAAATCACAACCTGTGCATGTCTGTGCAGTGTGTATGTGTGTATTTTTGTGTGTGTGCACGAGAGAGAGGATAGAAAAGGAAGAAGGATGGGGGATGGACTGAGCCAGTCACAGAGCAGGAAGTGAAGATACAAAGAGAAACTGTGGTGGTGGAAAAGTGACAGTGTATAGGCCACTGTAATTCAACACATCACATGTTATCTGTTAAAAGTCAAATCTCACGCCAACACAAACGAGAACGAGAAGAGATTTGGAGAAGGCAAAAAGTCGCCCTATGCAATTAATAGGAACAGACATCCTATGTCTCTCCACCGCTCTCTCTCTCCCCACCCCCTTTCTTCGTGCTCTCTGCCTGCCTGCCTCGCGCTCTCCTAGCAGCAGAAGCCTTCATGCTGCATTCCTGTACTATCGGAATTTTTGCAATCACGCCCTGAGTCATAAACGAACGACTCATATAGTGTAAAATTAAAGGATACATTTTCAGAGGAGAGTCTGAGATGTCAAAGGCTACCACAGCCTACCTTAGTTTCCGTGACATTCAAACAGCGTGTAAAAACTCTGTCATTTAAAGAGAAGAACACAGTGACACTAGACACATGCTGTATTGGGACACAGTCTACTAGCAGAAAACGATCATGGAGTATAGAACGTGAAAAAAATTATGTGAACTTCGATATAAACATAGAGTTTATTACAGAATGCAATGAACAGTGCCATAGTCACAAATGACGTAGTAAACTTAAAACCGTGTGAAAACTGAGTCTATTACAGTATTCAATGTCTTTTGTTATAATAGATCAACAGCAGAAATCTATGTATAGACTACATAAAATACTGTAAATTATCCACCGGACCATAAGTAAAGCTTGTGCGCTATTTAGTTTACCACAGAAAACAAATTCATACTTATGTAATGTCTTAAAGAGTATAATTTTCAACCAGAAAGCGCTCGAGCGCTGCGACATTGTGCGTTCACGAGCCTCGGGTGGAGCACGTGAAGGCAGCATCACCGCTTGCAAAAGCAGCAGAACTTTGCTATGTGAATGTGGGGGATGGGAAGCAGCCGCTCTCTGCTCTACTCAGCCCTTTCTCTCTACAATGCGGGGCTTTCTGCTCACAGTGCTCACTCTGCCCGTGAAAAAGAGATCTTCTTTTACTTTTAAGTTTTACTTAGAAGCCATCAAAAATATACACATATATTTTAGAGCTGAAAATACAGCTTTTGTATGTTTAATAAAGGAGAGTATGCAGGGTGGAGGGGGTCAGCTCAGCTGCTGTCTGCTTATATAGGCTAAAGGAGGTGTGGTGTGTGCGCGCGTGTGTGTTAGCAGAAAGCGCAGAGACTAGGCTGTAAGGGAGGAGGGGGTAGGGAGCTTCTTTTTTCTTTTTAGCATAAACTTGCTGTTTATTATCAAGGGGTGCTGTCTTTTTTCTCTGTTTTCTATGTTTGAAATGAGCACCATAATCTCCTTTCTATGCTGTTTCCCTGGTCTCCTTTTAGAAGTGCTTCAAAATGTGCTTTATTTTCAATGCTCAACTTGAAAAATATTCATCTGTTGTGTAGCCGCTTCTGTGGCTCTCTCTAGCTGCAAAGTGACTTAAAAGCACTAAGATCATATAGTAGGCTATGTTAAATCTCTGTGGGAGAGCAACAACATGATGCTAAAGACCTCCCGTGCAGCTAAGTGTCATGCATTTATTTATGTGATTCTTGTTTTACACGGATATGGTGTTCTCTAAAATGCCATGCTGCTTGTCCAGACAAGCTCCACAGCAAGCATGAGGACCTCCTTAACACAGAATTAATAGGTACTCTATGATTGTTGAAATTGATATGACTTGGAAGGCAGACTCTCTTATTCTGAAACAGGCTACTGAAGCTGAATCAGAAGGACGTTATCTACAGTGGATTACAGTCAGTATTACAATTGTTGTTTTTCAAACTGGGAAGGATGCTTTTACAAGTTATTATGACCATAGCCTGATATAATGCCAGTGCCCACAATTTTTCACATGTGACACATATGACTTAAAACTCAACATTTAGTCCACTTCATAATTGAAAATACAGATACGTATCAAGTACCTCCACTCGACATAAATATACTGACCTATGATTTAAGTCCACATCATGCAGCCGGCTGTTCATATGTAGTTACTGTAGGCCTGCTATAACTGTTACCATCCACAGATGAAGAATGACTTGACGAAAAGGTGTTACCATGAAAGCTTGTTGCTGTCATGCTCTGTCATATATCTTGTCTGGCTCATATAGAATAAGATTCACTCTTCCCCCTTGATACTATATTGTATAGTCCCCTAATGACTTGACATTTTTGTAACTGAGAGTCATTTAATACAAAAGAGGAAAATCTGAACTTTTCTTTAAATGCTGTCTGGACTCTGTCAGTTGTCTCTTTACTTTGACTGTTGATAGTGTGTGTAGAGGGATAGGCGAGTGTGTGTGTGCGTGTGTGTGTGGGGGGGTCATGTGACACCCCCCATCTGTCCCAGGATGATGATTTAAGAGTGTTTACTTGTGCCCAACCACCGCCTCCCCACGAGGATGATTGTGATGCATCACCTTCGGCCTGATACCGTGGCCTCCCGGGCTATCACCAAGGCAGCAGCTTGGACTTCATCCAGAGGCCCTTTTCTTTTTAAATCATTAATAAATTGATATTAGGAGTAGATTAGAAAGAAGAAAAATAAAGTAACATCAAAAGCTGTGGTGAAAAGCTGCATTTAGAGATGCAAAGAATTAGAGGGAGTTCATTATTCATGTCATCAAATCTAGTTATGAATGCAAAACCCAAATTTCTGTGGACAGGCTAGGGTCATAAATATTTTACTAACTTATCTAAGCCACAATATTCTATTTCTGTTCATTTATTTAAGCCTTTGATATTCTTACATATGCATTTTTAATGTAATAACTTTCTTCAATTAATCTCAGCTTTGAACAGTAAGAGTGTCACTCTTGTTGAGCGAGTAAACTGATGACTGATCATTCAGGAGGTTTTCTTTTACTTTAATCCCTTGGGATTCAGTCTGGGAATGGAGCCATACAATCACCAAGACAACCCAATAATGTGGCGTGGAATTTCCTAACAAGAGTGGAGTTGAATTCAGAGACACACACATGGATGCACTGTACACACCCACGTGTGCAATAGCCAAACACCGCTCATACCTTACAATAATGTACACACTGAGAATTTATGGCCATCAAGAGTCATTAATGCATACCTTTGCCAAACATAAGCGGCAATCCCACAGCGAGGCTGTGGCCACACACACACTAAAACAACACACACAACACAACAGTTGGGTCCCGTCCAGATGGTTGCCAGGCAGCAGTTCAACGCATAGTCTGGAGTGTGTAGAGGAAGGAAGTGCCACTTTGCGAAGTGCAATGGGCATCCGGCTCGTTCCCAGACGCTGTGTGTGCATGTGTGGAACCTGTCGTTTAAACTTACACCTGACAAACACACACCCACCACATTGTAAACAGTACAGGAATAAGGAATGTGCGCTAAAAAGCCCTGCATGGTTTCCTCCAGGCTTCCCTTATAAATACGGACAATCATTCTCATGTTGACTTTACAAAACCACAGTCTCTCTTCAGGGCCTCGGTATACATTTAATGCAAACATACAGCTTTGATAGATAGAAGGATATTAAAAAGCACTTGTTGAATTATTCCTGTGCTTTGTAAAGTCTTGTTTCAGATTAATCTCTCAGCCATTGTTCTTACCTGATTTGATCAAATGGGATCAAACTTTACAGGAGCCACAGCTCACCCTGAACTGCTTAGCAGACATTCGATCAGTTGCTCCTCTCTCCTTGTATTATTCTCTCCTAAGCAAATCCTCTCTGTTACTCAGGTGAAAATAGTCTGGGGGACCTCAATGCCCCATGACAGGCTTTCAAATAAAAGCTTATAGGACATATTCAGGTTATACTTGGGTACTTTTATCTACCTTTTTTGTGTTGGGGGTGATAATTTGCTAGGGGCATTTTTTGAAAATCTCCGAATTCATAAAATCCACACAGTCACACCGGCACCGAATTCTAAACACTCCATTTTCTCGCAGTGTGTTCAAGTGAAGTGAAGGAAGGACCCCAGATCTCAACAAAGCCAGACAAGGTTAAGAGCACTCAAAATTACGGTGTCCACCCTGCAAGGACAGAGAAGTGCTCACTCTCTTTTCACTGGGAATGAAAAGAAACCGTGCGGGAAATCATCTCTGTAGTAAGGGAACTCATCACTGTGAACATACTGGGAACTGCTCTATTGTGGGTCACAGAGCCCAGTATGTGAGCTTCTACTCGAGTGACAAACAGTTCCATTCCTATAAATCACACAGAGCATCTTGTCAGCGTTCAGCTGTGAGGTTGGGCCAATACAAGAGAGGAGAAAAAGACCATGCAATAATCTCAAAAAGAGAAATATAACCAGGGTTTCTCAAAAATACATGTAATCCTCAGCTTAACTACATGAAATATTAGAATTTAGCCCTGTAGATGTATATTCAAATCAGTCAAAAGAAATAAGGCCAGTCAAACCAGAAAAAGATTTTTAGTCTTTTGTTTTTGCGTACAGATGGTTGCCATCAAGCTAACAGCTAACATGCTTGCGAGTTGGGAAAATGCTTACACTTGGCAGTCATAGCAGCTCTCTAGGCTTCTTTCTTTCTGATATTCTGGTTTACTCAAAACTTTTAATTGCAGGATGCCATATTAGTTCATTAACTAAAGAGTTATCATAAAAAAGAGAAAGCTCTTCAAAGCTAGCTTGCTAATTGTCAACCAGTTATCTTGGTTTGAGATGAAGATAATGAAACTAAGACCTCAAGGTTTATTGTTAAGCTATTTATTTGAAAAGATGTGGTAATTTTTGCTGTTAAATAGAAATTTGGCTCAAACTGTTTAGAGACATATTGTTTGGGCAGTTTCTATTCTGGCAGAGGAGGGTTAAATTGAACTGCATTTTGATAAATGGCTGATAGGCAACAATTTTAACTTCCTCCATTTTGGACTCCCCATTCCATCAAAAGTCAGCACTGTCAAGTCAGATAGTTCCATCAGGAGAATTTTGCATTAAAATTTGACACAAAAACGGGATCAACCTCACAGCCATGGGCAAATCCATCATTTGTGGTAATTTTAATAATTTCACTGATTGTGCTGCAAAGTTTTGCTGTTTTAAATGCAGATGTTACAGAGGCTTCACTAAGAGCTTTGCACTAGTATCACTTTGTATAAGGCATCATTAAGAGACCTACATTGTGCAAAATGAAATAAATAAATAAATGAAATAAATAAATATATGAAATAAAAATAACATTAATAAATACAGACAAAACATGTCATAAAAATTTAATTGTTAAATAATGTTAATGAATAGACTATGATCCTTTTCGAAAATCTATTATGTCACATAAAGCTTTTTTCTGTATTGTTATGTCATGATGACACCTTTTATTAAAGAGCTGCATCACTTAATGCAAATAGAGCAACAGTTTCAAGCATGCCCTGTTTGTTTTGATTGATTAGCAAAGTTTTGTACATAAAAAAAGTACAGAACATCAGGAATTGGCATTGTAAGTAAAAGCATTGGAAAAAAGGACATTGGAATAATAGGTGGTGGAATGGCTTAGTGTTCTCGTACAGCAATACAAATAAGATTTTTTTTAACTTCAAAATGTTTCAAGAAATCATTTGTTGCTGCACAACACTAGTGATAAGAGAATGAAATGTTTAGATATTTAGACTGATGAATGAGGAGTAAAATCAAAAGAAAATGTAATATTTTAATATTTATGATACTGCCCTGTGTTTTTATGTTTGTATGATAGACTGTAGATTCTGCTGATGCGATGCATTCCAGATAGAAACATAGACTAGGCTATGAATATTTAAAACTATAATTGAACCAAATATGCATGTCTGAATTAGTGATTCCGAAGCCATAGGGTTGCAATCAATGGTGGCAGTCAGGGGACCTGCATTTGTTTTGAGGTGAAATAGCTAACTGTAATGTAGACCTGATGAACAGCAGAGAGAGCTGGCACAGAGATGGACGAAATTGACATGTTGGAGACGGAGTGATTAAGTTACCTGTTACAAAACAGCCCCTGAGTATATATCAATATGAACTGTGGCAGGCTGAGCAAATGAATTGGACGCGAATGAATGGATGTGAAAAAAGAATTGCAAGCTGCTGTACTTCTCCAGCGCAGAAAATAGGGTCTATGTAGAAACCAAAGGAGCATTTTATGGAGAAACCATTTTCTGTGCGTAATATCAGTACGTTGATATGAGGAATTATATTGAAAAACGGCTGATGTAATTCACTCCCTGGGCCCCTGAGATGCTCAAGAGACCAATCTGCTCATATATTGAAATTGGATGTATTTCAGCTGTTACCAGCTGAATCACTTTCTTGTCCCACTCTTTTAGCCTATTGTTTACAGATGCGCCTTTTGTTGTGCCTGAACTCTTCCCTCTTATGGGGGCTGATGTTTGCGCTGCTTCAAGCATGAGTGCCTTAACTTACAAAGGGCAACGATGAAGAAAAATTGAAAAAAAGAGGGGAATGCATTAGCATAGCAGTTTGATGTGAGATAGGTGGCTGAGTTGATGTTAAAAAATAGCAAGAGAGGTCCGTTTGAAGGGGGATGAACTTAAACAGAGACCATCTGGAAAACAGGGAGTAAACTTTGGCATGTAAAACATAATCTTTGCAAGGTGACAACATCAGAATAGAATAGGTGTAATAGGAAGGCAGCCATGGGCAGACAGAGTGTTGGACTAAAGGCCTGTAGGCGTCCTGTATGGGCATGATGACACATTGAAGGCCCCTCTTTTGGGATGGGAATTGTCTCCATGTGGGGCGGCACACTTCATGAATGACCTTTTGCATCCTTGCTAGGACAGCGGTTGGAGGGGTGACAGGGGGGTCCAGCACCACCCACCAGTCAACTGTGAAAACAAAACTTTATCTTGACTCCATGGGGAGGCTGTGAGATAGGGGACTACAAGGCTTTTGAGGTCAGAAACTATTCTTTGGAACTGATTATCGGCCTGAGGCTGCGGGACATAGTTGAAGATGGGGGTGGCACCGGCTGGGGATCGGATCTCAAACCTTTACATTGAAATGCTGTTGAAAGAGAGGACATTCAGCTGTAATTGCTCTTTTGCAGTAATTCTGGGAGACACACCTCCAAGCTGAATGCCAAGAAAACAAACCATGAACACTGATGTGCTGCAGCTGCCACCTTTTTCTCCATGCATGGAGAAGGAGGAGGATGCTGAGATTAACGAACAAATCTACTATAATGTGTGACAATAAAGAAAAAACGAGGCTGTGCATGACTTTCCAGTTTTTCTCCATCTGTTGCCAGTCGAGTTGATAAAACATAATCCACGGTTTCCTCTGAATATGATATGAGAGCTTACAATTTGGAACGCATAATTTGGATCATTTAGGATTTGGATCAGGTTCACATTTGAAGAGGGTATTTGAACCAGAACCTTAAGAGACACTGCTGGGCACAGCTCTTGCCAAATAGGGCATTTATAAAAGGTTGGCACAGGCCCGACAGAGTGAAGGCTGGCAAAGGCATGATGCCCACATCATAGTGCCAACCAAGGGTTTTGTTTGGCATGTGTCTCTGTAGTATGGCTTGTCTCCTCCAGACAACTGGCCCAAACACAACTTAGCATTAGGTTACAGAAGCATTACAAACTGAAAATGATTCATTAAAAAGCTCTCAGCCTCTCTGCGAGATGAGAGGTGCAAAAAGATGATCAATTTAAAATGTAAAGGTGCAAAAACTTGTGCACATGAGCTGTAGCCCCCTTTAGTCTCAGCCTGGTGTTTGTATTGAATTTTCATGAGAAAAATCAATATGTAATAAAAGCTTTTATCCCATAGATTCACAGCATTGGTGAATGAAAAAAATAAGTGTATCCTATATTTGTTTATTTACTTTTATGCTCACTATTGCATGTAAAACAGGTGAGGAAAACTAAATTAAATACACAATATTGCCTCAGTCCCTTTACCGTGAACCTTCTTTGGCAGAATGCCTCTCTAAGAGAATTCGATATTCCTCGTTTGATAGCAGCAGGCGCCACATACGCAATCCTCACTCAGACTGTTACAATAAAAAGGACTCTAGGAACATGCAGGGACAACAGCAATGTTTAATTTCAGGCACCGAGGAGAGCAATTTCTGTCCCGCAACTGTACAAATCAAGACAGTAGGGAAAGAAGGGCAAAATATAGCTAAAGTAATTTATTCTGCCTCATTTTAACCTGCCAAAGAGGCCTATTTTAGGAGAAAATAAAAAAAGGAGGGAGGAGGTGCTGAAGACAATGCATATTAGAAGAGGCTCTTCCCCCAGTGTGTCTTTATCTGTCAGTCAAACCCAGCAACGTAAACACATATTAAGGGGGAAGACAGAGTGGTTTCTATAGCCACAGTTTTAAAAGACGCTGTCGTGCTGTCCACAGTGAGCCCCTAGCACACACTTTTGCAACACTGTTTATTTGCTGTTGTGCTGAAAGAATTTAGCTTGTGCAGAAAGCGCTGATAGTGAAGCACAGAGAAGCTTGGCTTGCGCTATTTCCACTGCAAGGGAAAGAAGAGAGAGACAGAAGAGGGCCCAGCAGACTGGGGAAAAAAAAAAAACATACAAGGCCGGTTATGCAGAAACACAGATTTAATGTAAGGCTTGGCTCGGTTATAAGCGGCGGAGAGAGGAAAAAGCTGGTCTGGACTCACAGGAAGATGGAGACAGAGAATGGAAGAGGAGGAAACAGTCTCATCAAGCGGCCTTAGGATGCCGCTAAGCCTGCTGACAGAGCACACCGTGGAGCTTTTGAAAGGACAGAGTCTGGTAGAAATCACTGGTCCTGGGCCAACCTGGGTCTTTCTGGGAGTGACGTCTTTGAGAGGACGGTACCCCCTTTTGAGGCAGCTCCTGCCCCCTCTTTAGATAAACAGTGCTATAATACACTGAATTAACAACAAAAGCCCTGGGGAAATCAGGTCTCTCTACAATAAATTGGCAACCCCCCCATATACCCCTACCCACCACCCACTATCCATGAATTTTATGGTTTCAAGCTCAATAACACATTTATTATTAAATCATGTTTACTGGAATCATGTGCATGTCCTTGTCCTGGCTCTATAGCTATTGGGTTGTGATTTCCAATGTGCCTTTTTTCCTTTTGGGTAAATTCATTCCATTACATGATATTTCATAAGCACTTATTGATTGTAGCTGTGGGCAACAGAAATTCAGCATTGCCTCTGGTTTTTAAATCTGTGCAGAGGAATTGTATTATGGCTTTAAATCCACCAAAAAAATAGCATTTGGTTAATGTCATTTGTTTAAAAATATCACTTCTGGATGCTCAATTCATCGGCCGCCCATGCAGCTGAGCTTCTCCCTTGCAGGTCTTTACTTAGGCAATCCATAAAACATCAAGCATGTAAGCAAGAAACACTGTTCATCAACACAATGTGTGGTGTGAAAAAGGGATACGGTTCTTGCTGAGCCACATTAAAGCGCACTCCAAAACCTCTGATTCTGTTTGTTCTGTCGTCTCTGCTGGAGACCAGGTAGGAACCCCTTAACTGTGGCTTCTCACCCGCCGCTTAATCTTACCCACAATCACATTCAGTGACAGGCGCACAAAGCAGTCCGGCGAGCCCAACAAGGCTCTGCTATTATGTAACTACTGACAGCTGGGCTTTCAAGGGATGGGTGAACCCCCATCCGTGTGGCAGCACTTTGTGTCAACTAGACGTGACAGTCAAGAAAGGGCCGGGGTAGAGAAAGGGTATTATCAGGCCAGGCAGAGGCATACAGTACCCATAACAAACACACTGAGTGATGGACTCCAAATCAAAGCAAAAGTGCAGCCACGACACGAACATTTCCTTGAGGCCCTTTATCAAATGTCATGTAACACACTGTATCTGTGTGGCCCTTGATAACAAGCGCCGGGCCAGCAACTTGTAATTTAAATATGATCTAGAAAATAATATAAACCAAAATAGTTTGTTTTCTTGGCTTTGGCGTCATGATTTATCCCAGGGGTAACAGAAATTATTGCCTACTGTGATGCAGAAATGGATGAGAGGATTTTTTCTCTTTCAAGTGCACCCAACAATGTTCTTGGTTGCATTTCAAGCAAATGCATCTCAATGCAGATTCTGGGTCTTAAAAAAAAATGGGAACGGGCACATGTGCATAGATTTGAAGTCTCCTCGCTCCAAAGGGGGTGATTTCTCCCTATTGTTTTTCTTAATATGTAATTCTTTGAGACGGTGGCACATGACACTAAACACAGAGACACCAAAATGTTTGATTAAACTGTGCATCGCCTCCCTTTAGGCCGACATCTCTGACGGCTCTTTGATGCTCTGAACACACAGCGGAGCCAAAGGACCCAGAATAGCAGGGGGATAATCGACAGACGGTGTGTTGATTTTGCAACCCTTTCCAAATAATTCCCTGTTGTTCCAGGGAAGAATCACTGTCAGTGGCGGCATTCCAGGGCAGACAGACTGGAGAGATTGTACAGGATGAGGGCCGCCATCTAGATACAGTTGATCTAAACAAGTCTTTGGTCACACAGACCTGGCCTTCAACATGCTCTTTAAGCAAACTGGCTGTGGGTTTGTTATATGTTTGTGTGAGCATATTGGCATGAATATAAACTTGTTTAAAACAAGCAAACTTAATGACTTACACTTGTGATTGCCCATAAAATATGTTATATGAGCGTAGACTACTGCAGCAGCATAATGGAGCAAAAAAGATTATAATTCAGATGAAGGGCAAAGGCAAATATTGAAATATAAACAAACAACACAGTAACAAGTGTGCAGAGTGCAGGCATAGTGAATAATATCAAAATATAACACAAATTATTTGAAATAAATATTGCATTAATGCATACACACTCTGGCTTTTTCCAAGGCAGTTTGTTGTGAAAATATGAACAAAACATTACATGAAGTCAGAGAATTAAATGTACTGAGCAGAATATTTTAGACTATATAACAAGTTGTTTTCACTATTCACTACATCATATATCTTAATAAGAAGCAAGACATGAAGTTATTAGACTGCATGGAGGCTTACGTCATACTAATGTTTCCATATTTCAACATGTCTGTTTTGGTGCACAGGCTTTAGAGCTGTACTGAATGATTAATTCAGACAAGAAAAAAACTCTCTATTTTATTTCTTTGGGATTAGGTGGACTATTAACTGCCCTTTTGGGGCTATTCTTGACACAGAAATGTCCCAGTTTACCGGCCACCAGTATAACCAGTTCCACTCCCTGTGTAGCTGGTGTCTGGCGCTCTCACAGTTGAGCCAGAGATAGTCAAGTCTAGATAGAGGTCATAGTACAGCAACCGCTCCCTCCAACACACAGTCAGCTCATTAGCAAACAGAGGCTAAAAACAACGAAATGCATCAACATTTGAGAGATTTAACAGTCACACTTTGGAATAACTTATTTGTTAAGCAATGTAAAATGCAGAAATACTTTGATCTTTTAGTTTAACACTTTTAAAATATGTTTTTCCTTCAGATTAAAATCAAACTCCAGTCCGGGTTTTTCTCAAAGCCGGAGCCTCAATTTACTGTGTGTGCTTTCAGTGCCGCAGCACTCACTGGCAACCTTTAGGATTCCTCCGCGGCTCACTTGTGTGTGCGTGTATGTGACTCTTGTTTTACAGCACAAAGCGATACGAAACGTATTATATAACGTCACGTAAAACAACGTATAATAGCTGGTTTTGATTGTATTTTCACGGGATCGTAAATATAATGCGTCCTCACATCCACAGGCCACGCTTAGGGAAGTTGGTGCACTATTTTGCCCCAGCTGTCCTGTCTTTCTAACGCATACAATACATTCCTGTGTTGTTCCGCGGTGTGACAAGGCCCTGCCTGCCTGCTGTTCCTGTAAACTCCCGCCTTGACTTGATGAGCGAGAGAGGCAGAGAGACACAGACAGAGAACGAAGAGAGTGAATGGAAAAGCCCTATAAAACAACCAGTCCCACAGCAACCACACTGGAGTTCATATTCCATTATAGAACCCACATCAAGTTTGCTGGATATAATGAACGCAGTAATCACATAATAAAATAATGACTCACGCATATAAGAGTGTTGAATTATCATTTCACTCAACAAAACTACCTGGATAACAAATGATTCAGTTCTCATGGTCCACTACATTAAGTCCAAACAGACAACAAATGAATGGCTGCCTCGTACTTAAGCATGCATCACACCTCCCACATAATGTGATCTAGGGGAAATCAAATAAAATATATTTTAATTCTCACTTTTATCGAGTCAACATGTCCGTCACCTGACATTTAAACATAGGCCTACTGAAAAATTAATTAATATTTTGCATTCTAATAATTTTATTTTAGATCAGTTTGATCAATTCACAACACTGAAACCTGAAAATAAAAGGGAGGTTATCTGAAATGAGGTTCTCCCATAAAAAGACAATTCGTAATACTCTAATCATATTCCTGTTGGGACTATAAAGTACATCTGCAACACTCAAATGTGGGTCTGCAGTGCCTTTATCTTATATTATATCACATATCATGTCACTTAAGTACTCCCATAACATGGGGTTTATAGCTAGCTGTGCTGTTTTGTGACTTTAGCCTTCTTTTGTGGGTTTTGTTGGAAGCCACCCAAAAGAAGCAGCTTCTTATCGGCTTTGCATCTTAACCACCAATTAATTTCTGACCAGGTTCTTAGTAGATGTGATGTGGTTGTAAGATGACTGATGCTTTTGCAGTCAGATTGCTCGCAAAACCAGATTCCACTGCCCCTAAGTGACAGTTTATGGTCTTTGATTTGGTTTGGCTAAAGATTGCCAGGCAACAAAACTACCCTGAGTCCTGAATGAAACAGCCATCTGTTCCATAGGCCGGTAAAACTGAATTAATTTGACACAGGGCCTAATCCTGGAATTCAGCTGTAGATTCATTTTTCGGATCAGAATTACACAAAAAAAAAAAAAGACAGAAAAAAGTAGGTTACATCAAAGAACACGGTGACCATGGTGAGACTTGTTATGAACCCACACAAAGAATATTGCCCGGTCACATCTTCATTGTGCTCATATATTGCAAAAAAAAAAAAAAAACAGGCTGTAGAAAAAAGTGGAATGCATAAAACTTTAAGACAACAAATAAAAACAAAGGAGGGGCTATTGTTTGTGCTGATGGTAAAGCAGGTCATAGCGCACTAATCCCCTTGTCTGGGCTGTTACCCGTTGAATGCTGGTCATTCCTTGTTATTCCTATAGATGTAGCAAATTAGACTTTATAAAACTGAGATGGATTGGAATATGTTAGACAACAAACTCAGAGGAGTAAGATTAAGGCCAAAACTAAAATCTGCACATATATTCATGGTTTGTTCAGGTAAGTGGGCTTCAACCAGCTCCTGTCTTCATGTCAGTGACCTTTTCCCCTGCAGATTACCCAACTGCCCTTGACCCGCGCCACATCGAGGGCAAGGCCCCTTTGAATTTGACGACAACCTCTCCTTCCAGTGTCCCAGAGCTTAATCCGCCCTGCTTCATGCCTGTTAAATCTATATGGATTGTTTCACCCTCCGATCCACGAGGCCAGACAATACCCATTGAGAGAGAGAGGTCAGAGGCTCACCACTGCGACCCGAGCGCGGGGGTTTTTCTATGGAGCTGAGCTTGTATCCCATTCTCCACCCTGGCTCAAATCATGTAGCTGAGCAAAAAGACACACTTCTGGCCTCACACTAAATCAGCTTCAGAAAGGGTGCAAAACAATGGAAACAGAGCTGGTCATAGGACTGCTGTTGTTTTCCTGCCCACACAGTCTTGGGGTTAACTCGGATGGATCGCACATTTCTTTCCATGATATTAAACCGATGCTGAGGGAGTGAGGCTGACACTGACAAATCCACTAATCCTGTCACTGTGTCAGATACACTTCCAGGCCATCACAGCTGGTGAAAGTGCCTGATAAGCTACCTGTTCCTCTTTTGTCTCAGGTGTTGTCTGGTGCTCACGCGGGTCATAAGGTGAAGTAGAAGCAGCCAAGCCTGTGTGGTGATTACGACATCTTTGGTTTACCTGCAAAAATTAATAACAACTGCTGAAAAGCTGTCCCTGCCTTGGCGTGGAAGCTGAGAACTAGTTGAAAGCTGTTATATTCAAACGAGAAAGGGATATGTTTGATTTCCTCATTTTCTCTCATTCTTCATAATAAGATTTCTATAAAGCAAAATTAATTGGCAAAGAAGGTCAGGAGGAAAAGGGGCAGCTGCTATTTTCAGTGTCGATTTGCTGCAATAAGCTTCATTTTCAAATTTTTTTAGTCGGGCTATTCTTGAATCGCAAACAGCTTTGACAGCAAAACAAGAGTGTCTGTCTCAATCAGAGGAATGATGATGGTCTACGAGGAGCAAACAGAACAAACAGCTCCCTCTTTTATGCCAGTAATTAAACCAGCAGTGGGTGGAGAGAGTGTGGGAAAAGAAGCAGAGATGGTGTAAGAGTGCTGGTTCAGGATTGCCACCTAGTGGTGTTACAAGCATAATGCAAGCATAACACATACACAGTGCTTTGTTTTATGTCTTTATCTGTAGTCATAATTTGCATTGAATGGTAATATGCAATGATATTGTGCATAGTGGAGACAGAAATCCCAGTCACCTCTCATGAATTCACCCCTCACCACTATGAGAGAGCGGAGACTGGACGGATCTCCAGGATCTATCATCTCCTTATACTATGAATGGCAAAAATAATTGAATAGGGTGACCCACACTTGGCAGCTGAAGTGGAGGATGGATTCTGATCCCTGTAATAAGTAGGGCTCAATAAGTGCTGCAGGAAGCCCCAGCTCGGCTCCAGCAGGAGAATGACTGGGTCAGATTAAGGTTGAGGAGTTTAATTATGAACAAGGAAATGAAGTTCTCCAAATCTCTGGCTCATGGGATAATTTTAGCCGAGAGACGGCAGCGGGTGTCTCGGTCCGTCTTCTCTCTGTCTGCGCGCTATAGCTGAAGCATCTTCTCCCACTTCACAATCAGACGCCTCCCGAGGGATGAAGGAGTGGGGGGGATGAGGAGGGAAGGAGGGAGAGGGAGTGTAGAAGAAGGAGACAGGGATGAAGTGCCACTTAGGATATTGCTTCAAGGACTGCTCTCCTTGTTAAACTCATTGCTGAGGGCATAAATATAGCCGGGCGTCAGATGATTTATTGACACACGCTCCCTCTCCTGCTTCTTCCTGCCTAACAAGCCTGTGGACAAATGAATTGTCAAACTGAAGGAATTCTGCCTTGATTTACACTCACTTCCCACTGCCTGTGGGGAAATCGTTGGGGAAGGAAATCGTGTGTTTGAGAGATGCAGAGAGTGTGCAGTAAACTTGGAATAAGAGTGACAGAAGTTAAATGATGTTTTGTTCACCACATACAAAACTTTTAACACTTCTGAGTGTTCTCTTCGTCAAACTTCATTCTTTAAAAAGTCTTAAGGAGAACTACAACAACTTTACAAATCAAGGTCATTTTCACTTGTCATGACAAGCACTATTCAGCCTTTGAAAACAGCTATATAAAATCTCTTGTGGCTCTGAAGAAGCTTTGTCAAATCTCAAGAAATTAAACCCTGATGATGGCATTACTTACTACACTTCCATTACTGAAAGCTTATGAAACAAATGTGGACTTCGAGAGATACTGGAATTCATCAGGCAATGAGGTATCTAAGGAAAGGATGCTGTTAAATGCATTAAGTCAAGTTTAGGATTCAGTTTGTTTGGAGTTTGACTTTATATTAGGTCACAATATCTCGGCCTTTTCTGTTTTTAAATTTACAGGGGTACTTAAGAACAAATGTGCCTCTTTTTAAATTTAAGCTGTGCCTGCATTTCAACGAAAGCTGATACTTTAAACAGATTCTGTTCAAATGCTGAACTAGTGAACATCTTCACATTCAGAACAGATTAAACGACTGTGTGTAATGTTAAATGTGTCACTCACAATGACAGACCAGAGGAAAACTATCACCTAAATCTGCACTTACCCATGAAGCATTTTATCCTCTTTGTCTAATTGTTTTGGTTCTATCAGGTGACAAACTGCACTCTTTTCCACTCTGTTTCTAGACAGCTGCTCTCAGAACTGATAAACCTACAGGACTCTACCTGCCAAACATGGCACACTGCATCAGTGTGGCCGACACAACATTTAGCAGCTTAATAGACACATAAATTCATCAAGAGTTGGGAGAATGAAGCAGAGCTAGAAGGGGAGTGAATATTGGAATAACATTTTTTAGCTAGTCAGAAATATGACTCTGGATGAATGATAATTTGACTCCATATACTGTATGTCTGACAGTATGTAAAGAAGTAACCCATTGCTAACGCGTGCCATAACACAGTATACTTTTAGGGCTACATTCATGCACTGCTGACAAAATGGTACAAAAAGAAAAACCTGCTGATATTTTGACATGGAAGTGGTCATGTTTTGTTCCTTTCCTTCTTCATGGCCCCACTCGGCCCACAGACTCTGCATTGGGATGAGATCAAGAAAAAAAATAGAGTCTAGAACAGGCTCTGGGGATGTTAAACAAAAATGCAAAACCTTAACAGTATAAGAACGCATGATACCATGATTAATAATTAATTGTGTTTGCAGTTGGAGGTGTCCAGATGTTTTTTTTGAATAACTGTCTCTGGGGAAAAGGCTTTTGCAAGGCAAATGACGGTGCGATCTCTACATCTCTGGATGCATCTCACATAAGACACCAGATAAACAGTGTAAGTTTGCTACTTTTATTGCATTTTGTATTTTGTAGCTGTTGTGCATAACCCTGTTTAAACAAAATGAGATTTTATGTAGTTACGGCTGCCGATGATGCGGCTTTATGGTCCCTTGTACTTCTCTTCTACAAATAGGAGATAACACACTGTAGTTGTCAGAAATCCTGAGCCCCAAGTGGGCAAAACACACATATCAGAAAATGCATGAGCACAGGTGGATTTACTGTTATTGCAAAATGTTTCAGGCTTTGCTAAAAAACAGAAGTGAAAGTCATGACTAAGCCTAAATAAGCTTATAGTCAAAATGCAGAAAGGAAGTAAGTTACTTAAAGTAAAACATCATTGTGGAAGTTCTATGAGCTGCAGTGAGAGAGGAAAGCTCCTCTTTTATTCATGTTTACATTGTGATTGTGAGGTAAGATGGTGTTTGGGAAAATTCCTCTGTGTCAAACAAAGAGAGGTCTGTAAGAGAAGAGACTAATCTTAAGCAAATATTGGGGAACTGCACTTGAAAGCCCTCTTCAAGAACTTCCTTAAATTTCTTCCTCTTCAGTAATGCTGCTGTGAAGGCCGCGAAGGCTGCAGCTGGCGGTAGACAACATCCACCGACCGAACGAACAAAACACAAGAGAAGATGAAGAGAAATGATTGTCGACTGTTCTTTGCCGCGACGCTGCGCTTCACCAATTGAAGATAATAATTGTACATCTCATAAGCTGTCAGCGCCATGTGCTCACATATAATTTCTTTGTCTCTCTTACTCCTCCCTCCCTCCTTCTTTTCCCTCTCTCTCTCTCTCTATTTCTGTTTTCATCCTCTTCATCCTCCCTTCCTCACGGTGTCAGTCCCCGCTGTGGGTAGGAGGGTGGCACGTTAGGACTGATTCGCTCTGACAATGAGCTACTTGCGCTAATTTACTCATTTATTCTAATATGATTGACATTTCATTTCAGCACACTCCCCTCCCCTGCCACTGATAGGGTTGGTCGAGGCAGCCAGTAATCACTGACAGGCCCATTAAAGGGAGATTGCATGCAATTATCTCACTAATTCACAGGGTTCTTTTAATTTGGCAGCATAAAATTGTCAATCTTGGAAGTGTAATCGGCCTCATTCCCATTTGAGGCCGGGACTAAAAATAAATAAGAGTGGAGTGTGTTTCCCTTTTCTGTGCTCTAATGACAATAGAGATGCAGAGGCAGCAAATGAAAAGGATAGAGACCCTCGTCTGTTGTCCTTCCATGCTGACAGGCTTCAGGATGATACATACAGTGCAGAAAATTAATATTGTTTTGACTGTCACATCACTTTCATTCAGTGATGCCGTCGGAATGAAAGGTTTCATTTATTTCAGTTTGCGCTGTATCATCACCGCAGACGTGTCCGTATGCAGTAAATGACCCCACGAAACATATATGTGATGAAAGGAAACTTAGTGATTACAGAGTGAAACTGGGGCCCTGCAGAAAAACAATGCAAAGACGGGTCGATTATTAATAAAGACACAATTAATGGGGTTTACACTACATGTCCGAAAGTATGTGGACAACTGAACATTTCACCCTCCAAAACCATGGCCATTAACCTGCTGTTGTAAAAGTCTTCTAGGAAGCTTTTGAGACCTGGCTGCAGCTCTAGCCCTTAGTCAGGGGTCCTACAGATTAAAATGAAAGTTTTGGATGGTGTTGAGGTCAAGATCAATAATTTTTCCAGCTGTTTGAAAGAAAATTTAATTTCTTACATTTTAAGAAAGCTGCAGTGCTCTCTTGGTTTAAGTAGATCTTCAGAGACACATGTGAGCACTCGCCTTCTGAACCGTGTGACTAAGTCCTGGGTAACGATGAGTATGTTAACTAAAGTGATGTGAATTCGTCAGGATGGGGGAGTTTCAGCTTAAAACATTTACATGTGATTTGAACATTTAGGGTATTACAACACATTTACTTTTTCCTTTTTTGCATATATGGAGCAAAAACAACAAGATTTAAGGTGGCATTGAATAAATCTGTAGTTACTTTGCTTATACCTTTAATGCCTGCCCACATATGTTGCAGAATAACTTGTCAATTAGAGAAATTTTTGAATTCTTTTTAGAGCCATGAAAATATGGCAGCTGTAGGGTAAACTTGAGTCTCTAATATGATGTTTCTACTGAGGGCAGACTTATTGCAAACATATTTACTCCCAAGTTGGCTGTTAAGCGTCCTTTAGTGTGACTTTTTGAAGGATGGTATATGGGCTCTCTGCAGGCACTGTTGCAGTACCATAAATTTGGAGGCACACTATTATCTCAAATATCAGCGTATGCTTTAGCATTAAAATTTAATTGAACTGGGACATATTTGAGCAAAGAAATAAATAAAAACATTAAAAAATAATAACCCTGAATTGACAGCATGTATAGATGTGTGTCCATATACTTTTGGCCAGATAGTAGGCAGAGCACACTAAATAATATGGTTGGATCAAGTGTATGACAGCTATACTTAGACTATTACATCACCATGTTAAAAATGCTGCAAAGATACAAAAGGATACAAAACATGTGAATGAGCGAAAAATAGGAAATAACGCAGAAGGAATGAATGCGAAATGTATTTCAGTGTATCAGACTGTCAATAAATTACATTCAGAGAACAGATTACTTCCAGCAAAAAGGGTTCCTACATAAAAAGTGTGTCATATTCACTTTAACAGGGATGCAACAGTCCGTGGTACAGAGTGTGTAGCTGCGTAGAGATTATTCACCTCATCAGTACACTCAGTTTGCACATGTTAATAACATACGACATTTACATCTCACCACTGTCCCAATGCATTTCTCAGCCCTGCTTTAGAGCATTGTACAGCACTAGTTCATCTTATTCCACATTCCCACAGATTATCATGTCTCCCCCTCTCTCCCCTGACTGTTCTCAGGATTTCCAGATGAGGGAGTGATTGGTCATTTCCCTATAAGTGCGAGGGCCCCCAAATGTAACCCTCATTCAACAGCCATCAACCGGACCGGAGAAACACTGGAGTGGATGGGAAAAGCTGCGAGAAGTGGACTCATAAATGAGAGAGCAAACCCTTGGCATTCAGTGCCTGAAATGGCTTTTCATGCCACACTCTCAGAGAAGCCAATTGGGCTGTGATGCGTGGCACGTCTCCTCTCTCCCTTACTGCAGGCGATTCAATTACCTCCAATGCAAATTGACCGGGGCTTTCATTTCTAGGAGGCAACCCTGGTAACCCATAAGGCATCTCATTGGTAATCTCAGCAATTAGGGAGCTAATGCATCTGTTTGTCATGGTTTGGAAAGAGTGAAAGACACTGGCATAAATGAAAATGTCCGAATCAAAAAGCAGGGGAGAGGAAAAGTCCAACCTGAATGCAGACGCACTTATATAAATTCCATAAAGTTTGATGAGGAGTATTAAAAAATGTTCTTCTCTGAAGTGAAGATCTTCAAAGCAGGGATGAAGACATATTTTGCACGCTGCTGCTGACATCAGAATTCAAATTACATTCAGACCAGGAAAAATTTATACATTTTCAAGTGATAACACCATGAACGAACGATTATACAACAGTCTAATGTGTTTGCCATTCTCATGAATCTATTGTTCTGTGGGTGTTCACGTTTCAGCCCAGATTTTTATTGTTTATCTAACCTCTCATGAATAAAACATCCCATAGTCATTTTTTACTGCATGCTGTTGCATCATATCAATCATTCACAAAGCTTATGCCTGTAATTTGATTCTCAGCGTAATATTCATGGCAACAAAAGCAGGCTTGGAAAAGTGAATCTACAGAGACGTGTGCATTTTTGTCACCTCTCTATATGATTTGTGGCTTATTCATCATCAGTCTTACGCATGCTGTTGGAAAAGCAACATTGTGCACTGTTTTGGATTCACATTCGGAAAAGATTACATTAATATATCCGACATAGTGCAAGGCTGATGCATGAAGATTACTTCCACCACTCCACAGGAAAGAGTGGTAACTATTGTGGCCACCAGAGGGGGACCATGCATTATTTAAAGACCAGACCAATGTGGATGAAGCCAAAACTCAGTAGGTCAACCAACTGCAAATAAGGATTATGTCACAGGAAACAGCAGCCACCAAAACAGTGTATGATTAGACACCTTATCCAAAACTCCCCAGAGAGCTAAACTGGAGCTCAAAGCAGAGTTTCCTATTCCAACCCTTCATTTGTACAGATGTTTTCCTCTCCATCCTCTTCTGTCATAAACACCAGGGGGCCATTTAGCCAGAGATCACTGCGAGGATCAATGAAAATGTCACCAAACGTCGAAAGAGTGCTGGCAGCTGTGTCTCTTAAAAGCAGCAGAGGAATGACAGGATCGAGTGTGTTCACATCTGTAAGGGCCTGGTGATCAATACGAATAAGGTGGTTCATCTGGATAATGTCCCTGATCTCATGCTGATGCAATTATTCACTGTTGCATGGTAGTGTTTCTTTTGGGTCTAAACGTGTTACAGTAAAAATGTAGATCTAAAAAACTTTAAATCAAGTTTACTTCTAAAATATTTCCATCTCATGTGTATGCAATATAAAAAAACACAACACAGAAAATATTGAATAAATGATTGATTGTACAGCTTTTTTTAAGTGGTGAAAATTAGAGATGAAATATTAATCCAACCCAAAAGCTACTGAAGGCTCTGAGCTTCAGGGCATTTCGATTTTGAATGAACCTGTTTTAATGTGATTATTTTACTAAATAATAGCTTCATTGAGTGTGAAATTTAATGAGAGAACTAAGAGAAAACAGTTTGACAAAAAGCTCACTTTTCCAGAGCTTTTATCACACCTTTGCTTAGCTGTGATAGGGATGGATTAAAAATGAGTGCCTCCTAAACGGATTTCACTACTTTCTGTTCTGTCAATGTAATTACTTTTGTATGTTTTTGTACTGTTATGGTAACAGAATCTAAATACACTACTCATTTACATCTCAGGGGAATTTAAATTATAGCTTCCTTCAAATTTTCAATGGATATCACATTAATATTGTTATCAAAAATGCTTTAGGCCATAAACATAAAGTGAAAATCTGTAATCATGACTGACCTACAAGTGTACATTGATTATAGATCAAGGTACAAAAATGATGTAAAATGATGCTATTGATTAATTGCATGGACACTAAACTTAATATTTATAAAAATACTATTAAAGTAAATTGGTTGTATTGTGAAGCATTAGATATTTTATATATTAATGCATATCAATAGACAGAAAGGTTTTATCAACATCTGTAAGGTTGTAGCCACAGTATATACAGTTGAACTACAGGTGTAAGAAATGAATCACATCTGAACTCATGTTGCTTGTAAATTCTTACTGATCCAGGCTGAATTGATTACTGAACAGGAACTGCATGCTTGTATAATAAAAACTGTAGTATTTTCTTTTTTGAATTGGCTTCATGTGAAGTAATGGAGGTCTTAACTTTCCAGCTGTGGAGCGCATCAGTGTTTGTGTGTGTGTGTCTCCTTACAGCAGCTTTGTTGACAACCATAGCTGGCTGACTGGTAAAAACGATTACAGTGCAATATATCATCCTGGGAACCTGCTACCTTTACTGTCACCTGGGATAAAACAATCTCCAAGGCAAATAAACAGGAGGCCTGCTGTGGTGAAGGGAGCAGGGACTGAGCCTGCAGCCCGCTCCCAGCCTCTGTGGCTCCCCCTGCAACAAAAGAGCAGACGGTGATTCCAACTTAGCTCTTTTGTCGGGGTCCACATGGGGCCATGATTAAAACAGCTCACCTCACCAAGGGGGTCCTGTGGCCCTCCCCTTCCCTTGACAGCAGCTCTACCTGCGGCGTTCCCATGGAGGGCCCCAGGAAACCAAGGAGACAGGAGTGTTTCGCCCAGAACTTTTCGCCAATGAGGAAAAATCTCAAGCATCTCAATACCCACAAAAATAATATAAATAAATATATAAAATGATTTGAGTTCAGGTATAACTTGCAAATATAATTCCAGCCTTTAAAATCGACTGACTCATGGCTCAGCTGGGGAGATATCAGCAGGATCCAGGCATCCTACCAGGCGTGTGTGTGAAGCAACGTGTTTGACTTTAGTTGTTTGCATGTATCCACGCTGCTGCTGATAGGATTACTGACGCACGGAGGCTGTCGATCGTTCTCCCCGCATAGATTCATTCTGTTGTCACTGCATTTACCTTTTGTCACCTTGGAAGTTCAAAGTGAGACAACAAAGGCCTGTGATGGGACACAGTGTGAAAGTGTAAGAGTGTGTGTATCCTCTCTGGCCCTGTGACTCAAGTGTTGATTCCAGATTCTGATATGTCTCCACTTTGCTAGATAGTTGTATTAGTCTCAAAATCTATGTAATGTCTTGTAATGGGCCCGCATTTGCTTATTTAATCAGATTTTCTACAGTAATTGTACATTTTCACACATATTTTATTTGTTATTGTTACATACTAAAAACAACTGTTTAAAAAGTCTGTTTAGCACAGTGTTGTTGAAAATCCCGGTCTGTTATATTTAGAATCATAATCTGTTTTTCCTGGCTGAATCACTTACAGCAATGATCTGGTTTCTCCACAGGAGCCATTGGTGTTCCCTAATATTCCTTGAGACAGACAACAATGAACACATACACAGGTGTGTATAGACAGGTGCTAAATTCTTTCTACAAAGACAAAATAGCTGTAAACAAGGCTTTTTTTGTGAAAAAATTTGGCAAATGGGATTATTTTGTGTCTGGACCTATAATATATAGAAAGTATTCAGTAGCAGTACAGATCACATGTAAAAATGTGTTAATTTAAATATAAATTTATAGTAGTTTTACAGAGGATTTTAGTAGAAATACGTTGTATGGGAGTAATGTGTATTCCAGCAGTGTGAAATTGTGCTTAAATCACAGGTTTAATAATAGGAAGACCACAATCAATGCTGAAAATATGAAATATAAATACGCTAAAATTAGGGTCAATATGAGATGGAAGTAAAACGAATTTATACAGCAAGAATATTTAGCAATTTTTCCACCTTGCTTTCCACCTTAAAGCTGGCAGCTGAAGCAGTAATAGAGTTGAATCAAACTCTGTGTTAAAAAATGTGACTTGACAGAGGTGCAAAGTTTTGTTGACATTTTACCTTTGCATTAATAGAAGATTCCAAAAGCAGCAAGCAGTGGTTGGAGCTAACTTAGAGAAGAGGAAAACGAGCAGACAAAAATGTCTGCCAACTGAAGAGACACAGACGTCTTAAACTCCTTACCCTTCAAGCAAGGATGGCAAACAAGTGGTAATATTAGGCCATTATTATTGTTTAGGAGAGGCTGCTGGACATTCATATAAACCTTGCGGTAGACGCTGTGGTGTTACACATCACGCCTCTTTTACTTGCAAAATCACAAATTTGCAGCAGCATCATTCCGCCATCATTGGTTCAGTGTTGCAAAGCAAAGCTGGCGTAAAGACCAGTCCTCTTTTTGGCAGTATTGTGGGATCTCTGTGTCAAAAGGGCTAAAGATTCTCTGCACTCATCAGTCAGTCCCCTAAGCAGACATGTCCTCAATCTAAGGTCAGGTCAAAGGTCAGGAGAGTCTCAGGTCAGCTCCAGTACAAACACTGCTCTGATGCTTCGGACCCTTTGGTTTTGAAAGGTAGTAGGACTTTGCTAATGTCTTTTGTGCAAGAATGATTCATTTACCCCTTTTCTTCTAATATCTTAAGCATGTACTTCAAAAAAGTTGAGAAAATGGTAAAAAAAAAAAAAAGAGCTGGGTTTCTACACTCTTAGATAAGCTACATACAATCCCTCCTTGCTGCTCATAAAGTGCATGAAAAGAAGTATTTCCCAGTCTGTTTGAATGGACCTCTCAGAGGACGGACAGAGAAGGACTGAGCAGAAAAGAAGGAAGGGGGGGTAAAAAAAAAAAGGAGACACTCTAAGATGAAGGGGCAGCAGAAGAAAAGGGGCAATTACTGTTCCTTTCTTATGGAAATGGTAATGAAGTGGGACATGGGGCTCGGGACAATAGAGGGCCACAGGCAGGTTGAGCGTCACCGTGTAAACTGCTTCCTGTTAGGGAGCCATTTAGCCCTCACTTTTACTGACTAACAAGCCATCTCCAGGCAAACTACAAAGAGGCTTCCCCATCAAAGCTGGAGGCTGCTGCTGTCTGCGGAGTCCAGATAGGCTTTTCCCAGGCCAGCTCACATCTAACAGCACATCGCAGGCTTTTAGGGGGCTGCTTTAAGATGTGTGTGTATGTGTTTTTAGCCTTTTTTTTGCAGGGATGGCTGATGACGTCTGCCTGGGTTTCACATCTGATGGATGCAGTAATGTCGGTGGAAGTAATCCTGAGCATTTCACCAGCAACTTTAGTGACCCAATTTTTAAATTCAGAGCTTACATCAGAGACACACTGTGAGGCAGATACAGTGCTGCAATCGATTTTTGTTTCTGCCTTGAAGTTGTTTCCCTGTAATGATTACTGACTGCTCAGAGAGAAATTTTATTAATAATAATCATAACTTTATTTGAAGTGTATTAACTTCCTGTGTCGTTGTCATCAGCTGCACATCTGTCATGTCTCTGCACTGACAGCTGAGAGAGATACTCAGTTCAAAGTGGCTAATATTGGGAATGCGACTATAAGTGATCACGTCAAAGAATAGAGCTCTACATTTGGTGTATTGTCATTGTACATGTTTATTCTGTTCTCTAAAAGCAGGTAGTTCTATTATGAAAATTTCTTTTCAGAAAAAAAATAAAAATAAGCCTAAAATAAAAAACAGATGCCTTGCACATCTGAGAAACACACAGGAAAATGCATTATTGAAACGAACGGCTAAAATTTGGAAAATATGAGATGTTAATGCTTTTAAATAAAAGAGGAAGAAATTCTTAGTTTGATTTCTGAGCATCTTATATTCATGCTACACAGTTTTGGATGCATTTCTTCCCTTGTTCTATGCTGCCATTGGTTTTCAATGACTCCCTGTGGTTTGAAAAACTATTTGGTGACCTGAGAAATAAGGAGTTTGCGCCACATTACCTCAAAGCAATACTTGTATTAATTTAAATTTTACTACTTTAATCAACACTAAATACTCTGTGCTGCAGATTACAAATCAGTGTCATAAGTGAACTAACTGATGTTCATACTATAAGAAAATAAATAGAAACCAATGTGTACCTCACATGGTAAAAAGATACATTTAAATGACTAAAGTTTTGTAGTGGAGGTAAAAAAATGAAAACGTGGGCTCTCATTCAAAGTGCAGGTGATTTGTTAGATGAGAAACCTATTTGTTCTGACTGAAGACACAGCTCTTCAGAAACAGGTCACAAATGTAGTTTGTCTTCAAAAAAAGGTTTAGACATTTTTAACAGGAAGGCACCATGGTGCTGAGCTGACATGACTGTAAAAGAAGGGAATTGTTCAGTTTCACCAACTATTTTCACCAACAGACTAACACAAATTGGAAAATCCTCTTTGAATTGTAAGCACATGTTCCTGTTTGAGCTCTGTGGCGAAGGGAAACAAGATACATCAGGCTCTGAACAATAATGAGATAGATGAAAATATTTGTAGTGAAAATATGCATCACCAACTGTCAGTGTTAAGACCTGATGCCAATGGACTGGGATGTTATACAAATGTTGATGAGATGAGCCTGACTGTACCCATTGTACATTTTAGCAACAGTTTACCAAAAACATACATCAATAAATTATTGCTAAAATAAGCCTAAAATAAAAAAACTGATGCCTTGCACATCTGAGAAACACACAGGAAAATGCATTATTAAAACAAACGGCTAAAATATGGAAAATATGAGATGTTAATGCTTTAAAATAGAAGAGGAAGAAATCTAAATATTTTCATCTGTCTTTACATTTGCTGTGATATTGAACTGACACACTGATGTCCCAGACAAACTTTAACATTCCTCCTGTCTGTTCTTGCAGTGAAGGGATGGGATCCTGGCTGAAGCTGAGATCATCCTACCTCACCTCCACGCTGGACAGTAGGGGGCAGCGTGCTGGTCTCAGGTGGGATGCAGTGTGTGTGTGTGTGTTGTGGCAGAGGCCCTGGCAGGCCCTGGGGGGAGGCAGGGGAGATGAGGAGGAGAGCTGCATCTATTGTCTTTTAATGAGACCCTTTGATGTGGCCCCACTGTTTGCTGTTTGTACACCTGGGTTGCTGCGCCTGCATTCAGATTGGCTGTGTGCTGGTGCAGGGGTTGTGGAGGGGGGAGGAGGACTCGGCATATTCCAGGTAACACTTTCCAGTCAGCTGCTGCTGCTGCCTGGCGTGGGAAGGCAGTAAAAGCAGCCCGGCCCCTTTGTTTACCACCCTCCAGTTTACGGTGCAGACACCCCCCCCCCTCACTCTTTCCTATAGTTGTGCCTGGCCTCCAGACTCTGCAGGCAGACGCTGGCGGCCTTGCTGGGGCCCCTGGACACCCATAGAGGTAAAGCTGCTGCTAGGGCTCCCACGCAACGATGCTTCCTTCAGAGCAGGAAATGAGTATCACCTTAAAACTGTGGCTAAACAAGAATGAGATGGTTAAAAGAGAGCACCAAGGCATTATCTCAGATACACACGGAAAGAGGGGTTTTATGGGTAAAGCAGGAGAAAAGGCTGCAGTTTGCAGCAGCATCATACATGGAGTTATGGCCACAACACATAATACAGTGATGTTGAATGAATTTCTCTTTTGCTGCTCAGAGAACTGAAAAAGTAACTTATGAAGCACTCAGCAGCAAGTTACATTCCTCGATGATGACACTGTCCCAGTTACTCTGAATAATCCACACGTCTGAACTCTTTCTGCTGGAAAAGTAGCATGAAAACAGTGAGCAACAGTCTTAAGTGGGTTGAATCTAGAGCTACAGGACTTTGCTGTAGGTACATGGAAACATTTCAGCTCTCATCTGAAGCCCCTGAGATGAGAGGAAAAACATTTTCGAGTTCCTCTAACAAAACTGAGTTGCACTAGATTTAACATTCTGTGGACAGCCATGACCTGGACGGCTGAGAGCCTTCACAGACATGGAGAGGCTGTGTGTTGGATATCAGTGTAAGAGACACAAGAAGTTTTTATTTTTTGGCTTCATTTTGAAAAAAATACTGCAACAACCGGATAATACCATTTCCACTTTTAGTTGCACTCAATGTCCGTATTAACTATGTGGTCTCTCTGTGATCAAAAGCTATTTCTCAAAGAGGGATTTTGCACAAGGATGAACATACACAGTATATGCAGGGAAAAACATAGAAATTTACAGCAATTCACATACACAATAGACTCTATATCATCCCCTCAACCTAACAAAACAAACAAACAAACAAAATGTGTGTTGCCAGTACACTTGCTCTCTGTGCAGAATGACATGTGTGCACAGTTTTTTCACATTCAGTTTAACAGGTGGACTTACGAGTAGGATTTTGTGACACCACAACAGTCTGGAAACCAATTTACTGCCCAATATGAACTATGAACTTAGGTAGAAAACTGGAACCTTTCTGTCACTGGGAGTGGATGTGTATACTCAACACAAATACACCAAGGATGTCCAGCAGTGCGTTTTTGGGTAAAAAGATGTAAAATATCTTATCTAGAAAAGTAAAATTACAAGCAATGACTTCAAGACTTTTTAGACTGAGTATCTATGGAGAGAGCAGCGGTGGTGCTACAGGACTAAGATGGGCAGACAACTTTTTAATAAATTAAATAAATTCCCGTTGGAATAATCATACTGTCTGCTGCTGTATTTAGGTCAGATGTATATAGCTTTTCCTTGTTTGTACTGCTCTTGAATTTGTTTCTTTTGCTCTATTACACGTACAATAGTACCTGCAAATATCCAGTGCATTATGATTATGATTGGTTGCTGAAACTTGTGAAATGATGATCATCATGTTTTGTGAAAAAATTCTAAAATGTGACAGTAGACATCAATGCATTCTGCATTATTGAAAGAGTAAGACAAAGGTTGGATGACTGAAAGTCTTCAAAAAAAAATAAGAGATTAAATTTTACAAAGGTTTATAGTGTAACTTCATTTATTTATAATAAGCATGGTATTTACGACCATTTAAAACCATTAAATAGCTCAGTTTGAGTATGCATTACAGCTAAAGTGTCCTGTGACACCAATGTTTTCTTTTTTCATAAAACTTGAAGATTTTTTAGCTACTCACTCATAAGATTAAAAGGTAAAAAAGTGTAACTTAGAGGATGATAAAAATGAACTAAAATAAAATAAAATAAAATAAAAATAAACTAATTTTTTGATAACTAAACCGGGGCAAAGTGTCTCTTCCTTTCCTCTCCTGTCAGTATCCTGTGACACTGCAGATTCATCATGTGTCTCATGTTGACATCCACAGGTGCGAGTAGGAAACTTTGTGGATTGCAGCTGCAGTGACAACATTAGGTGCATATTCTAACATTCAACACTTGCACCTGTCAAAAAACAGCAAGCACTGTTTTGTCCAAAACTCTTACTTTTTAAGCCATTAAATCCTCTCTAACTGAGATTTCCAGATTGCTTATATATTCCGTGTGTAAGCTATTACCAATCATCCATATTATGGTGTTATTATTTCTATATTATTTGACAAACAAAGAGGTGCTGATGGCTGATTGGCCTTGCATCAGAAGGTGACAGCGAGTTGTGTGAACATCTCATTTTAATTGTGCATTTACAGAGAGAGGAAGTGCCGCAAGAGGAAGAGGGTGATGAGCTCTGAAGTCACACGTCCTCTGACTCTGGGTAAATAATGTTCCTGGCTGCACCTATCATTAATCCTCTGTCTTTAACACTTACTGTTTGTCAGTGGAAACTGGCCTTGCTCCTTTTGATCTCCCCTCTGCCCATTCAACCCTCCCACTAAAAAAACTCAGCCACCCAGCTCGGAGCTCAGGGAGAGGGAGAGCGTCCTGTAGCAGACACTGAGGTGGTTCTGAAAGGACTTCCTGAGCAGACAGCGGGGCTCGGTTGTGATGATCCAGCCCAAAGTTGTGATTAATCTCTGCTAATATTTGCTAATGTCCTTCACAGCTTCTCAGCACAGCCCAGGCTGATCCCTCTTCACGTCAGAAAGAGATAGGCTGAAGTGTGAGCTCACTCCACAGGCCCTGCTCCTGAAATGTGTGTGCCTGTTTGTGTGTGTGTGTGTATGTGGGTGCATGTGCACACAGCTAAGGGCTGCAGCAGAGAGATTTAACTGTGTTTTCTCACACACTGGTGTCTGCTGGCCTCAGCTGCTCATATTTACATCAGGCAACACCGATGGCAGCGGAAAAAAAGAGGAAACAGGCGAAAACAAACCTGGGAGGAAGAAAACACAACTTCACTGTCTACCAGAGTGGAAAAACCATAAATTAATGACAATGTTTTTCTGTGTTTTCATGTCTGTATATAGTACAGTATTAATGATAACCTATATGAATCAATATTTGTAAGCAACACTGAGCTGTCTAAAACCTCTAAGGACAAATAACACACACAGAGCGAATGCACAATTAGCTGTATTACTGAAACTCTGTCAGGCTGCCGTTGTAAAGTTGAAGAAGTTTTCATATGATGATTAGTAAGTATAATCTGCTGCATATTTCTATTAGAATTTAATGATATACTTCATAATAGAGACTTTGCAGTTGTGACTTATTGAAGCAGAATATGGTGTAAATCTTTATACTTTCCCTTCTTTTCACTTTTCAGTTTTGCTTTATTTTTAACATGATTTTACATTAGATATTAACAATATATAGAGCTGAAGGCATGTGTTGGAAAAACACCTTTGATGGTGAATGCTGACTCACCTCTGTGCATAAAGTCACTTATAATCTGTATGGTCTTTTTTCAGGCATTCTTTGCACTCTGCGTACTCTGAGTCTGTACTGCACAAACTTACATGTATTAGCACAGTTTGTTGATCATCTTTTGCTCTGAGTAAACTATGTGTTCAATTTTAATTTTTGCGCTTTTTAAAATTTTTTTAAGCAGCATCTTTGCTTTTTTGGGTGCTTCAGAAAACTCTTTTTGACTTATCAATGAAGGAAAATACAGTTACTTAAGAGCCAATTAGGCATAGCTCGAGGGTAATCTTATTTACTTAAGTATTTTAATTAATAAATTATTTGTATTTCTGCTCAGCAATGTTTAATATAAAATATATAATGTATAAAATATAATAGAGAATATATTAATATATATAAATATAAATAATAGAAAAGAAAGGACCACTCTTTATATGATTACGCATTTATTCCTGTAAAAACAGTCTTTAATTTTATAATAGTAATTTAATTTATAATAATAATTTAATTCTACCAATTTTATTAAAAAATGAAAAAACTTTTACCTTTTAGTGCTTTTGTACAAGTCCAAGTTAAAACAGAAAAATCCACTATAACTTTTTCCAAGCTGGAGCATGAACTCTTTCACTAAATTATTTCTCTAGTGAGTCTCGACTAGCATAAAGTCAGGAGAACAACAAAGACTGCTGTGCTTATTACCAAAGTTATCACAAAAATAAGTGTAAATACTAAATTATTAAAACAATGACTCATTTCTGTTCTTTCCCTCTTCTTCTTTCACAGAAAGGATTTCCCTTTACAAGAAACTTTCATTGATTCTGCTCTGATCTGAACAAAAGTAACATCATCCAAGATAAATCAAGCTTCTGTTTTTGTTTCTTTGAAGAAGAAAAAAAAGGTTTTTAGACATAAATAACATGTCAGACCTAATGACAGAGTTTTATAGATGCAGTTTTGACTGTTTTCAAGTACAAAATGGCCAATAGAAAAACCTTTTAATGGGGTTGTTTTTAAAAGTTATCATCATACCTTAATGTTTCAAATCCCGACAGGATGTTCAAATCTTTATTCTTTCTCATCAGC
>JAPZDY010000008.1:18928324-18942997 GCA_029783645.1 Ctenochaetus hawaiiensis
CCGGGGGGGGGGGGGTTGTGTCCTGTATGCAGCCGCTGTTTAACACTCTCTGTCTCTTTCCCTCATCCTACAAAATTAAAAAACACTCTCACACACAGAAGGGGAAAAGGAAGAGGCTGCTGAATGATACGGGATGGAAAGGTGTGAGAGAACCCCTTTACATTTATGGCCTCTGTAGAACTGGAGGAAGTGGTGTAGTAAAGAGGAGTCACGCTCCAAAGCCCTTACTCAATTCCAAGTACATCACAGACAGTAGAATCAGAGGCGGTGGGAAAAAAACAGGCAGGCTCAGATCAGAAGAAACCTTCAGAGGAGACAATGTAAGCATTGTAATGAACTACTGTAAGCCAGGCGACGGCTCGACAGCTGGGAGCTCAGTATTAATGCACGGTGAGGAAGAAGTGCTCACATGTTGCCCCAAAACAAAAGAGATACCACTTTGTAAAAGATTACAACATGATATGTATATTGTCCTTGCCCAGTGAAAGCCATGCGTTTCCAAGTGTGAATGTTTTGAGTATTTCAAATAAAGTGAAGAACTGATATTTCAGTATGGGTCGACAAAAAGATCCTGCTTCATAAACTGGAGCATTTGATTATAAAGGAGGTGCATCTTAACATAGCTTATAAGAGCTATTTGTTCCTATCTTACAGAAAAAAGCAAGGATTATGAGATATGTGTTTTAACTTAAAAAATACAGTAAAGTTATATATACGTAAAACTTACAATAAAACAATGAAGGTTTAAATTTGGATCATTTTTTATTTTTCTTCAAAAAGTATTACAATGTTGTGCAGGCCAAGGTGGAGCTAATTTTAACTACTTTTATTTACTGTCAGATAACTCAATTAGTAGTGTATTATCATTTATAAACCCATTAAATAATAATCTGCAGAGTGTTTTACTATTTCAATGCTAGTACATTGTGAAGTAAAATGTATATTTTCTTTAAATTTATTTACCATCAGAAAAAGTTACATACATAAATACATATAAAACAGAGCCCCTACCAAAAACATGGTGAAATTTCACAAATTTAACATATAAAAAGAAATTCATCACACCATGTACTTCATCTGTTTGTTCATAAATAAAATGTTACTGTTATTATTTACTGAAAATGCCAAATTAACAAGTTATTTTTTTTATTTTAATTTTTACTTAATTCTTTCTGGGCACTATTAACTTTTTTTTAAAAAAAAAAGCAGGATGTAAACTTTTACACTAAAGTCTCTCAATAAAAACTGACCTTCTTTAAGTTCAACAATTCCCCTTGGAATGTGGTGGAATAGAAAGATAAGGCAGCGTAAGAAGTAAGGAAGCACACGGCAAGAAGTAACACAAAATGGTACTTAAGGACGGCAGATGAGTAAACAAGCTGACTTTCTGCACCAGTAAACAAAGACTAAGTAAAAAGAGCAAAGAATCTTTTTTAAAAAGGCACATTCAGCTATTCAATTAGTGCAAATGTTTGCAGATTTTTGAGAACTCCGTCCTTTAAAGTGATTCTCACACTGATTTGAGCCACAAGTTCCACCTTGTATAAGTGTATACATTAAGAAATAAAGGCCTAAGCAGGATTTTCTAGAGTAAAAATTGTAAAACAATATCAGGCAGGCAGAAATTTCCTCAACTTAAAAAATTACTGTTTTTATTTAAATAAAATAAACATTCTACTGAGCATTCAGCCTCCAACCAGCTGAAATGTTTAATATTTCAGAGGGAGACAGGCAGGCCCATTATGCAAATCCAGGCATCACTTGTGGGCCGTCCACACTTTGGCACAACAGGAACACAGAGTCTGCCTTAATGGCCCATACTCAGTAAACACAAGTCCTCTCCCATGTGGATTTGAGACAACAAAAGATTAGCACTATTTGCAAATATACAACAGAGTTCAAAGACGCTGCTCTTCCCTCGCTTCCCTTCTTTTGTTTGAACTCACAGCTTTGAATATGTAGGACATCAGTTGCAATAGATTAAAAGGATTTTTTGATAAAACTATAAGTCTTAAACTTCACCTAAAAGCATTCTGAACAACCAAATCATTCTTTTAGCATCTATAAAGGCCATAAAATGTAGATTTTTTGGAGTAGAGTTTGGTAAAGGAAACAAATTTCAGCTTGAAATGTAAAAGTTGATTTTAATTATTCTAAAAATTTGCTTTACTGTAAGGAGACGTTAAACCTGGTGTGTGGGCGGCGTTTGGGGACGTTGAACCCGGTCAGAGAGGAGAGATGTACGCACACAAACCACGCCCCGCATCCCCATGAGGTCCCTGAGGGCCCTTAAATGACGAGGCCTCAGGGTTTACAAATCAATATCACTCGGGCCTTCTTTGCCTGTTAACTGTTGACCCACAGTCAGTGAGACCCTGCAAAGAAACGACTTGGATTTCAGTTTGTCTTCACTGCTTGGAAATATGACTTCTTCCAACCCTGACCAGCGCCTGGAGCATCTCCTCAGCGCCGTGGAGAGCGAGTTCCAGAAGGGCAGCGAGAAGGGAGACGCGTCCGAGAGGGATATTAAACTGACGCTGGACGACGCAGACTTATGGATCAAGTTCAAAGAGTTGACCAACGAGATGATTGTCACCAAAACTGGAAGGTAGGTCCAACGGAGCAGCAGGTGCGGCTTTGGCGCGCAGGCAGAACTCATTCTATGCTTTTTTTGTGAGGAGTATGAGTTAGTCCGTAAAACAGTATTAATTGTAAAAGATGTGAAGCAGGTTTTAAATGTATAGAACGGGTTTACATAAACGACAGTTCTCAAACTTCTCGTCAGGTCTTGGAGGCCAAGAGAGATTTTTAAATATGGCAACCAAACTTGGTTCTGTCACTGAGTTTAAATAAATTGACGTGTCTCTGTACAACCTCGGTAAATGCACTCACAAACTGGTCAAATTCTTACAAATGCCACCCTTGGTGTTTTCCAGGAGGATGTTCCCGGTGCTGAGGGCCAGCGTCACCGGTCTGGATCCAAACGCCATGTACTCGGTGCTGCTGGATTTCGTGGCCGCGGACAACAACCGGTGGAAGTACGTGAACGGGGAGTGGGTCCCCGGTGGTAAACCGGAGCCCCAGAGCCCCAGTTGCGTTTACATCCACCCAGACTCCCCCAACTTCGGAGCCCATTGGATGAAAGCGCCCGTTTCCTTCAGCAAAGTGAAACTCTCCAATAAACTCAACGGGGGCGGACAGGTGAGGACACGATGAAATATGCAGCATTAATGCGCAAAAGTGCTTTTCAATGTGGTGACTTTACTTTGTGCTCTATTTTAGCTGAGACGTGGTAAAATCACAGGGTCAGAAATTCATGCTAAACGACATATTTCTTCAATAAGATAACTTAATTTAGCAATAATTATCATTAACAAGTGGATATGAAATTTAAATTCCTTCCTCCTGTAATTTTGCACTTATTTCCAATATTTTTTAGTTTTTTTGCTAAATGACAAATTGCTGTGGATCATCAGTATCAAGGGAAAGCCGAGATATTGGTGTGATTTTTACCAGATGCTGCTGGTTTTATGTGACTTTTATTGTTTTTCGATCTGAGAAAAATACCTAATGGACTGGGTGTTTATTATAATGAAATAAAGTAACATTATGTGGACCTTTCCCGTAGATCATGCTGAATTCTCTGCACAAATATGAGCCGAGGATACACATTGTGAAGGTTGGAGGCATCCAGAAGATGATCAGCAGCCAATCCTTCCCCGAAACACAGTTCATTGCTGTCACTGCTTATCAGAATGAAGAGGTCAGTTGTAGATGGAGTAAATGCCCTACATCCACCCTGAAACCACTGACTCGATTTGAATTTTGATTAAAATGCTAACAGCTGTCTGGGCCTCCTCACAGATTACTGCCCTGAAGATAAAGCACAATCCCTTTGCTAAAGCCTTCTTGGATGCCAAAGAAAGGTAACAGCTTAAACCTGAAACATTTCTACAAATGATTAAGTTGGTGTAATGACAGTGCAGCATCTAATGTTGTTTTCAATTGCAGGAGTGACCATAAAGAAGTTCCTGATCACAGTGCAGACAGCCAGTCTGGCTACTCTCAGCGTGAGTTGCACTTATTCTTACATCCTACTGGAGTTTTCTGCACCAAAGAATTTGTAGAGAAACATTAATTTGCCTGATAGGAAAAAAGGAAAGTGTTGAAAGTGACAGTGCTTATCCTGTAACATGTTATATGACTGAAGTTTCATTGTTTCACCCCACAGTTGGAGGTTGGTTCCTCCCAGGTCAGAGTCCTATCTGCCCCAGCAGCAGTCCTCCTCAGTTCAGTGGCACAGCGGGCCACTCCTCAGGCTCTTACTGCGAGCGCTACTCCAGCCTGAGGAGCCACAGAGCAGCCCCGTACCCCAGCCACTACCCCCACCGCACCTCCAGCACAAGTAAGACCCCTGCTTATATACTGTATATGGGAATGATTTTCGTCAGGAATGACAATAAAAGGGAATTAGGAGAATCAGCATTAAAATGTGCTCTAAACCTCAATTTTTAGACAACTACATGGACAACTCTTCAGGGGCTTTGCCAACTCATGACAGCTGGTCTCTTCAGATCCCCAACTCCACAGGCATGGGCACTCTGTCCCACACCACCAACTCGACATCTAACTCCAGGTAAACCTCTCTCACCTTTCAGTGTTTTAGTTCTATCTGTTCATTAAAGGCCCCTGTGAGGAGAAGGTGGGACATTACTGGGCACACTTGATCTGATGATGATCTGATATGTCCCTCTTTGAACCTTCACTTTTTCAGTAAACATTGTCAAGTACCATCAAAAATATTTGTTTAATAACCTTTTGCCCCTCTCGTCTGCAGTCAGTACCCCAGCCTATGGTCAGTAACCGGCACCACCATCACCCCTTCAGGCTCAGCCTCAGGCTCCATACCAGGTGGTTTGACCTCCCAGTTTTTGAGGGGCTCCTCCTACACGGGCCTGACCTCCTCGCTGCCTGTCTCCTCACCCTCCTCCATGTATGACCCCAGCCTGAGTGAGGTCGGAGTCGGGGAAGCCCAGTTCGAGAGCTCCATCGCCAGGCTGACCGCGTCCTGGGCGCCTGTGGCTCAAAGCTACTGAACAGCAGATGAAACTCCAATATGTCTGAAGGCTGGAGGCTTCAAGTGCAGGACCAAAGACATACACAGAAGACCCTGAGAGTGATGTGGAAACTGTCACAAAACCTGCAAGCATCCCTTATGGCTCCTGTTTTGGAAAAAGTCTACAGTATTCATCCCAGAGTCTGTTATATGAAACAAGATGTTAAGTTAAGGTGGAAGTTGATGTGCAAAGAAAGAACTTGAAAGACAATCATTCATCTATATCGTACAAAAACCTCAGAATAGCTTTATGGTCACAAACCTTTCGCTCTTAGTAATTCCAACCAGTCTCATTGCAAAAGTACAACATGATAAATACACCTGCTTAAAACTCTTTTAGCTCCACACAACCAAACTGAACTGAAGAATCCTTGATATGTTTGTTTTTATTCTTGAATATATGAGATGAAAGATGAGAAAATGGTTCTGCTAACATAAATGTGTATATGTGTGTAAATAGATTAAATTAACGTCCAGTGTTTTCCGTATAAATGTGCCTTTTCTGATTGCAATAAATGTTCTAAGACTGAGAGACACAAGTGCCTTCTGCATCCCGGCAGGGTTTTGTTGGGCAAAAAGACCCTCCCTGCACGAACACCTGTACATAACTATCTATTTGTATTTGAACTCATTGTGAGTTTTATTTATGTCATTTAATAATAAATTAAAAATGTTTGTTTTATCAAACAAGGCTTTCATTTTGTCTCTTTGATACTGATTTATACCTCAGAAAATGCCTTTATACCCAGAAATACAGTGTTTGTTATCTCTAAAAGTGGATACATTCTCTTTTTGGAACTTATCACAGTACAACAACAAAAAGTTTGGTCAAATATGCTTCAAGGCATCTGGCACAATCTCAGGTGATGGGTTCACAATATAAGATGCTGTTTTAATAATGCAGGGCTCCTATTCGATCCAGCAGTTCAGATTCCTGGGTTTAACCAGGAATACCAGTGTGAAAACAGTTACTCATTTTTCATGCACCATTTACCATGCTGCTATATTTTACTGTACCTCCATAGCACAGCCTTAACAGAACATCAACCCTGTACATACAGTAAGCAGTAAAAATTTGACCTCCATATAGGATTTATACTGTAGATGGTGTTTAAAAGCTTTACATAGCACTTTTAAGCACTACAGTACATGTGAATTTTGTAAGACATAGCATAATATAGAGAAAGAAAAGCATAAAAAATATGTGCATTAACAAAATGAATAAAGTTCTAATATCTGTGAGGTCTAAGAGCAAATTTTGATCCCTTTGGCTAAATAATAGCAACAGAAAGGGTTATGCTGCAGACAACACAAAAATAACATTCTCATTTTGAAGCTATATTTTGGTCTCACGCATGAAACCTCAACTACCAAACTTAAACCCTGCGATATGAGCTTTCTTAAAATAACAGCGTCTGCACAGCTATGCTAAGTGAAAGTGGCTCCTCTGACATGTAATTGAAACGTGGAGTTGATGGAGAAGTGTCCAGTTTAAGAAATCTATCAAGGTACTTTTCCATCAGTGGCACCCTTTTGTTACAATCTGCGTTATGGTGCGACATACGGCTAACACATTCAGATCTGTATGTGAGGACAGTCAAAGGTACTGAATATGAGCCCAAAATGCTAACACCTGGGAATGAATATAATACATAGTTATGAGCATGTTAACCTAACTTTGCAATTATAAGCAGGAACAGCACAGGCATAAAATAAAATTCAGCTCAGTTAGCCAACATTTTATTTGTTAAAATGGACTTAAAGCACCTTATTGTAATGGCAACAGTGCTTATGGTACAAATTATTTTATATTCTATTATAATTTGGCAAAAATTTACCAAAGTTGAAGACAAATGAAGACAAGATATTTCACAGAAAAATTAATTTTAGGTTTATAGTAAGTTTTTAAGTAATCTATAGGAAGTAATTTATGTTTTATGAAATGGCAGGTAGTATATACATTTTGCTTAACACCGTGTTGAGGTCATAGTTTATACAGCTTTGTATGTAAAACTACTGCATGCACAATTATTTGGTTTATTAAAAAGCAAACACTACACTAAAATACACTAATATATTGTAAAGTACAGTAAAAATTTACAATTGCATACATGTTAATGTAAAAATGCATGGACACCTTTAAATCAGAAGTGACAATACAGAGGAAGAAAAAAAAACATAAAACAAAAAAACAACCAAAAAAATTAGATAAAAATAAAAATAGCATTTGTACCAAGAAAAAAAAAAAAAAAAGATTAAAAAAAAGCCCAGCCAATATCTACAGTACAAAGTGCTTTATGGTGGATTCAGCTCCAGCTCATACATGAGGACCAGTGGCTTGCCCGAGTGCTCATGATGTCAGTGGTGTGATGTATGTGTCAGGCCCACAGAGGCTCGGCCTCTCAGCAGTGATGGAGTGGTCCTCACCGAGGTGCAAATGAAGACTGGAGGGTCACAGGGCCACAAGCAAACAGCAATGAAGCAGCAATGTGACCTGCAGCTGGCAGGGCCGATTACAGCGGAGCAAAGGTCCCCTCATGAAACACTGAAGCGCTGACATCCCCGAAAAACCTTCACTTTACTGCCGTTTCAACTGTAGGAGCTTATGTCCATCAGTCCGAACAAAATACAGGGGATGTCTTTGTGTAAACTGTAAGATGTGGACTTCTGTGACACACAGCTTTCGCTACAAAAAGGCCTTTTTTTTCATAGAACACTTGTGTCATTACAGCATTAATGACATATGCTTGGCCAATAGGATATATAAGTCCTTTCTAGCAGTGGTACGCAGATTTCATACTTACTTTACAATTATTGAATTTAAAATTGTTCTGACAAACAACAAAAGAACAGAACTAAATTGCAACTATCAATCATTCAAGAATTCATAAAGGAAATATACATTCCTATTAAAATTATTATAACTGGCCAATTTACCTACTTGTTTCATTTAATCTTTGACTTTCTTTATATAAATTGATTTGTATTGCATTTAAAATTTTAATTAGAGTAGTAACTTATCTCTTTTTGAACCGTAGTGATGTAGAACTAGAAATTGAAACAAAAAAATTAAATACTCGAGTACAACTCAAATTTAACTAATTACTGTTCTTGATTAAATGTTCTTTTTCTCTGGCTGTTTTTAAGTTGTTAATAAATACAGATTTAGAGCATGGTAATCCTCTTTAATAATTTTTTAATCTCTTGGAAGCGGAGGACAAAAATGACAACAGAAACATCAGGAAAACTTTGCTCTCAACTGAAATTGTGTGAACGTGCCAGTAAATAAGACATTTAGCTCACACGAAGCAGCATAAGCACTGTAAGGAGGAAAGAGATCACCTGTTACCATCAAGGAAGGAGAGATAAGGCTTTATTTCTATTTTTCTCTCACAAAATGGAAAAGCACGTAGCATGAGGATGAATTTGGCTGTGCCTCTGTTTAACAGAGATGCATTTTTCCACATCCCTCTCATTCCCAGGCACAGAAAGTTTCTGGGCCTCTCCAGGTGTGTTATACCAGTACAACAGACTACCTTTTGGCTCGCATCTGACTCCACACACCTTCTCTCAGTGTGGAACCATTGTGCAGGAAAGAGATCAGGGTTTTGTTCTACTTAGATGATCTAATCCTCAAAGACTCCCCCCAGGACAAAGCTGCACTCCAAACAGTGGAAGACATTCAGCATCTACAAACACACAGTTCCACCAGAAAGTGGAAAAGAGATCTCCTCACTCAGTTGTTAAATTACCTGAGTGTGCTGATGAAATCTGCCACATTTTTTTAAGATCACACAATATTTAGAGAAACAATATATGAGTTATTTTTTAAAGTGTATTTTAAAGTGTTATTTTTCTATACTTGCATAGAGTACTGCACATTTATATGTGTAGTACTGTATGTACTGTAAATACCATATTGAAATCCAGCACACTTAATCAACTGGGTTGTATTTAACATGTCTTGTTGAAGTGTAAGCATTTCTCATATATGGTGTGTTGGATATTTCCTGCAACTTGAGTATTTGATTAACTGGACCAATGAAAAACTCACATTATTTCAACATAGCCAATGTGTGGGACACATTGGCCCATCACCACTATGTAACACTGGTGTGTCTGAAATGACCACTGGATAGATTAAGGTGAGTATAACCTTGTAGTACTCTTCATCATGGCTACTGAATTGTAATTTGAAGTTGACTGATTTCATGATGTTTAGTAAACACCAAAAGCTGACAATGAAAGACTCATCTTCTCTGTGTGTGTCTGTGTGTGTATGAGTGCCTGTTTATGAGCAGTTGTCCAGACTAGGTGCAGAGGATGTTTGCTGATGATCTTTGCTCAGTCTGGAGCTTTAAACAGGTCCTGCTGGGCCCACAGTCATCCCTGCCCTCTCTTGTGTGTGTGTTTGTGTGTGTTGATTTGAGGACCTTGAGCTGACTGAAGCTTTTGTCCTCCAAGATGGCTGATCTGCTCTGTACACCCGGGCCCACCGCCTGTGTTGGCCTTCGCTAATTGACAATTGGAGTTTGACTTTGCACACTGGCCTCCTCTCCACCCCTGAAAGTGTGTGTTCCAAATACGCTTTACAGAGTGTGCTCAGCACCCAGGTGTGGAGGACCGACCACTCTCAACAACAGATGTTGGGTTGGGTCACTGTTGCCTCATTGTGACTGTCAATTTGTAGTTAGCTGAGATGTAGCGCAAGCTAACACACCAAAACAACATTCTCTTGCAATTTTGTTACCCAAATCTGACTTTATTATTATTACATAAAACTAACAGCACAGACATTGTTTAAATAAAGAACAACAATAGAGACAGTGTCTGTGGTTGTGTTTTTATCCAATGAGTCATATTAGAAATTTAAATTTAGCAGATGAGGAAGATGCCTCCCGTCTCATCTATGCCTTGGTGTCCTCTCACGTATCCCTCCTTCACTTCCAGGAATAAGCCACCGAGCAGCCTTATGGAAGAAGACAGCAAGGCGAAGCGGCCTCCACAAACACTAAGATTATGACGGTGAGTCACATTGTGCAAGGCCATGGGGAAGATTTACGAGGGGGCCACTGCCAAAAAACAAGTTGTCAAGTCTGGAACAGCGAGTCAGCGCAGCGGAGGGGAGGTGTGTTTGCAGACCGCCCCCTCGTCCGTCCCAAAACCTCAACCCCGTCCCTCTGATGTCTGTGTGTCTTCGTTAATGAAGAAATTCTGGTACCTTGGTGAGACATTGCTGTCAGCTGAGCAGACTCTGCCTCCTTCGTGCCCTCAACCTCTGCAAAGTCACCCAGCCAACCCCACCCATCTGCAATCCCATCAGGCCTCTTGCTTCATCTTCTTTCTAGTTAATGGAACCACTGGAAGTTGGACTTCTACAGCTATCGTCAATTTGTAGAAGGATCCTTGCATTTCCTCTCCTCTACCAACAAATTTTAAAAACACTGATAAGATTTCTGGTGCATTGTACAAACTGATGGCAGACAGTATTTTCTTTTGTCAGTGTGATCATTAGATCTGGGTTGCTGTCAAGCTCAGTGGCAGCCCTGGATTATTTTTTTTAATGAAAAAAATTTATTTGAACTTTGCAATCTATTGACATAATCTGATTGAATTTCTTGCAAGTAAAGTGCATGTTGTGGCCATAACCTCTGATGTGGGGTCCCAAAGCGAAACAGTTGGGAAACATTGCTTTCATTCTAAAGTCTGTCCATGTCTGGAGCTTGAGGATGTTGTCAGTCATGCTCAGGCTTATTGGCTTTGCTGTCATAACATCTGAGCGACTATTAAACGTCAATGACACAGAGCTCAACAAATGAATGCCTTGTTACAGGCCCTTTGTTGTAATGTAGATCACAGCCTTAAAATCAATCGAGCTGACCGGCACTCTGTGATCAGCAGGTCATTTCTTTGCTAAAACCCCATCGTCCCAATGAGACAGATGTCCAAGAGTGTTTTTGAACTACATGAGCAATTTCACACATTAGGAGGACTTGCTAGCTTGCATAAGCTAATGTATGTTTCCTTTCGGTCACCACAGTGATGGTGACAGCCTCTCACCACCATGACAGGCCAGTCCAGTTAGCTGTGGACGGTCACACAGGGAGAATAGACTTGTAAGCAAACTGCTCCTCACTAAAGTAACATTTAGCAGAGATGCATGATATCCAGTGTGGTCTGAGTGAGAAAGCGTGTCTTTCACTCATTGGTAGCTGCATGCTGATTGTCAGACATGTCAATTACTCCATTCACGCCAGGCAGCATGATAATAGTACTATTTGAAAAGAGTAAATTACTATATGTCTAAATGATGATTGCAGTAACCTTTTATGTGATTTATCTCTGTGTAGCCAGCAACTTTTGTGTGGCCTGCCAGTGTATAAAATGTGAGGAAGTTTTTCTGAAATGAGACTCCTTCTTGTGCTCTGTGGCCACACAAAAATACTGTCTGTAACAGCATGGACAAGAGTGCAAAAAGAAAAGTCACTAAACATCAAAAAGTAAATGTCCTGCATACCGGTGAGTACAAGCCAACTTTAAGCACTGCCTTTGGGGGGACTGTGTGAAGTGTCATACTTGTTACTTGAGTAACTTGAGTCAGGGTCAGTTGAGGCTGAAGACTTAAGTTTGAAACTGAAGAAAATCCTGGGGTGTAAATTGGGAAAGAAGTTAGTGTATGAGACCTCTGTAGCCCGTTACTCTTTTCTGCTAGCGGCTAAGCTCCAGGCTAAATTAGTTGCTACTAGCATAACTCACCTAAATCATGGACTGAACTTTTGTCAGTTTGGTTGCATTGCTCATAAGGTGTTTTTTTTTTTAGCCCTTTTTTGTTTTGTAACAGGAGTTAATATTAGTGGAATACACTTTTAACTTTCACCTGCTCTCTCTAAAAAAATGTTCAACTTCTTTTAATGTACAGATATTTGGAAGTTAGATTCTTAATTTAATCTAACCCTTTTTTATGCTCAGTACTTTTTAAAGCAGTAACTATTTATTATCATACAATCAGTAATTTTCTGTTCATATAGTAGTTGACATCGGCAGTCTGTTATTCAAATGCTGGATTTAAACTGCCCACCAGCATCAAAGGAAATGCTGCATTTATGTAAAGCAGTGTTACTTTCTGAATTTTATTTTACAGCTTTCAACCTCACTGCTTTCACTCTGCATCTGCTTAAAAATTTGGAGTGACTGCACAAAAAAATATTGTTCATAACCTAAAGCCTTATGCATAACTTGGAGCAGGGTAGTTTTTATCATGCTTAAACTGCTGCTTTCCGTGCTGTATGCTCAAACACGTTTCATAGAATATTGGACCACTTTTTGTGCATTAGCAATGGGTGTGAACAAGACGAAAGCTACAGTAGCACTGATAATGTATGTAATCACTTTTATGCATATTAACTCGTCATTGTGGTTGAGTCAGCCAACTACATACTCCCTGCACGAGTTTTCACCCAGTGCATCATAGCCAAGTTCAAAATTTTATCACTATCAACAGTATATTAAAAATAAGTGTAATTTTAAACTGGTACTTGGACATTTTATGTAACAGTATTTCGAGAGCAGACCATGGACCAGGGAGGTTCAGGCATCTGATTGGCTCTATTATGATTTTTCATGTAATCACATGGGATCTGCTCTCTATACTTCACTATACGCTGAGAAGTAATTTTTTCTTTACTTTAGTGCAAAATTTTTTACTCCTAAGTTGACTTTTTTAGAGCATTTATGAGTGTATTTTTAGTTTTTGCAGTAATATGAACCAAAGCACACTTCAGCAATAGAAGATTAATGGTTTTACTTAAAGCATCTTCATGAAGATTACCTGTTACGACTTTCAAGTGATCTATACGTAAAGTATTTGTTCTCATTGTACATCAAGTGTAGAGGATAAGACTGAACCATCCAAGGGCACTCTTCACACTTCAAGGGAAACACTGCCCCCTTGTGGTTCAAAATGGAAAAGCTTGGACATGGTGCATTATATATTAGCAAAGAACTAGAACAGAAGAACAGAAGTAATACACACATAAGTTGAAATATTTTTAATAATTTTAATAGTTAGTGATATGTTTAGAACTAAAACTTTACCACAAATAGTCATAAATCTTCACCATCCACTGTGGCTCCATATGACTTCCTGTATAGTGTAATTTACCTGCATGTTCACAACTCTTGGAGAAGCTGTTTTCATTACAGAACAGTAGCCACTGGATGTGATTCAAACAGTAATTGAGTTGAAGTAGAGTTCATTGACTCTGAGAGCTGTTGGCTTCTCTACACCTGGCCTTGAACTTCCAAATCCAGCACTAGTAAAATGCCAAGAAGAGCAAGAAAAGGCTGAGAATGTTAATTCTGAAACTTCTGGAAGCATTTTCTATGTTCTGTGATTTTGCTGTACAAGGTAATGCTGACAGTTCAGTGAAACAGAATTGCACAAGCTTTACAAGCTTTTGAATTTGTTTATTAAAAAAAATCCAGACAAATCTTTAAATATTGAGACAACATGCAAAGGGAGAACGTGGGTATTACAGTCATCAACCTTGTTATTATGACAAACTCAAAGACACATTAGTCAACAAAATCATGTTCAGCATGGAGAGAACAGATGAAGGGGGGATTTGGGTGGTGCCTGACGTTGGCTCAGATATGATGAACTTGAAGACTCTAGAGGTGATGCTGAAAAGGGCCAGCCTCAGCTGAATTTGGCTTTAGAGAAATCCATCTCTGGGTGCTGAGCCATGAACCTGTGGAGACAGAAGAAATCAGAATCACATTCAAGACAACACAACATCACAAAAGCAAATTGTGTTTGGTTTTATTTTTTGCCTCTCTTATCCATAGCACCTCCATTTGACTGAAGAGTGGATTTCTTGGAATGCACATAACTCTGACATGACACCATCAGACAACACATTTGATTGGATGGACACAGTATGAACTTTGTGTCAATAAAATAACTAAGAGCAGCTGTCTTGACGACAGTCACTACAATGGTGTTGTTTAACCCTTATAAAACTATACAAGATCTTTTAAGAGATACCTTTAAAATGGTAGTGGAGGTCAAAATAAGAGCAGACATGTCTGCTCTAGCCTGAACTGGGAGCAGCAGGATGAGGAAGGGTCATTTACTACCAACAGTGATAAGAGAGGTCCTTCACATCTGTCTCATAGCTCTAATGTTAGCACACATCCAGGTCTTATCTTAACTACAGTCCTGTGTAAAGTTTAACGTCATATGCTATGAATGGACCACTGACTTACTGAAGGCTACTGTCTCTGAAATGACTGTCTGACATCCTGACTGCTATATTCTTAACAATAACCACATGTGTACATGAGGTTAATATACCTCTTAATACAACTCTACACTTGTGAGTGTCTGGGAGTTGTAGCAGTTCTTTAACATGCAGATTCAAGCAGCACACCGGTGGTTTTATGTTACAGCCCATTTACCATGAGGAGGATGTACTTAAGTTCATGGCTGACTGTTTTCTTAAACTATATCTGTATCTCCTTGGATGGCCATAATTTCAGATGACTTTATTCCTCTA
>JAPZDY010000008.1:18943097-18953097 GCA_029783645.1 Ctenochaetus hawaiiensis
TATTAGATTCAACTTTCAGAGACTTGTACTTATTTGCTAAAGTAATCCATTACAGGGAACTACATGCTGCATTTATATAACGTGAAATGGAAACAACTGATACTGTTCCTGCTGAGCATGAATGAAGCACTGCACATTATATGCGCATGTAGCAGTGCAAGATGTAACTTTTGTGAGGAAATATTTCTAGGTACATTGCTTGGCCATTATCATCAGCAGCTGTGTGACAAACCCTTACATGACCACCGGCACAAGTACATTTGCAATTTTCTGCCTCTCGAGCAGAAGCAGCACCTTGTGGGAGTTTGAGAGGATCTTTAACATCATGCCTGGATCATCACCAGAGATGAGAGTTGTTTTTACGATTATGATAGGGTTCAAACAGTAATCTGCAACCCTTATGCAGGGCACAAACATCTAACACCGTGATTTGTTTGATACTCTCTTGGTGTGATTAAAGACATTCTGACATTTGAGATTTCACAGGCACCTAAACTTCTTACACTGCTGTCTTCTTGACATCGTCTCTCACCAGTATTTGACTTTAACAACTAAACAAAGCAGTGTGTTCAAATAAAAAAGAATCTCAGCCTTGTGTGATGAAACCCCCTTTACAAAGAGCACAGATTTAACATTGTGCTAATGTAACATGGTTGGATTCAAAGACTTTTGTTCCACACATTCTCCCTCTCTTTCAAAACTGCAACGTGACTGCTGTCAGTTCAGTTGGAGAGATTGATGTTATGCTAGTAGCAAATACTGTAGCCTGGAGCTTAGCCTCGAGCAGGTATGAGGAGTGGGCTACAGAGGTTCGGTAAAACTCATTTCTTTCCAACCTCACACAGCCCACAAAGCTCAGTCTAGTGTTTTCACTTGAGGACATTTCTCAGACTTCACACAGCTCCCTCTGGAGACACAAAACATCTACTTTGAGAAAACAGGAGTTTTACCCAGGCTATTTGTAATCCTCGAGTTTCTAACAGCAGAATTTCTAAAATAATGAGTAATTATAAAAATGTCTGTAAAGTTAAAAAAAGGTAATATGTAATGATAACAGGCTGAGGGATGAACATCATATTTAGTTTGAATAAGAAAACATAAGCATTGTTGAGAACAGAAAGAAGGATCTGCCAAAAACGTTTTTATGTTCAAATTTTGACCAAGATGTGTGACTTAGAGTGAAGAGAAAACTGAACCTGAACAAAAGGCTTTTCATATGCATCCAAGACCAGATTGGTATGTAAAATCAGTGGAGCTCCTCTTTAAGGCCCTGATCAGAGCATGCTAGTGTAACCGACAGATTTTGTGTGTTTTAAGTGTGTTAAAACCATTTTGTACAGGCGCTGCATTTATAGACAAGGTGAAGTGTGAAGTGTTGCTCAGCTGCTCAGTAATATCTTTTATACAATCATGTTTTTCAGAAGAGGTTGAACCTCGACCCATTCTTGCTTGTGAATGACTGAGCCTTTTCAGAAGCACCATTCGTACTAATCACAATGCTGTCACCTGTTACCAATAAACCTGTTTACCAGTGGAATGTTTCATTCAGGTGTTTTTAAGAGCGTTTCATAACTTAATGGACTTTTGTTGCTCTTGATTAAACTTATTTGAAACATGTTGCTGCCATTAAATCTGGAATAAGCATGTATAAAAAAAAAACAAAAAAACAGTAAGGTTGATGAGTTTTAACATTAAATATACTGTCTTCGTACTATTTTCAGTTTTATGTCAAAGGGGATTAACCAGCAATCACATTCACTTTTATCCCTCTTTCTTGGAATTGGTGTGCTAATTTTTCTCTTTAATGGATAAAATATCTCGGTGACCGTGTGTACAAGCGCAAAAATATTTCGATATTTGGAATCTAAAGTTTTTCAGTATTCCAAACTTATTTGTATTGTTTGGGGACCTTGAGTCAAAGGTATAAGGTTTTAGTTTAGGTAGTGCGGTAATTGATTTAATACCTAATACTATGCAAAACAATTCTATAGGGAAATAAACTTATAGAAGATAACATGGCAGTTTGAAGCACTGCTGCACTGAGAATACAAATGATGTAGAATCAAAGAAAACAACTGTTTTTTGTTCCGATGTGTCTCTTTGAACCAGGATACATTGGTGTGTGGCAGAAACTGGTACAAACATCACACTATTTTTTTATTGTCTGCACTTACAGCAGGTGACTGACCTTGAGCAGAAGTAGGTAACAAAAAATCAGACAGCTTTTAAATTCATTCTTCAAATAAAATCTTTACACAAAGCTACTAAATTGACTGGGCACAGTCTCTGCTTTGAAGAGTTAGCCAATAAAACACAATAGGTGTCAGCTGACAGAATAAAAAATCTTTTAAGTTCAAGGATAACATAAACAGAGTTAAACTGAGCAGGTGACTTGGCAGTGATGAAACACTGGCAACTTACTTTTTAAGAATGTCTTGTTTCTTCTGCTCTTCGGATGTTGGCAGGCCCATTGATTTCTGCCTTTGGTCATACATCATCTTCTCCACCATCCCACGCGTCTCTCCATCCAGATCTGACAGCTGCTCAGCAGAAAAAAACCACACAGTGAAGATGAGGCAGGAAATCATTACTGCACATTTAAAGTATAGGAGGCACAATGCACCTGAAGGCTTAGAGATACACTTTTACCTTTGAGTTCTCTGGGCACACTTTCTTGGTGTTAATTTCTGGATCTGTGGTAACAATCCTACTCCACCACTCCATTTTATTAATCTGAAAATAAAGAATGTGATCAGGCTCTACAACTTGGCAGATCTTTCAATCACTTGTTGCTGAGACACAGACCAATGCTTTTGTCTACAGTGATACAAAAAAAAAACAAAAAACCCTCACCTTTTCCAAGTGAACTGTGACAACCTTGCCATCGTCGATGAGCCAGGAGCTTTCCTCCACCTTCACTTCATTGTACAGCTGGCCTTCAATAACAGGAGGGTGTCCCTTCAGGCCAACCTTGACGGTGCGTCGCTGGATGTCCACTACTACATCTCTTCCCTTAATGCGGAAGTTGACATCAAAAGGCACCACCAACTGTAGAAGGACATTGTAGTTAGAGCCACATATTAGATTCAGCTGAAAAAGTGCTGACACTTGCAGCACTTTTAAGATCAACACACTGGATCTCAGCTGAGAGAGGAAAAAGTCATATCTTCAATTGTTCTTCTGGGACTGACCTTATTATAATCATATGCTTGTTGATTGTATTTATTAATATAACAAACCTGAAAAGTAACAAGACACCTATGTGTAGGGAGGTGACAGTTAAAGATTCTAACATATTAGAGAAATGAACAGTTTCATATAAAATGCATATAAGCATAGCCAAATTATTAAAAAACTGTTTACACACCTGCAGAAATCTGAGTGTGACAGCAAACAATGTAAAAAAAAAAAAAGTCCCTTGTGAGGCAAACTAGGGCTGTGCAGTTAATCAAATTTTGATTTCAATTCCGGCTCCCATTGATCACAAAACAATGTAATCGAGAAAAAAAAATAGAGCTTTGCTACATTCCCTTTTGTAAGTGTACTCTTTCTTTGTCTCATCAGTGTTTCCCCTTAATAAAGTAGACTCTGAGGTCTCATAGTCTTATTTGCTGCAAAATAGTTACAATAAAGTGTCAGTAAGGGTTTCAGCCGCCCCCCTCTGCTTACTGCCATACACGTTCACTTTCACACAACTTTCCTTGTTGTATTGACAGAGACAGCAGAAGATTTTGCAGGAAAAAACATAGTTTGCAGTTAATAATGTAGACTAGTGTTACAGTATACAACGTGGTTATCCACTTAGTAAGTAACCATTAACTACATTTTAAGCACCAAACAACAGACAGACACAGCTACAGGTTAGCTAGTGAATGTGGCAGCTCAAGAGCCTCATATTTTAAGTAGTTGATAGAAACCATAAACAGAGCTAAAGAGAGTAAATACAGGTATCATGATTAAAGAGCCAGAAACATATGAATGAGAATATTGTTGTGCAACTGCTGGATGTGTTACAAGCAACTTTTTCCAAACAGATCTGCTGTATCAGCTTATAAGATGATGCCATGCCAGTATGTATACACACTGCCTCTGCTGCCTCCAAGTAGCCAATAAATACATAAATAAGCAAAATATCGGTTTATTTTTGGGGTATTGGAGTGAACTGCTTTTATACTCGCCACAGTTCCAGGTGCTGACTGCTGCTCTGTAATCCAGACAGCTGCTGTAACATTACTCCAAAGTATTTTGATTTCACAAATACTGTCCTGTGAACTCTACAATCTGTTCCGTACAACAAGGCCTCTCCTCTCCTTGCCAGTAAACATTGAGTGCAAATAACACTGATGTTACTGCTGAACAGCGCGTTTTTTTTTTAATTCTTGAAACATTTGGACGAAATATGAACTGAACAGGCTTTTATGTTAAAATCTGATACCATGGGGTCAAGTGACACAGGGGCAAGCACTTGCTCATTACAAGAACAGTCAAATCCAGTACAACAAACAGACTACTACAAATGGGCCTGTAATTACAGAGAATTGGTCATGGAAGGAGGGGAGGATCTGTTTGGTGATATCATTGTCAAGGATTTTTTAAAAGTCTTGTGCAGCACGATGATCAAAAATTAACCTAACGAGGCTCAGTAAATCCAGGCTGGTGACGCAAAGCATTGCAAAGAAATGATGAGCCAACACACTGAAGTCAAAAGACACTCACATCAACTTCTGAAAGGGTCTGTGTCCACTTGTAGTTTGGTAGGTCAGCTCCGTTTCCAGCATTAGGCTTCAATTTGTCTTTGTCTTTCTCATCCTCTTCTCCTTCTGAGTCAGACTACAGGAATTAAAAATTAGATATGGACATGAGCAAAACCAGAATTTGCTGCTTTTCAACACCAAACTCTTTAACCAATATTTCACTTTAAAGCTAACTGTTCACTCACCCCTTTTTCTTTGTCTGCTTTGTCAGATGCCTTGTCTGCATTTGCTGCTGCCTTCATTATTTTCTCCTCTTCATTCTTTTTCTAAGATATTAGAAAAAGGTAACTTATTTAACTTTTGATGCACGCCAAAAGCTGTGAATTATATTAACAGAGCATCAACTTTCCCAGAATTCACCTTGTCAAGTTCAGACTGAAGTTTTTCTGCTTCTTCATCAGTCAGTTCCTGAATTCTGGGACCGTCGTTATCTTTCCTTTTCTTCTCTTCTTCTGCTAGCTTGGCGGCTCTTTCGGCTTTCTCTTTCTTTTCCTTCTCCTGTTTTGTCTGCTTCTCTTTGTGGGCCTTCAGCGCAAGCTTACTGTGGTGGGCAAAAGCATCTTTGACCAGCTGAAAGACAGAGATGGTAAGAAATAAGATGTAAATGCCGTGTGTTTCTGTAAGTGCAGAGTAATGAATGAAATGCCAAATACCGCAGAGTCTGCAGAGACACCAACACTGCTCACCTGCTCTGCTGCACCTGAATCACCGCCAGTGAAGAAATCAGTTTTGCGGCGTAGAAAACTGAAAAATGTGTTTACTAACTGTTGAGAGAAACAAAGGTTGTTAAATTCCATCCCATACCATATGACTTGAGCCCTGCTTACATTATCCATAATCTTCTGTTATTGAATTATATAAATAGAAAATCTTTACATTTGATGTAGGTGGAAAATTAAACAAAAAAATAATCTTCCTCATGACGCAAATGCCTTTCGATCAATTGAATTTTCCTTTACTTTAGAGCAATGTAGCGAGGGAAAATTCTGATTCTTCTAGAAATTTCAGTCATTTGACACCACCCAGACACGTCCCAGGATGTCAATACGGCATGTCCATAACATTTTCTCTTGGAAAAAACTTTAGGCCCACAAGTAAATAAGGTTTAACGAGAATTAAAAAGATATTTTATTAAAATTTTGTGCTGCTTAGTTAGTCACGTGCATCTAGCTCACAGAACCCCCCTTTTATTTCCGTTATAGAAGCAGCGGTCTGCCCATAAAAAGAAACTACTGATTATGATAATAATATCAGCCATAGCCAAGTTTATAACGTTATATTCTGTTAGTGTATACGTATTGTTGAGGCAGGGTGTTCTACCTATCAGGCCAGCTACATTGGCTTCCACATTGGCACGTTAACGTTAGCTTTAGCATATCAGGAAAACACTCCCTACCTCTTGTACCCCTCCTTCGTGTTGCTGCGCCATAACAAGCAACATGCCGTCGTACTTTTCTTCATCATCACCCATAATGGCAGATAACGTAAGGCTTGAATAAGTTGTTAGCAGCGAGATGACAAGCAAAAAGTTGGGTTGACGATTAAGTGAGGCCCGTCGGGTCCGGTTGAGAAACGCTACTCACTTCCTGGAAACAAACCCCGCCTGCGCTTGCATTGACCAACTGCAACAATAGATTTTGAAGGCCACGCGAAATATCCAATCAAATAAGAGAACTGGATCAGCGCTGCATTGAGGCGCCTAGGAAGAATGAGAATTTTCTAGAGAAACAAGGAAAAAGCTATGATTCCCATTAGAGTTATAATCTTAAACCACGATAATATCGTTTTGAAAATAGGAAATAAATAAATAAATAGATAAATAAATAAATACTATTAATGCTCCCTTTATTAAAAACTCCCATTGTGATTTTATAGCCAAACTACAGTCACAATTTTCAGAATTTTTCACAATTTTGCATTAGAAATAAAATGTGATGAGTACTGTTGACTTCTTTTTGGCAGATTGGTTTACCATTTTTAACCATTTAGATATATTAGTAATAACACAGATCATTAGCTGCAGCACTGTTCTTATTGGTACAGTGTGCTAAGGCCTTAAAACTAGCTTGGCTGGACTCAGATCACATGCTAACTGGCTTGTGCTTGTTGCATCTTACAAAGTCAATTCCTATGTCTTTTTTATGGAAGATGTTTTGATTCGCTCTAAAAATGCAACCAAGACAACTGCATAAACCAGCATATGTTATCTGCTGTCAGATTACACAGTTATAACACAGTTTCTTTACTGCTGAGCGACTGAAGGCTACAAACCTGCCTTGTTAGCTTTAGGCCTGAAACCCCTGATTAGCTAACTAGTTATAGTAAAAGTAAGATAATTACTAAAGACTTTTTACAATGCAGGGCAAATAAGTGATTTGCTCATTTTCCTGATTTTATATTAATCATTTAATATGAAACACTTTAGGGCTCAGTGGTTGTGGGTCTCAACAGATGGTAAATTGCTAGGTTAGTAAGTTTGTATCACTTTTACCCAAAATATTTTATATTAGGAGATTTTGATTGACTTCATACTAAGTTATGCTTCTTAATTGACAAAACATTTCACAAATCTTGCAACTTGAAATTTAGGTGATTTATACCAACCCATTTGAAATGTAACCAGTACAGTATTATAAGTTTGGCCTAATCTATGATATGCTTCATAAAAAGTTTTTTCAGTAATAATTAATATAGTATTAGTACAGATAAGATATGTAATCAGAGAGTGCTATCCGCGTTACTGTAAACGAGTTTACATTTCTGTCTGTGGCCTAGATTACATATTTCTGAGCTAATCAATTTGGTCTCATCTACTGTATATTAAACTCAATATTGTTTTGGCATTTCCCGATCAGTTTGTCACTGTGTCTTGATATGCTGCCAACTAAATGATAATACTAGAGAACCTTAAATTGTTAGTCAAATAAACATGATAGGGGCAGAATTAATGCTAAGAGGTTAATAACCTTGGAATGGAAAAAAAGCTTGAAACTGGCAGCACAGTTGTAACATCCTTTAAACCATTTAAAAAAATCATTGTGTTCCTTTCATGCAGATCCAAGGTGTAAGTAGGGCACAGGTCATTTGGAAGCCTGTGCATTGACCTCATCAGGCCGTCATAGACTGGTACAGACAGAGTTAATGACTGAGGTAAACATGATAAATGTCATTCACCCCACCGGCTTCTGTATATCACTTCCCTGTGCAGCTGTTGAGTTTAACTAGTCTTATCGTCGCCACGTGGAGGGAACCTAGATCCCTCGACGCAGACAGTCCATGGCCACTTTTTTTTTTCAATGCAATAGCTTAAAAAAGGAGGGTCAAGGCTGAGCTTGTCGTGAGCGGATGGGATAAATAGTGCCAGAGCTTGTTGAGTAGTGCGTAGGCATTACGTGACACTGCTCATGCATTGGGAGCCTACCAGCCTGTGCTTTTCTTTTTGGGAGCATTTTGCGGATACTTCTTCATTGGCAATGTTTCCTATGGAGGAGATTACACACAGCGTTTGCTCTAGTTACCAGGATCAGCATCCTCACGCTATTCTTTACAACATCTTGAGCGGAAAAGAGAGTGGCTACCTCAACACCAAACCGAACTATAATGCCACTGTACACAGCTGCCACTGTGAGCTGAGGAGGATGGTTTGCCTGAAAGACCCTACGGCCACCTGCCAAAGTGCTTCGAGCGTGCTGGTTAAAACCATCTGCTTTGTGAGAAGTTTACCGTCTTTCAGTCAGCTTCCATTGGCAGATCAGTCTTTGTTACTAAGAGACTGCTGGGTTCCTTTATTTGTTTTAGGACTTGCCCAAGAGAAGATAGTCTTTGAAGTGACTGATGTACCAAATTCAAGCATTCTTAGACAGATTCTGCTTGGACCAGAACTCACCGAAAAGCAGGCTGAGCGGCCAACTCTTGATGGAGTCCACAAATTGAGAACTTGCTTGCATCGACTTTGGAATCTAGATCTCAGTCCGAAGGAATATGCTTACCTGAAAGGTGCCTTGTTGTTTAACCCAGGTAAGACAAATTATTTTATGAGTTGTGCTTCAACAGCCAGGCTATGTAGTTTGTTGGATATGTGGTGTGAGCTGAAACGGAAACCTCTCTTATTTGTTGCAGCTGTTCAAGGATTGAGTGCCTTGTTGTTCATTGAAGGTCTCCAACGAGAAGCTCAGAGAGCTCTCCAAGAAGTCATCCACCTCCTGCATCCAAAGGACACTGTTCGCTTCAGCCATGTCCTTCTTGCAGCCTCGTCTGTTCAGACTATCAGCCATAGTCTGGTCACAGAGCTCTTCTTCAAGCCAGTTATCGGCAACACAGATATATTACATTTATTAAAGGAGATGTTGTTTGTGCAATAAAATTCCGGGGAGAAAGCTTTTTACATGGGAGTGTTGTAATATAAACATTTTACAGTATACAGTGATCTTGGTTTGTAAACAAGAAATAAATTTTTTAATACTTTCCTAAGCTTATATGGTTTTAAAAATTGCACGAATTCTGTGAAAGCATAAAAACCAACAACTTGGGTAAAGAAATGATGTTATTATTAAGTTTCACCAGGGTGATCTTAAAAAAAGGCATACATTGACTCCCTCATGTGGCCGTATGTGGCAAACAACAATCGAGCAGGTTTTATTTGTTTCACTTCATTTGTTTTATTGTTTTCACAATGAAAATCAGCTACAAGGTTTCTTACACACATCTTTGATGGAAATATAAAAAAACTTATATTTAGGAAAGGTTCATGATTTTAAGCTTAGGAATTTAGGAAAACTTATCAGAAAATCTAATAATGAAAGAAGAGAAAATGCTATGCCTTAGCAGACAATTCAACCTGTTCAGTGAAATAATTAGTATGTTAGGATAGTTCTGCTTAATCAGTTATATGACACAGATACATTCATTGCTTGCTAAAAAGTGGAGTTGCTTTTTCTGCTTGTTGAAAACCAGAGCAACCAGTTTTAAACCATCTCATTAAGCACCCTGGTGTTACAGCCAAATTCTTGACACTTTGACATAAATCCTGGGAGACTAGACTCTCATCTGGACACTTAAACTACACATTTGCATATCTGTGTTCACTACTTTTGTGTTTGAACTGAAAGCAGTACAATAGGGTCCATGACCAAAAGTAACCACAATCAAGGTAAAATAAGAAGAAATTCCTCTTTGTCAGCTGGCAGTTTTCCCATCAGCATGCAAGTAGAGCAAGAACGTTGGGGTAAGAAACATTTTCTTCATGA
>JAPZDY010000008.1:18955430-18983430 GCA_029783645.1 Ctenochaetus hawaiiensis
ATCATCATCATCATCATCATCATCATCATCATCATCATCATAATCATAATAATCATCATAATCATAATCATAATCATAATAATGTACTTTTCGGACTATAAGCCACACCCACTAAATTTAACAACTAAAACCACTTAAGTTGTCTCCTTCAGTGTCGGAATTTAACAGCCTCAGAATTACTTCGTCACACATTTTCTCGTTTATTGTCATCCATAAATTAGCTGCATCATAGTTTAAGCCGCAGGGTTCAAAGCATGTGAAAAAAGTAGCGGCTTCTAGTGCGGAAATTACAGTAATCTAGAATGTGTAGCAAGTTGTGTACAGGAAATATATAACTGTTTATTCTGACCATATTTGCAATAGCTACTTAAAGCAGCAGACCCTGCACATGTGCATATGCTTTCAATATTGATACTGTCCAGAACAGTTCAGGACAATGTTTCACATCAGTCAAATAGTCTCCATAAAAACATTTCAGGTCTAAAGTCCTATCTCATTGCTCATTTTATCCCCTCGTAGATTTTAGGTGATGACAGTGAGCAGTGAATACATCAAAGTATGCATGACAAAAACAATGGCTCACACCTAGAGTTTTTAAGAAAATTCTTCTTTCAAATGTTTTTTGAGGAAGGAAACATATTCAGCACCTTTTTTATTCAAGAATTAACCTCAAGAACAAACATGCTTTTTGATTTGTTGGCAAGAAAATACCACAGGGAAACCTTTAAGAATCAAAATACCTTTATCTGAATGAACTTAAGTGTTTAAATGTACCAAAATCCATAATAACCAAAAATGGAGTATGTAACTAAAATAAATTTTATGTAAGGACTACAAAAGTGCGCAACAAAGTTTCTTTTGAAACTCTTTTTTTTCATATTGATATTTATTATTTTAGAATATCGAAGTATTCCTTAGGCAAGTTGCTGTCCAGCCTCACCTCAAGCTGAAACAGACATTTATGTCATGTTGGTGTGGTTGAAGGAGTTTGGTGAATACCATTTAAACATCTGTGTGAGCAAACCTCAGAAAAAAATGTCAACAAAATTTAGGTAAAGATTGCAAAAATTTTCTCAATGGAAGCTAGTCAGTGTTCTCGTGTTCTTTTCTCTCCATCTTCATTCCCAGTAAAAACTTTTATTATATCTAGGTGCTATGGTGAATATTTCCAACAGCAACCAATGATGTATCTATGTTTTCTATTAGTGGTGGGCGGATCGATTCAAAATATCAATAGTATCGATACTAACATTGGTATTGGTATTGATCAATACTTGCGTGTTAAGATCGATTCTTAAGTTTCAGTTTCTCTTCTCTATGCTCACTCAGTACAACTCCCGTTACAGAGTGTCCGACTGGCCGTGCAAACACCGCTCCTCTCTCACTTCAGTCATGTCATGCTCAATTAGCCCCCCCCCCTCAATTGCCACACTGCAAGCGGCGCCGTGGCTGTGTGAGCATGCTGGCAGAGAGGAAGAGGAGCGCCGTTTGGAGCTTTTTCACTGCTGTATATAAGTATCGGTATTGGTATTGGTATAGGCAATACTGGCCCTGTATTTACTTGGTATTGGATCAATACCAAATTTTGCAGTATCGCACAGCACTATTTTCTATATCAATGCCGCATTTGAATATCATTCACTCAATCCACAAGGTCTGTTTCCTGTTTGGCTGATTCAGTTCACATGAACAAATTATACAATGTTTTAAATGGAAGAAGATCAGGACTTTTTTTCAGGCATCTTTGTATAGTTAATGTGTTCACTCACTGATCTCACTAGACTAGAAAGAAGAAAAAAAGTCCCAAGTTATGCAGTTTAACTGCATAACCCGTGTTTACTGTAGTGTAAGCAAGGCCAACACTCCATGCCACTTTTTTCTACTACCTCACAAATTCTTCAAAGACATATTAATATGTGTTTTGTAGTATGCAATGTCACTGAATAGCTAGTTAGAACCAAAGGCAAAGGTACAGTGTTAGATAAAGTCAGTGGTCAAGCATCTGCACTCTGCCATAGCTGCCATAAATAACACAGAGGTCAAGTTCTCTGTATTCATTCTGGGGAATCAAGGTGCTTTAGGAACTTGGGTGAGAAGGAGTTTCAATTTCAAATTTAAAAAACATATATAATAAGCATACTTAATAGACTAAGTCAAGTATTTTTAGAGTCATATAATCAAATTGAACTCTTTCTAGGTCAACAAAATTTAAACAAAGGATTTCTAAGAGTTTTTCCATTAGAATTTTGTTCATAGCAGCTAGGAGAAAGCTTTGAAACAGCAGATAGGCCAGTGGTTCTCAAACGGAGAGGCTGCATGCATGCATGACCAGGGGAACAAACGTGAAAAATGTAATCTAAAAGATCTGATCCCTGAGGAAATAAAACCCTACAACGGTGCTCTGATGCTTGACATGCAATCAAATTTTTAGAGTGTGCTTCTGCACAATAACAGATTTTTCAAAATGAAGAAAAACAGGTGATGCCCAGAAAAAAATCAAATATGACATGTGTCATGTGCTCTCACCAAATAAGTGAAAGAGATTTAATATTTTGGTCTGGTAACTCTGACTGCTCTAAACAGTTTAATTTGATTATTGTGCAGGGGGATGCTGGGTTTTTTTTGGCAGAAAAAAGTTCAAGGAGTACGGACATTATTACGTTGAAATTGATTTTGGGTCAAATTTTTTTTTTTACAGAAATTGAAATCATACTGAAACTAATAAGTTACACATGTAAAAAATTGATCTTAGATTTAGAAAAATTCCAATCTTGAGGTTATGCCTATGCATTACTGCTCTTATTCGAAAATCTAGGCCACAGCTTTGCACCTGTACAGAGAGTGATTGTGTATTTTCTTAGCAAAATAATCTAACAAGTTGGTTTACGACAATATCTGTTGTGTAAAATGATTTTTAAATCCTTAAAACTCTCTTTTTACAGTGAAGTTAAAGTAGATGTTGACAACATAATTTATCATGAAGGTAAATCAGGGCTGAGAGGGCATGTGTGATGAAAACAAAGCCAGTTGTTGTTGGCACATACTTGCGCATTGGGTTTCCCCTTTTATAGCAGCCAAGTTATGGAAAACAAAAGATGGTGGCAGCTAACATTCAAGTCACTGATTGCACTATTGGGAATATATGAATGACACACTGTTGAAGCTACAAAAGTACATCAGATTTTCATTTTAAAAAAGTATAATTTACTGTATACTGTGTATTTAATACTGTAATAAAGAAAACTCTTACCTCCATTGTTTCTCCATATCTCTCGGGCACATTTGTCAGAGGAGGTCAGCTCAGATATTTGAATGTTTGGATTTGATTTGTAGTCATCTTAAGGAAACAGAGAAAATGAGTGTGATGCTTGATAGCAGAAGAGCAGTTGTATGGTGTTTTGGGGGCAATATACAGGAAGTGAAAAAGCACAACTTACTGTTGTTGCTGAATGAAAAGGAATCACTCTCCCTCATTGTCTCATTTCCGCTATCTGACAGTGTCCCCTCCCTCCTGGAGATGACCACCTTCTTTTTCGTACTCCTCCGAGTGCTGATGCGGATGATGCCACGCACCAGCCGACACTCTGCCTCCTGCTCGTCCATTTTGTGCTCCTCTGCCAGTGAGTTGATGAGCTGGTTGATGGCCTTGCTCTTCCTCAAAAACACAGAGTCTGACGTGCACCTGGCTAACTCTTCAATCTGATATTCAGAGTAGAGCTCAAGCAGTTTCTTGGTAATCAGAGAGTCTACGTTCTCTTCACCATCCTCCCAGTCATCAAATCTCATAGACTCGTGCAGGGATGAATGGGTGGGCTGTGTTGGAACACCCAAAGATGGCACATATGATGGTGAGCTTGTTTCAACATCTAAATACTCTCTTGGACTGTCAACTCTGACTCCAGCGATGTGGACGTCCCCCAGCCAGTCTGAGACATCCTCTTCTTTGTTGTCACCTGAGTTCATGGCTCGGAGGCTCACCTTCTCTGGTTCATCTGAGGAGTTTTCATTTGGCGCCAAGCAAGGAGCGAGGATGGAACGCTGGCAGACCCTATATAGGCCGCAGGTGAGCACACTGCATATAAAGGTCCTACAGCTCCTCTGAGAAGCGCAGGGATTGCAGGTTTGTGCGGCAGAGGGAGGGTCAGCTGAGCCAGGAATGAAGCCAATGGTCTCAGACTCCTTTCCATTTACATTTTTCAGTTGAGCTTTGTGGACTCTTGTTGGTTCTGGGGTTGGAAGCCTGTTTTCCACTGGGTCCACACAGCGCTCCTCATACGATGACCTCTGGCTGCTGCTTCGGCCGGGTCCATACCTGTTGCTGCCAGGCCCTGAGGTATGTCTAAGACTGCCAGTGCTGCCGGCGGACATGACGTACTGGCTCCGAGGCCTAAACAAGCATGAAAGAAAATTAGGTCAATTAAGGTGTAACTGAATGGTAAGATGGGAATGAAACTGTATCACTTCACAACATGCTTGTTATGCCATATGAAACCTTAAATCATTTGTAGTCACCCCAGGGCATTTCTCTCTAAAGTCCATGTGAAACTACTATCCCCAGGTGGCAGGTCGAGTAACCCAACTGGTTCTCTTGAGAATGTGTAAGCACTCGGTCAAAGACAACTTTCACATTAAATCCCTTGTATAATGCCTTGGAGATTTATGTATTAAAAAAAAACAAACAAACAAAACCAAAAAAACAAAAACAAAACCTGAATGTGTAATTGTAACTGTGACATGAAGGGGGAAGAAGTCAGAAAAGGCCCATAAAATAATTCCTTTTATCAAACCCACAAACGCGTCACATCAACCCACCTCTTCTGTATACAGGGTGACGGTTAATGAGGGCAAACCAATTTCATTTTCAAATTTATGCGATTAAAAGCCGCCTTGCTTACAGGAAAATGCTGACAACACCCGGAAAATAACAAACTAGTATACTTCTTTCGAATCTGTTTATCATTTTGAATTCCGCACCTGTTTCACCAAACAACAGCAAGCAAAATGTCATCACTACAACTGATTTCGTCAATTGGATCTCAGCTAGAATGGTTCTGGTTATTCTGATAGCTAGCCTGTCTAAAAAAACACATATTTTATTACAGTTATTAAGCGTTTCATTGGTTACACAAATGCCGAATTTAAGAACTCATATTATTGAATAAGTTACCTTCGGTTATGCTTGACCTTGTGTACAGTTTCACTGAAAACACAATAAACCTTATTTTGTCAGATTCCTCAGTTCTGTCTGGCACTCCGTGTCATGACGATATGCGTTTGGAGTGATGTTTACAATAGTCATTCGATGTAGTTAGCTAACTTATAAACAGAGAGGAGAAACAAAAACATTATTTAGCCGTTTCTCACATTCAACCATTACCAGAAATTACAAGCAAATGTTTGAAACACATATATTGTGACTCCTTTCGTGTATAAAAAACAACTTTTACTTTCATGGCGACTGCTCACCCCGGATCTTTCCTCCATTAAAGGACTTAGGAACTTCTCACGAAAAAATTACTCACGGTAAACACGCTGCGTCCACCGAATGACCTCCAAAGTTATGTTGTTTTCTCCACCATAAATCGAAAATGTCTGTTTCTAATCCATTTGAACGTCCACCATATCGGTTGCGTTTCGATATGTCAGTTTCAGTCAAGTTTTCGACCAAACGCTTGCACCTGAGCGTCAAGGTGGAGGAAACACACCAGGTGCATACAGCAAAATGTTGAATTTCCGGTTGTTACATCAAAAATAAAACCTAAAAAGTAAAATGCCACCTTGATTAAAGTTACAGTATTGTATTTCACATTGACAGTGGTAACAACACATTCCAATAGCAAATAAATCCCACAGCCATTAACAACAACTTTTAAATAACACAATTTCATTAGAACCTCCCCGCATAAACAAAACATGACAGAGTTAAAATATTTAAATTTTATTTTGATAAGATTTCCGATGTAATGTCGAGTCAAGGTGATAACTCCGTAAGTTTCCTCACTCGATGATCCTGCGTCGATGGGCCGCTGATTTGGATTTACCGGATATTGTAAGATTTGGCAACACTTGACATTTGACAATTGGTAAATACGTGACATTTAAAAAAATATTCAACAGTGAAAGCGAAAGTTGTGTTCATATTCATTATGTGGGCATTCAGTTTTCATGCTTGTCGTTATCATCATACCTAAAGTTTAATATTTTTAGGATGTTTATTTCGAAAGAAAAAAATAACCGGAAATACATTTTTTTAGTGTTACAATACAATATTCCAATTGCCTGGATGCCTTGATTTATGGCAAAGTAGGTAAATAATACCAATCACAAATGAATTAGAGCTCTTGACGGAGAGCAACATTTATCAACAATAACGAAATTTTAATGATTTTTTCTAATCTCCACATTAAGGACGTCTGGAGAGAAGCAAAAAGGTCAGCTGATATGACGAGCGAGCTAGCAAGCTAGCAGTAGTAACGGTACTTGGGGTTTAATGTGAAATGGTCCGCAGCTCACTGAGTTGGCAGTCTGAATGGCTCAGCTGGCAAGCTGATTTTGTTTCTGTCGACAGACTGTAAGAGGAATAAATGAAGAGGCATGGGAAATAACAGGGATGTCATTTCGAGCATGGAGTCTTCGGTTTATATACAACTGGACACCTATAGTATAGGATTAGCTTGTTTTCTACGTGGAATGACGACATTTGCACCGTCCAGCTGCCTCAAACACGAGCGTCGGTGATGCTGTCGATCGCTGGCCAAATGTCCTGGTTGTCCGAATTAGGACAGTGCAACCAAACTACATCCTAAATCATGAAAAACTGCGAATATCAACAAATCGACCCGCAGGCACTTCCTACACCAACTCCCACTCCCCCACCTCATCATGGAACCGACGGTGAAAAGAGAGAGGGGCCGAAAAGACCCAGGAGAAAGTGGGAAGTTTTTCCTGGAAAGAATCGCTTCTACTGCGATGGACGGATCATAGTAGCCCGGCAAAGTGGGGTCTTGCCCCTCACTCTGGGCCTTATTCTCGTCACAAGTGGATTATTCTTTATATTTGAGTGAGTTCATGTTCAATATTATGTATACGATTATGTCATATCACCTCTAAGTGAAGTCCTTGTCCTGTGACAATGATACAGTATATAAAAGACTCAATTACAGTACATCTCAGTTTCCACAACAGTATCAGAATACAGGGCAAACCACGTCTATGAATTGACATTTTATTGAACTGGCTTATGTTTGGTGCATTATATCTGCGCCGAACTGTAAAACACGTCCTAGTAGTTAATTATAGATCCTTATTCGTGTTTCACAGAAGCAATTTCTCCATTAATAGACAGTTTAACCTTAAAAGGTCAGAATTCATCATACGGTGTGCCAAGGTTTACATCTCAGTTCTCAGTCGGTCTTATACTGTGGTTTTACAATGTTGTTTTATCTTTTGCTTGTACATAAAAATGTCAGTTTACTCTTGCAGCTGTTAATATGTGAGATGTACTGTAATATTGAATAGTGCTTTAATTTTAAGTGTTTTTTTGTGAGCATGCAGTGAAAAGTGTGCTCTGTCTCTTGGGATTAAGATTGTGATTAAAGGCACTGAATGTTAATTAAAATAGATCCTCTGGTGGGTGAAAGAAGTAGGCTCAGTTGTATGAGACAGGGCTTTTTGTTGATCCTGTCCAAGCCTTTGATATGGCAAGCCCGTCTTAGTCATTCACCCTCTCCCTTTCTGTGGCTGCCTCATATCACAGCTGTCCCTTCCTGGTCAAACACCTGACCAGCTGCATACCTGTCATTGGAGGAGTCCTCTTCGTTTTCGTGGTCATCACTCTGCTCCAGACCAGCTTCACTGACCCCGGCATCCTGCCCAGAGCAACACCAGATGAGGCTGCAGACACAGAAAAACAGATTGGTAAGGGTCACAGCTCAGCCGTAAATGGACTCAGAGCTATATGGTTGTCTCAAGTGCTTCAGACTTTAATGTGTGGTATCATAAAATGTTATAGTTTTTAAGTTTTCACTGTTTTCCCCAGAGTGGCATTGCTGCCAGTTTTATGGCACTGAGTTTAGACTACCATTGGCACTAAAACTCTCCATCTGGCCTTAGACTGCTTAAGCTCAGCTCATTTCTTTATAAGTCACCCTCTGCTCGGTGGCACTCAATCAAGCCAAACTTCAAGGATGTTCTATTTGTGGAACTGTCATAAGAGCTCTCACATGTTTTTTTTTTGCTTCAGGCATTTTCCTGCTAGCGTTGAATATTTTCCTCTTGAGCTCAAACATAAGGGAGAATCTAATGGAACAGTCATCAGTCATTCTCTTGCCAGTTCATTTTAATGATGATGATGAAACTTTAGACACATGAAAGCAGGTTCTTTTATTTTTTTTAAAAAGACCCTACCATATGTGCAGTGAATGTCAGTTGGCAGCCATTAGGGCAACTGTCCTGGTAGAAAAGTGCCCTGTTGAGTTCTGAAGTTTGGACTGGTAGATTTGTTATCCTTCTGTCAAGGTTCTGTGCAGACCTTTTTCTACCACATTCCTCTTCACAGCAGTCAATCAGTTATGTTCACTGTCAGTTTTAAGTCTTGCCAACAGTATCTTTTTTCATGTGGCATCCTTCAATACAATGACCTTAGTGTCTTATGCTTGCTTCATGTGCACCTTGTCAACTCCCACTCATGTCCAAATTTTGGCAGTGGTGATGTAAGACGTTCATATTACCCAACTGTTCTCCTGTTTCTCCAGCTATATTTAAAAAACAAAGACTTTGACACAAGTAAAGGACTTTTACCTACTGCTTTGTCTTTAAGGAAATCATGTCTACATTCATACAGTTTGACTCCCTACAGACTAAGAAGGTGTCCTTTTCTCTGAACAGGTGTCTTAGGTTGTATTTCATTCATAATAACATTCAAAAGTCAATATTAAAGGGAAATAATAGTATTGAATTTAAGTCTTTAGAGTGAGCTAGAATAGTGTCCCAGTTAAAAAAACAGTATATTTGAAATGTGCAAGGCCTGCGCAGAATTGATCGTGTGCACAGGCAACTTGCTCACTCTGATGTCATGCACACATGAGCAATCGCAACCTCACGACATCAAGGCAGCCACAGTTTTTTTAGAGCCAAGCACCGCAGCTGCTCTCCACCCACTGCAACACCCAAGGCATGATGGGAAACACCTGCCTCTCTTCACGATTGGTTTAAACGTTGACTCAACAAAATAATATTTTATAGGAACTGTTCATTTTTGCTGAATTGGAGAGATTTTGACTTCATTTGTCTGATTTTGAAGGTTTATTCTGTTATAATATTGAAAATACTGATCACAAGCATTTGTTTGAGAGACTAAATACATCTCTCTTCTATCTATATTAAAGATCATAAATGAATGTAATATATCATAGCTGTAGATTGTAACTGATTGAATGATTTAAGTGGTCAGCAACACAAAAACCTGTGGTAAGTGGGATGTAAAGAATCTTATAGAGAACCTGACATTCTCTGGCTGATCTGTAATGAAAACTCGTCTTGTTACTTGTTCCTGTGTTTGACCTTTGATGGTTTCAGTTTTTCTTCCTGGTTTTAGAGGGACAGGCCAGTTTAGCTAACTGTACAGAGAATTCAATATAAATTAAGAACCATGAAACAAAATCACAGATCGCCTGTCGTGCATTTTAACGGGCTACCCTCTCATAATTAAAGTGATTTTAAATGCTGTACAAACTGATACATGGGTCTGAAACATTGTAATAAAATTAAATCTGACCGCATGTGAATGTTCCTGTGACTTCCTGCACAGACTGAGGACTTCTTAAAACCGAATGGCTTGACCATGGCCTTTTTGTCTCAGCTCACTGTTGCTGTCGTAGCTCTTGTCCACTTTCCTGTTGTGGCACAGTTCATCTCAAACTCCTGATTTTAAGCAGGTTTCATGTATATGATACTCACACTGGAAATGAGACTAAAAGTGGCGTGCAGGAAGGAGTCAGTATGCAATTTATGCTGTTGATGTAGTATTGTCCCACAACTTCAATGATAGTTAAACAGATCCAGGAACATCTTAGACGAGATTCAAATGTAGCAGTGTGTCTGATATGTGCTGGTTTTTTTCCCATTAGTATAAGTGATAAAGACAGAGACAGCCAATTAATTTTGTCCTTTTGTTTCTCTTTTTGTCCTCTTCAGACAACACTGGAAACACCAGCTATCGGCCTCCACCACGCACCAAGGAAGTCCTCATCAACCAGCAGGTGGTGAAGCTCAAGTACTGCTTCACCTGCAAGATGTTCCGGCCTCCACGCACCTCCCACTGCAGCCTGTGTGACAACTGTGTGGGTAAGATGTGGACACACGCTGACACTCTTCCATTTATGAATGATAAATAATGAACAGAGGTTTCAGGGGACTCCAGTGAACACTGATGCATTACTCTGGTTTAGGTTGAACTCAGCTGAATGACACATCAGCATACTTTTCAAATGGTCACAGTTTTGAATATGTTCTGAATATTAAATCAAAATAAAAATATCAGTGTTTGCACTCTGACTTCATTGTGACCTTGTTTTTAATGTGTTTCTCCTTCAGAGCGATTCGACCATCACTGTCCTTGGGTGGGCAACTGTGTGGGGAAACGCAACTATCGTTTCTTCTACACCTTCATCGTGTCGCTCTCCTTCCTGACGGCGTTCATCTTTGGTTGTGTGACCACACATTTAGCACTGCGTAGGTGTTGTTGCTCTGCTTCATGGATGTGGAAAAACAGTCAGGATCCTACTGATAATAAGTGCTACCACACCTGGCTTAAACAGCAGCCACCAGTAGCTGTTAGTGTTTGTTTTGTCCGGTGTGGACTGCCAAATGGGAGAGGTTGACCACATCAGAGCAGTTTATTTGTCTGATAAGAAAAGTACACCACATGTTTTTCTGCTTTTCTGTTTTTTTTTGTGATTATGTTAAGAGTCTGTCATTCATTACTAGATCCCAATTGACAGTTTTCCAGAGTGTTACTTAACAGTTCAGAATAGAATAAACATATCTGAGCCTGACTCTGGTACTACTGCTTCCCCATTAAGAAAATAAACTGCAACCACACACCACACTTTTTTTTTTTTCTGGACTTGCAAACACATCTTGATCCTTGTGTCAGTCTTCTTTTCTTTTCCTCTCTCAGGGGCTCAGGGTGGAAAAGGCCTGGTTTTTGCTCTGCAAGAGAGTCCAGGAAGATATCCTTTGAGTGAACATTACAAGTGAATGTTTCATTCATGTCTCCCCCCTCTAAGACACCGATGTCCTCCTTGACCCAACCTTTCACTGCAGTGGAGCTGGTCATATGTTTCTTCTCAGTTTGGTCCATCTTGGGCCTCTCAGGCTTCCATACATACCTTGTTGCTTCTAACTTGACCACTAATGAAGACGTGAGTACTGCCCTCTGTTGGATTACAGTTGCCATAACTTTGGTATCTTGTACAATATTAAGACAAGAACAATCTGGATTACATGTGAAATATATGTAATAATTCAGTAATGACATTACATTGTGTTGTTATAATGCTACCTTCACATTTGAAAAGATTTATATTTAAACAATGCATAAGGAAAATATGTAAAATATTAAAGTAGATAATTAAGAAGGAAAGCATCTTTTCTGTGAATATTCACTTAATATTTCTGACATTTTGTTAAGGAATACTTCTAAATGAGACAAAGGCCTACCTTGCTAAAATCAGAAATCAAATCTGTGTTGATTTATAGATTCAAAAATATTTATGCTTGTCTCTCATCCGTTCCAGATTAAAGGCTCCTTTTCAGGGAAGGGTGGAGAAGATGTCACCAATCCATACAGTCATAAAAACATCTGCATCAACTGCTGCACTATGCTCTGTGGACCCATGCCACCCAGGTTAGCCCTGTAAAGTACTGAAGAAATCTATGCACGATAAAGACCTAAACACAAAGCCAGTTTGCATTAGTGTGTCTCATCCAGATATAGAACACAATGGTTGTCTTATCTTGGATATGCAGGTAAATGTCATGTTCTGATTCATTGACAAGTGCAGGCTGTCTTGCATGTTGAATCATGTTATGATATTTATGCCTACATGCTGTATTATCAGTTCATTTGTAAACTATTTTCTTGACTATAGATGATTATTTGAAAATGCATTTTTATCTTAAGTTTGCAGAAAACCTCTTTAATAGTCGAACTAATAAACTATGACACTATGATAGTTATTACAAATGAACTGACTGTGGTTTAATCAGACATCTGCAGTAAACATAAGACTGTAACGCATGTTGGGACCATTCAGTCACTAACTCTGACTGTGATGCAACAATAGGCTCCATGTCCTGTCGTCCTGGGACTCTAAATATAACTCATTCATAACTGGCTGCAGTGGACGGCACTAAAGAGAGGATGTAACCATAATCATTCTATAGTCGGTCAGCAGTGCTGATCATCGCTCATTGCAACAATGAATCTGGTCTCTCAGTCGTCAAATGTTGGGCTGTAACTCTTCACTCATAATTTGAATTCACCAAAATTAACAATTAATGCCAATGTTCCAATAATGTTACATGTGCTTGCTTTTGAGAAGTTCAAGAAAAGTTACTAGTTGTGCAGCTTCTTAATGCAAAACGGAGACACTGAAGTACATATTGTTGTCCAAAATGCCTCTTTACCATCCTTTAGAGTCTTTTTGCTTGATGTTCAGTGTGCAGTCATCACAAAAGGCGCATAAGATATCAGGACAAAATCCCTAATGACCAGTCTCCTTGTTTTTGTCTTTTTAAGCTTGATCGACAGACGAGGTTTCCTGCCTGCAGACGAATCTGTGCAGACAGCTGGCACCGACATCGAGCTGCCCACTCTGACCAATAAGAGCGAGATAAACGTGGTAGGAGGATCTTCCCAACTGGCTTTTGGCTTGCAGGAATCCCCCTCTCCTGTGCCTGCACCCCCCATCTCCCACCAAAACTCTTCCTGTGCCTGACTGAAGCCTTGTTGCCTGCTGTGGTCTCAAAGCCAGCATCTGTCTGCTGCCTGTTGTTGACTGTTTTGTGTGGGTTAATCCCGTCATGTGCCATATTTACACTAGAGTCAGATATTAACACATCTTTAAAATAGGTTTACAACTGGCTTTTTTAAAAAATTAGCTTTATGTAATTTGAAAAGCAGGTTAAAGAAACATTTGAGGTTTTTTGTAAATTCGTTGATGTGTTGTCTTTTCAGAAAGTAAGATGACAGGATTAATGCCAGCCTCAAGTCTGTGTGTTTAAAGCTGGTCTATTAACTTTTGCTAAACAGCAGTCTATGAGACCATAAATATAATTTTTACCTTAATGTCAAGTTAGAAAGTGAGCAAGCTTATTCAGGATTGCTAGTTACAAAGCAATATTTATTAAGCTAGTTGCTCCACACGCAGCTTTAGAGGCCAAAAACCCCTGCAAATGTTGAACAGCAGTGCATTTTATTGCTTAAGATTTTAACTTGTTAGTTGAAAGAACAACATTTTGTCATTTTTTCCTCGAAAGTTACATTCTTGTTTAAGTACAGAGTTAAAGTGAGCATGCGTTAGCATAGCTAAGTTCCAAGAAAACAGTCTAAGTTTTCAAAATGAAGAAAATCCACCCAAAGCAACACTGCTTCTTAAGCTCGCAAATAAACACACTGAAGTCTAAAAGAAATGGCATGTGGACAGTATGGAGCTTCTGTATAGTGACGTGTTTCCTAGAGAAACAAAATAGAAATGCGGGATGTAACATTGGGTAGAATTTTATTGAAAGGAGGGCGTACCACAATAAACATGTAGATGTACAGTTGGATGCAAGCCTCCATTCATGAGTAGAGGACTACTTGAATCCCCACACGACACACCCCTTAAAGAGTAAGTGGAGGGTTGGTTATTGCTATCTCGACAGTTTACACAGAAAGTCACTCCAGTGACACCCCAGCTGCTCCTGTATCCCACAGGGAAGGAAAGGCCAATGAACCCAGTGAAAGCTCCATGTAGAAGTTCACTGTAAAATGCCTTGCACATAATCTGGACCTGTCACAGACACTGTTTTTCTCCATGTGGATATACTGTAATCACCAGACTTCGGATCACTTTATTTAGAAGAGAGCAAAATAAGGTTTTAGGTTGAAAACACGCAAAGACTCACTGACATACTGTGCTAACCAGGAAGCTAATGAATCTGAGCTCCGTGCCACTAGACTTATTGTTAGGTTAATGATGTGATATTGTTGGCTGAAATTGGATCATTTCTTGGCTATGTAAGCACAAGTCATTTATTTATATAGGAAGAGACAATGTGATGGTGCATAATATGATGTATGAGCCTGTTGTATGACATATATGACTGTTTTACATCACAAAATATGGGATGTGATGTAAATAGGGTTGAAATAATGTTTTTTTTTTTTATTTCAGCTCTACTTCAGCTTCTTTGTGATTTCATGTAGAGCTGTTGTACTGAAACTTTTGCCTAGTTCATTTTTTTTAAGCTTCTGCAAAACTCACCCTATAATCAAAACATGTATTTTTAAACATTTTTGTTTGAAAAGTGACAAGTTCTATATTTTGAACAGAGCTGTGCTAGCAGTTTTTATGTCCATGCTTAGCTTACAGCCTGCTAGCATTAGCTTCACATTTAGCATCCAGACTTGAGTGTATGATCAATCCTAATCCCTCTCTCTCTTTTTAAGGGGAAAAAGGAAAATAGGCCTTTTTTTACAAATATTTTTCTGAATTTAGATGTAGTCCTGTTTGACTTTCTATGGTCTGCCTCGTGCAGTTTATGCATTTCTAACGCTTACCTCATATAATTGAACAAACAGGTTCACTGACACTTATTATTTTATTTTAAATAATACAAGTCTTTTTTTTAAGTAAACAACAGAAATAAAATATTATATTTTGTATATTTTTTAATATAATCTATTTACACAACCTACACCTCAGTGTATTTTCTTGTGCAGTATGTCGACTTTGGGTCTTTTTTGAGGTAGGAAGAGAGCAAGAGCTGTAAGAGTCGAAGACTTAGATGCTGCTTCCAGCTCGTCATCCTCCTCACAGAGCTCATCTCTTGTTCTCTTTGGCAGCAAAGAATATAAAAAGGATGCCTTAAGAGTTGTGCAGCAACTTTTGTTTACAAGACTTAACTGGGGTTCAGATAGAGCTGCAGTCTGAACCACAGCACGCTCATATAAACTGGTAGAGTAGCGGCTGTTTGGCATTTAAAAAGACAAACAACTCTTGTTTGTTTACACCAAAATAACAAGAAAGCTATAACCCTTTTTTTATTTGTGCGCATGGAAGAAATGGAAAGCCAGTTTAAGCCGTAGTGTTTCTAGTTTAAAATATATTTTGTGTGTGTGTATAAACTAAGAGTGTAAAAATAGTCTTCAGAATTCAGTTGATGCACTGGGAAAGCTGTGAGAAAAAACACTTCAGTGTGTTTCTTGTTGCTTCTCTTTCTCTCGTCTCATGTTTACGGTCATATTTGTCTGCATATGAAATGTTCTGGCACCAAGTTATTTCTGACACATCAAGCCAATCAACATCATCTCTCTCATTTTTTAACATCATGTTTTCATTCTGTGTTTTATGTTTGATTTGTTCATCCTGTTTACATACATTTTTCTATTTTGTAAGAATCTGTGATGCAATAAAACATTCATTTTTGTCCATGCAATTCATCATTAATGTTTAATGATTTTTCATTGTGTTGTCTGCCTCAATTTACATGCTGGATAATTTCATTTTCCTCATAACACACTGTTCATGGTATCGGTATGCTCCCTGTGTGTGTTGTCACCCAGTCCTAACTTGCTGTTTTATATGTGGTTTGTCTCTGTGCCTGTGTCCTGCCACCAACACTAGGAGGAGAAATGTCTAGACTTTGCTGTGTCCTGCACTGGCTGATTAGCCGCTCATAGTGCAGGGAAGTGATTCTTGAGCTTGGTAAGCCTGTGTAGCGAAAGGGAAAGTGAGTGCAGAGCCTCTGTGCCCAACCACTGTGTCTGCATGTCCTCCTGGCTTGCTGCTGTGCTGCTGCATGGCTTTATTCATACACTGTCATGTTGAATACATTGCAGAGTGCATAATTTAACACAATGCAGAGTTAGCTGTATGTAAAATTAATTCACTGTCTCCACTTGTGCACTTATTGTACAAACAACCTCACTATATTTAGTCAGTATTGTCTTTAAATAGGAGCTGTTTCATGCCACAGAAATAACAGAAATCAGTTTTACTCTAATAAATTGCTTTTGTTAGAGAAGATGCAAATTTTAAAACATAATTTTGGCAATCATGGATGAAAACTGTTAGCAATACTAATAAAAAACTCCTGAAGTGCAACAGAGACATTACACTGTAAAACATGTTTATAGTTGTCCTTGTAAATTATACTTTAGAAAGAAGCTTATAATTAGATGCTACAGCCAATAAAGCCATGACATCACTGATGAACTTTTTAGACAAAGCAATGAACTGTAGTGAATAAGCTGGTACCTGATGAAATCTGATGGATTTATTAGGTTTAGGCAGAGCAGGTCCGTAAATGGAAACACAAAGTGCAAAGTGTTGTTGATATGTGTCTTAATGTTAGGGGACTCTGGCCCCAGCCAGGCTGGATCGATCTGGAATTAAAGCATGTTCGACTTCTAGTGGTAAGGGGTTCCACAAATAAAAAGGGGAATTATTTATTTTCTATAATTTAATCCATAAGTAGCACAGTGACATAATCTATGGTCATTTTTGCCATGGGTCTCACACATGCTCAAACCTTACCAAATGGGGGTTTAATTTGTGTAAGTTTCAGGGTCTTTTATGTGAAATAGTTTGAGAACCACTGTTTCAAACTGAGAGGATAAATAGCTCTCTACAGTGAACAATGAGTGACAGTTTTTTTAGTTAATATCTTAAATTTGAAATGAATCGACACTGAGGGCCACTGGTCCGGCTGCGGACATTTTAAAATTAATTCAGGCTAAACTAGTGTTTAAAGCTGCACTACTGAATATTTTTATGTTAACAGTGGAAGAAATGGCTGTAATGCTCTGCAGAGCATTATCACCAGCTCTGCAGAGCATTTCAGCTTCTTTTAGCTAACTGTTTTGGTTTTACAGCCCACAACTATGCCGTTCTGATTCAGTCACAGCACTTTACGTCAACTTAGTCTCAAGATGCAAGTGGAAGTTTTTCTAGGGATAATAAAACTGATAAGCACATTTAAAGCTAGCAAAGTTAGTGCCATAGTCCATAAAAAACAACATAAAACAAAAAGCTTCACGGACAATAAATACGATTATGTGCTGAGAATCAGGTGGCCAGACACAAGTCAAATTTCTCTTAAATCAGGGTTATTTCATTGCCATTTGCCACTGCAGCTTTAGTGTAGACAAGAGGTGTCTATCACAGAGGTGACAGCGGTAGTCAAAGTCGATCGTGGTGTGATTCCTGTTGTGTGGTCTTTAAGTCCAGCTTTAGACATAGTAAATGAATGCTATTGTTAAAAAGTGGGGAGTTTAAAAGATGTGGGTGATTACCTGGAAAGTAGTTTCTGCCATCTCGCACATTTTTGTTAAATTATGGGACATGAAGCGCCAACTGTTTTTTTCCACACTACATGACTTGACATATTAAAGACAGATTATCTTGGGACCCGTTGCTTTAACTTTTGACCATTTGTTGTCTAATGCGTGTCCCCAAAATGTTATTAAAATGCAATACTCAACTGCACCAAGCTCAATCTGGCTAACATCTAAATGCTTTTAGATGTTTCATGAGTGAAACACCTGTATAATGATCCTCTTTATCTAACGAGCATCCCCATGCAGATCTAAGGCATGAAACATTTCTTGCTTCAGATCACTGATGTGGCCTTAGCTTGCACTCCCGGCTCGCCTTTATCTTAGCTTGCACATACATTGTTCCCGAATTCACTGAAGTGATTTAACACGCTACTCATCACCCTGTTAACTTCAGTCGCTCATCTAATCAGCACTTGTCTTTTATTTTTCTTCTCCTCCTCTTTCTTACACTTTCTCCTCAGTGCACACAGGGAACTAAAGATCTGCTGGAGTCGGCCACTCGCTCCCCGCTTCTGTCCACCTCATGTCCTCAGGGGAAACCCCAGACAGCTCGTACCTGCCCGGACAACAGCCCTGCGATGAACTCTGACCCCTCACCAGAGCTCTCTACAAGCTGCGGGGCCCGCCATACATCCAGCTCCAAAGGCGATACCTCTCCACCACGTAACACCAAGAGTCGGTCAAAGAAAAGTAAACAAATGGCTCTTCATATCGCCAACCCTGCCTTCGATGTCCCTGATTCGCATACCTGTCCGGATGCTGGCCACAGCTCCAAGGCCAGGGGCCAAGGTGGTGTCAGCTTCTCCCCTTTGCACTGACTGACTGAGCTGATGGCTTTCTCAAGTAAAAACACATTGTTTCAAGCTTGCATGCTGTAACAGAGATACAAGTGGCATCGATTCAAATTTTTCTTTGTTGTTTATTTAAAAGTATCAGGTGATGACATTGTGTATGAGGGTGACAATCACAAAGTATGTTATTGTGTGATCAGTAGGCAGTGGAAATAGGAAGACTTCAGCAGATTGGCTGTAAAATGCAACTTAGCCTGTGGTGAAGAGTGGAAAGCACAGGAGAAGATGACATTTGTAAGATGGAGGAACTGGTAAACTGATAGAGCCATATGTCCTTCTGTTGATTCTCATTTAAAACATGAATTTTACCAGCATGTCAGGCCCATCTGATATTGTGAAGTAGTGGCTTTGATGTATTAGGTGATCAAACTCTGGGATCTTGAAAAGCTTTGAGAGCTGAAGCTAAATATGCATCTGTAGGGAGAAAAGTTGCCCTCAAAGGGAAAGTCAATCCCAAAAATAGAATTCACATTTGTAATTTCAATAACATCATGCAGCTTAATTCATTATGTGAACTTAGGCCAGTTTTTCATAAAACTAAATAGCAGACACAAAGTTGCTACTAATGATGTCATGTTCAGACATTTGGCAGTGAATGATGGACCAAGTCATGTGACTGACATTTTTCAAAGATTTTGGGACATTTTATCATTCATGTCTGAAACCTGTCTGTCCAAATCAAACCCCTCAGGATGAAATGACAAGTGACAAACCTAATGTAAACTAATAAAACCTTCACTGCTTTGATGGAAGCGTAGAGTGGGCTCGAAAATCACCCGGGTCTCAGACTCTCAGGCAGCCTTTGTTAATTGTATAGCAACTAAGTTTTCAAGGATTTGATTCGGTAGGCCGGCATTGTTGCCCTTTGATCTTAGCTCTTCTTAAGTTATCGTACTATAGTTATTTATTAATCAAACCACTTTCAGGTGGTTGGCACACAGCAAACCTGTAGCCAGGTAGTATTTCAGCAATGGAATACTTAGCAGTTTACATACAAAGTGTAAAGAAATTGGGTCATATAGTGGGGCCAGCAGCTCACTTTTGTCCTGGGCCCCTTGAGCAGGTTGAATATGGGAGGAGAGCCCTTTAAAGCATCTCTTCATATTTCCTTAGGATGTTCATCTGGGTCAAGAGATCCACTAGCTTAAAGGCTTTGATGTAAGATCACTTTCAGCATTTAAGTTTTTACACAAATATATTTAGGTTGTTCTTTGTCACCTTACCTGTAATATTTTAAATAAGGTGGAGGTAAATGGGCTCACTGAATTCAGTAGGTTATTCATTTAAAAGGCTGACCCCCCCCCAAAATGGCGATGTAATGCTATTTTCACAGCCATTTTTGTCTAAAGGTTCTGACTTTCCAACCCAAAGAGGAGAAAATTTTAAAATTTTACAAGTGAATTCTATTCCTGCGTGGATTTTCCTTTTAAGTTGGCATATTCAGCACAGTAAGTTGAGTGTATCAGTTGTGTTTTGTGCTGTTTAAATTTCAGTGCTGTATAAATGGTAGCGAATGCAACTGCATGACAATGACTTAAGATGTATTTTATGATATTCTTGTTTATTTACATCCATTCAACCATCACGTTGTCCATCTCAGAGGTCCTACACCACTTTTTGTAGATATCTGTGGATTCCTGGATGTAGTTGTGATCCTGAGCTGAAGCAGTGTTCATTGCTTGTGCTGCACCACCTCCTGCTTGTGTTACCATTAACTTCACTCAATAATTTAAGGCTCCCCTTTCAAGTTTCTGCGTCTTGCACACTTTGTATCAGCAACAGCAATACCTGTTCTCCCCTCTTTCAAACTGTTTTACTAAGTGAACGGTGAGTGTGTCGGTTTGTTCTCAGGTGGAAAGCTTTAGGGGTTTGGTATTCAATATGCAAGTTTTATGTGACATGTTATCATGAATATCCACATTGTAACTTAATGGCAATAGCTGCACAAAAATGCAAAAACCCAAACAAACACTTCCAAACATGGCACACATACTACATACAAATGAACAGACAGACACACACTCATATACACACATGCACACACAGAGTTTGTCTGTAGTTCACCTTCAGTGTTAACACTGAGTTGGCCCAGAGCACCATTACTTCATATGAAGTATCCTCTGTGTCAGAAGTCATGGGAACACCTTCTGGATGTCACTGAGTGAATGCAGGTAATGCATCTCCGAGGACAAAAATGCTGCACTGTTATTTGTTCAAATTGTAAGGTGATTTAAGCCAACACTCGTGTCAAAAAATAAAGGGAAAGGAAAATAAAGTTCAGTGAAATAAAGTGGCTGCTTTGGTTTTTATACCACTAAAGTGCTGCAGTTGACCACTAGATGACAGTAATGACCTATTAACATGGAGCAGGTAACCCACATACAACTCTGTAGAGCTGGAGGCATTTTTTAGTGCTTTGCTTTTCTCACTCAACCTCTGAATTCTTTAATTACTTTTTCATTTCTTTTGTCTTCCTCTCCTCTTTAATTACAATTTGTTAAAAAAGAGAAGTCAATACAATCCTTTTCCCTGGATTGTGCAATTCAAAACAAAATGAAAACACTGAGTGCCTTTCACATTTTGTGACTCTATTGTTGAGTCCCTCTGGGTTTTTTCAGTCACCCATGTACTGAACCGAAAGAAATAATCTCTGAAAACAAAGCTAAACTCTGCGAGGAGACAGGTGTTTTAAAATTGAATGCAGGAGAGGCAGGAGAGGTGAAAAACGTGACTGTTTAGTTTCTGGTTTGAATTGACTGAGAAACGGTAGATGAAGGGAAGTGAATGAATTGCCTTTTCTCTTTCCTGAGCAGCTTTTACTGATCAGCATCACCAGACTTTAGCTGTTTGTTTCTGTTGGTGAAACCCAGGAGCATTTTTTCTGAGATCTTCAACATTTTTCAGTGACACTGAACAGTCATGAATAAATAAGACCCAGGTAATCCTCATAATAACTGTACAGGTGTGGTTCAATCAGCTGTGACCATAAAATCTGCTTGGCAACAAGATTCAAGATTCAATACTTTATTACCATTTCAATGAGACATTGATTGGAATTTTGCTTGGTGTGAGCTTGAGGCAGAAAAAAGTACAATACAAAAACAAAACAATATAAACATGTATACAAGAAAACCCTCCAATAACTAAATAAATGAAACATAAGTGACTGGTGCATTAAAAAGAAAATCCCACTGGGAACAGTTTCAATTAATGTTCTGTACTGCTGATGATGAGTTAAGGGCCCTCACTGCCTCAGGATATGTGTTGTTAAGGAAAAGAGTAGTTTTGGTGTTAATGCTCTGTATCAAGAATTTCCTTTTCCCTAAAGGAAGTGGCACAAAATGCACTGGCTCTGCGTGAGGAGTCCCAGATTATTTTTAGAGCCATCTGAAAGAATGAAAGTGTTATAAATATCACAGATGCTTGGCAGATCCTGACCATTGATTTTTGAAGCTGTCTTTACTACTTTGAATAGTTCGTCCTTGTTATCAGCTGAGCAGTTACCACACTGACAGAGAATGTGAGAGGACTATTTATCACAGCTGTGTAGAAGTTACAGATCCCTGCCTTTGACCTATAAGGAAAACCAACAATACTCATTTGCTATTCTGACAAAATAACAAATAATACATAAATGATTAGATCATCGGAGAGCAGTGCCATAAAAAATAATGATTAAATAATAAATAGTGAGACTGTCTCCGCAGTAACTGACTCTGAAGTTGCTAAACCCTGGCTGGTCCACAGAAATTCATCATGAATAAACAGAAAAAGCACGTACCTCTCACTGAAATCAAATATTAAATTTCACCGTTGACAAGATTTGCTCTTTGACCACCAACTGTTTGGTGATATTGTTTTCATTTTGACTCACTGAACTAATATTTGATTGTACTTTCTGAGTCAAGGTCTGCAGTAAATAAAATGCTTGTTAACTTGGTACAAATAACCAAAACCTGTTTTTTCTCTGCAGGGTTGCAGGAGGACTGGAGCTTATCTCAGGATACACAGGTTGGACTTCACCATTCACCATTTGAATGTGGGTAGATGTAAAATATTCCATCTATAGAAATCTGAAGTCCAAATGAAAGTGTGAATCGAATTTCAAAAATGCATTGTCCACCTGCCTGATGTGTATTTTGTTGCCCTTGTAGATTTATTATACAAACCCATTCCTTCGAATGTAAATTGCAAGCTACGCACATGAACCAAAAGCTTCTCTGGCCTCTGGCTCTGTTCTGTGTGGTGGTTTTAACTGCTCAGCAAACTATTGTTGTTTACTCTGCTAATACAACCTGCGGTGTGATAACAACAAACCACAGGTGATGTACAGCAATGTGTGGAAGCAATTTGGACACCACACATGGGGAATCTATAGTCAGCTCTTGAGCCCGTTTATTTATTTATATATTTTTTGAATGCAGTGTACAAGTATGCAGCACAGACAGTTCTGAAATGCTTGTGGGACATGTAGTATGTGTAGCCTTCAAGCAGTAAAAATACTGTTTAGGGATAAAAATAAACCTTGTTCCTGTAAAAAAATAAAAAACAGTTCCAAATGCTAGATATATATATATCAGTATTGGCAGTAAAGTGTCTTACATGAACATAAATTTTTAAAATAAACTTGATCTCATGCATGCCAGCATCAGATTAAAAACTACTCTGAAAGCACAAGCAAAGTTTATTGTATTGGGTTTATACTGCACTTACTGTATTATATTGTAAAGTGTTGCTAGAATGGCTTTAAAGACCCTCACCACTGAAAATTCCGTCTCCAAACACTTTTTAGAGTGTGGGATATGATTAATGTTTTGTTTAACTGGAGTCTGGAGGCACATCTGCTCTTTCTTCCTCACAGAAAAATTCTGATTCTTGGATAGACCACTGATCCTTACTGGATCAGTGCTCAGGCTCCGCCCACTGCTGCTGCTTTCGTAAGCTGACAAATTACAAAACCCAGCTGCCCAGGTTACATTTAAATTTAAGATTTTAGGCAAATGCACTTACATGTCCTTCTTCAGAAGAGGAATATGAAAAACCTCAGTAGTGACAAACTGCACAGACACAAGTGGGTATAATTAGGGTCTGACATATTAGGAAACATAAACATAAAAACACATTTATGTGAAGGGGAAATTTAAAATTGTTAATATGTCCATTTGGTGTCCATACAACATCAGCATAATAAGTAATAAACACCAAGCATTTCTACCTTGGAGCTGCAGTGTGACAGTCTCTCAATCATGGATTCAGACAGCCAGGGTTTAATATGTCACATAGCAAAGAAACCAAGCCTGTCAAATTTGTGGAATTGGAATGCAGTGAAATGAGGGGTATCAGAGGAGAAGCCAGGTGTGGCAAATATTTTGAAAGCTGAGCTTCACTATTTCAGAGTGACAGCAGAGAAGTTTACTGTTTTCAATTGCAAAGTTACAAAAGGCCAAATGTTGAGTCACAGGATTCTAATTCTAAAACTCAGAATGCAAAACTTTAACTTGCAGGAGCCTTTTTCTAGAGCACTGTTTAGCTGTAAAACTAACAATAAAGCTCAACACTGTTCCATCTTATCCTGGTTACGTGTTGGTCGAGCGGTTAATTAATTTTATGCATGTTTTATCTGTCGACAGTACCAAAACAAATGTGCAATGTGCTACATGTTGGTGCAGTGTTGGCTAATGTTAGCCTACCAAGTTACATGTTGATTCATGTTGTCCTTAAGTGATGACAGGATATATGGCTTGGAGGTGTTTGATGAAGAAAGTTCTGCATCAATTACTCTGAACAGATTGTCAGGTAGTGAAGCTGCTGATAAGCTTTGTGTGTGATGAGCAGAGTCATACTTGCAGGAAAGTGACAGACTGGTGGGTGGAGATAGAGGCCAGAGCTACTTAAATCATGCAAGGCAAAGGTGTAGTGGTGCACTTAAACTACTCACTAAAGGATTTTGCCATGGAGAAAAATATAAGTATTTTATTTTGGTGAACAAAGAGTTAAATCAACGCCCGAAGATGAACTTTAACAAACTTCATACCCATGAATATCCCTGCACACCATCTTTATCTGCCCTCTGTATCTGCTGTAAGAATGAGGAATAGCAAGATTTTACTGCCTTACTATCCCTCTAGTTGCGTGACAGGATTGTGTCATCACAAAAGGTGTTGTTAATACCAGTGATGGCAGCAGCTTGTTCAAAGATGCTAATGGACTGCACTTATATAAAACTGATCCAGTCCAATGTCCACCAAAAGTGCCTTGGACTACATGTCAACTTTCAGACATTAATGGCAGAGGCATTGATATAAACTGCCACCTACTCATTTTTTGGTTTTGTGTTGCATTTTTGTTGTGAAAACCCCTATCAGAAACTCTGGTTCTGTCTTTATATTCATAAAATACTGTGAAAGAATATTTTGGGGCTTTAAAGCTGCATTTTTTAATATTTTTGTACCATGAACAAACTTTAACTTAAACAGGACTTCAACTCAGCTGTTGTCCGTCACCAATCTCATTTCCAGCTGCAGCAGACAGCTGTTTTTAGTGTATATACTATAGTCCATTCTACACTACCAACCCAGCATCAAAAGACAAAACAATATATTTAGTGACTAGCTTTTGACGTAATTAGAACATTTAGCATTAATAAATATTTATCTCTGTATGTATGATAGCAGTTTAGTAATGAAATTTTTTTGTGGCAATAGTTGTCAGATAGTTTTAAATCTTGTTCTCCTGCCCACCAAGTGACTCAAAAATCCATTTATGCATTAATAACATGGTCAAGATGTATTTTCTGATTGCTAGTTAAACAGCAAAAGACATCAGTTGAAATTAGCCATTTGGCTAACACTAGCATACAAACAGTGATGTTGATGAATGAACTTAGTCCCTAAAAATAAATAAACCCTGTCTTAATGCCTGTATCTGAGGAAAGATTTGACATTATTTAGTCCTTATTGTCAAATTCAGTCATCTTCAAGTTGATCAATTGCTTTTAATTCCTCATTAATAAAACAAACACATGATCTAGATCCACATAATGTATTCCTGTGTCTACATCTTTTAAACGTTGACCTCATATGAGGTCAATTTATCACGGCTTTTGTTTGTCTGAGCAGCTCATGATTAAAACATATGAGGTTATCAGACTGTAAAGAGGCCAAGAATCCAGTTACTTTTGCATCAACCATATTAGACAGCACACATCAGCAGTGATATCTGAAGATTTTTTGAAGTGGTCTAAGTGGTAGTTTACCTGTCTGTCTTACATGTGTGCAGCTTACAAGGGAAGCGGGGCTCCCCTCTCGTCTCCTAGGAATGTCAAGACAAATTAGGTCGCCTCGGGCCAAGAAAATGTTTAATGAGTTCCTCAGAAGAACAAATAAATGTTTATGGTGAACAGCCGCTTAACATCGCTGATCCTCCTCCCCCTCGCTTGTCTGCTGCATACGGCTGTGTCATGAAAACACAGCGCTGTTGCCAAGGAGATCCTCCTCTCTACTTAATGAGTGGAGTCTTTGTCTGCGTGTTAGGCTTCAGGTTAAAACTTTTCATCACCCTTTACTATGCATTCACTCCTTGGCACAGATAACGTCTCATCATATGCCATCACAAACTCTCATTTAGTGCAGGTCTTCAGCAACACAGCCAGAGCAAAAGTCAAGATCAAGCGCAACAGTGGGACCATTTCCAGAGCTTTGTCATGTCATCATTACTGGCTTCGGTGATGTTCAGCTGACATCAGTTTCAGAGGCTCACTGTTGAAAGCCTGTAATCAATGTCACCTTATTTGTACCCTGAGTTTTTGTTTTGTTTTGTTTTTTTAACCAGAACAGATTCTTTCAGTGTGTAAATTTGCTTGCAGAGACAAGTTTAGACCATCTGAATATTTGTTTTTTTAAAACCTGCAGTGGTTTAACTTGTCACCTCTCCAAGGTGTGATCGGGACGCTGCAATATCACTGTTGGGTGTGGCTAAAGGGGCAACAGAGTGCACTTCTGACAACATCTTGCCACATCTGTCAGTGAAGCTGTGGTCGGCAACACACTGCACTCTGTGTATGAAGTTCTACCTAAAAACTTTTGATCCATTTGAGAAACTTCATGTCGAGACTGCAGAATTTTTGGGGGGGAGTTGACCATCTGTTTAAGAGCCCTGGCGCCCCAACCTACAGTTGGCCTTTGGTCTGTTAAGCAGTGGGTGAGCATCTGTCGCCCTAGTTTTTGTGTTTGTCTTGTTGGCAGCGCTGGCTCTAGTCAGCCCTTGTCTGTGACATTTCAGGTGATTTGGCATGTTAAATCAGCAGCAAAGCCAAGCGGGAGTGAAAACACTCTGGCCACTCTCCTCCAGATATTGATAAGTTTCTTCAACATGTGCATAAGAAAGCATCAAGACAATTTTTTTTTTTAAATTTCAGCATTACTTCCCACTTTGTCAAAAGTCTGTTTGAAAGTTCTTCTTCTGTGGTGTCATCATTTTTCAAGTTGCTGCTGTTCCCAATACTATGTCCTGCATAATTCATTCATATGCAACTAAACTGTCTTCTGGAGGCCTTTCATTCTTTTGATCATTTGTAATTTTCATTTCATTGCAGTGTTCTTACACTGCACTAAAAGGTCACGGAGAGGAAGCTGGAGTGAATTCTTTGATGTAGAAAGCAAAACACTCACACCAGAGACTCATATTACTCTCTAACACCTCAGATCACTGTGGACTTTTCCAATATGTTAAAGACCACAATTTTCCTCTAACCGTAGGCAAGTGTTGTAGTTGCATAATCTTCCCCATTTGTGACCTAAATGTTTTCAGACCTTAATTGTGTGCTTTGATTTGGCTAATTATAAGAAAATATAGTTTCTTTCAATAGAAAAGTTGTCATTATGTCTACAAAAGGTATTATTTTGAGAAAAATTGTCATTTTAGGTTTATAACAGAGAAGCAAGACAGCAGATGGGAAAGGAAACAGGGATATGACAAACTCACAGCTCAGGTTCCTATCTGTCATATCTTACAACTCAATCAGAAGACTAATTAAGAGAGGAACTTAAACAATCATAATTAATTGTGTGGCAAAAGCCAGAGAGATAAAGAAATTTGACATGATGATTATTGGATTTTGCATGATAGTGGTCTCCACAGGTGCCTCCAGAGACTACTGGAAGTGAAAATCTGAGGATCAACAGGCCTCAAAATCTGGATTTGCAGACCGGCATTTCTAATGAGCTTGTTCACTGATCATACACTGAGATGGCTGTGATAAATGTGGTGGGTTAGGGGTAAAGGTGGGTCACGCCAGTTGAACACTTTTCACACATGAACTGCCGACCTGTTAAGTGACTGGTATTTTCTTGTCAGCCTGTATTTGTTTACATTTTGCCTAATTAGCAATTCAAAAATGCTAAATTGGCTCTTAGCGTTTCCTGTTTGCAATGTACATTAAGCTATCACTGGATTATTTGATACTGAAAACAACTGATTATAATTATTCTAATTTCCATCCATCCATCCATCCATCCATCCATCCATCCATCCATCCATCCAT
>JAPZDY010000008.1:18983530-18997253 GCA_029783645.1 Ctenochaetus hawaiiensis
AAAACAACTGATTATAATTATTCTAATTTCCATCCATCCATCCATCCATCCATCCATCCATCCATCCATCCATCCATTATCATCTGCTTATCTGAGATCGGGTCGCCAAGGTAGCAGCTTCAGCAGAGGACCCCAGACTTCCCTTTCCCCGGTCACATTAATCAGTTCTGACTGGGGGATCCCGAGGTGTTCCCAGGCCAGCGTGGAGATATAATCCCTCCACCTAAACTTGGGTCTGATCCATGGCCTCCTCCCAGCTGGTCGTGCCTGGAAAACCTCCCTAGGGAGGCTACAGGGTGGCATCCTCACAAGATGCCCGAACCACCTCAACTGGCTCCTTTCTATACAAACGAGCAGTGGCTCTACTCCGAGTCCCTCGCGCATGACTGAGCTTCTCACCCTATCCCTAAGGGAGATGCCAACCACCCTCCTGAGGAAACCCATTTCAGCCGCTTGTATCTGCGACCTTGTTCTTTCGGTCATGACCCATCCTTCATGACCATGGGTGAGAGTAGGAATGAAGATTGACCGGTAGATTGAGAGCTTTGCCTCCCAGCTCAGCTCTCTCTTGTCACAACGGTGCAATAAAGCGAACTCAACACTGCTCCCGCTGCTCCAATTCTCTGTCCATTCTCACGCTCCATGGTCCCCTCACTGGAGAACAAGACCCCCAAGATACTTGAACTTCCTCACTTGGGGTAAGGACTCATTCCCTACCTGAAGTAGACAATCCACAGGTTTCCTGCTGAGAACCATGGCCTCAGATGGCCACTGAACTGTAACCCCTCCCCTCCACTCCACTCCATGACTATGTCTTGAAATCCTGTCCATGAAAATCACAAACAGGATAGGCAACAAGGCGCACCCCTGGAGGAGGCCAACCCCCACCGGGAATGAGTCCGACTTACTACTGAGAACACAGACACAGCTCTCGCTTTGGGCATACAGGGATTGGATGGCCCTGAGTAGAGACCCCCTCACCCCATACTCCTGTAGCACCTCCCACAGTCTCTCACAGGGAACCCGGTCACACGCTTTCTCCAGATCCACAAAGCACATGTGAACCGGATGGGCATACTCCCAAGCCCCCTCCATGATCCTTGTTAGAGTAAAGAGCTGGTCTGTTGTTCCACGACCAGGATGAAATCTGCATTGTTCCTCTTCAATCTGAAGTTTGACTATTGGCCGGACCCTCATTTCCAGCACCTTGGAGTAGACTTTCCCAGGTAGGCTGAGTAGTGTGATGCCTCTATAGTTGGCACACACCCTCTGGTCCCCCTTTTTAAACAGAGGAACCACCACCGCGGTCTGCCACTCCTTGGGCATTGCACCAGACTTCCACGCAATGTTGAAGTGTCATCCAACCCTAAATTTCTCATCAGCAGGGGAAACCTTAAATTTCCCATTTGGAATAGGAAATCCTCTTCCGAACTCCTTGGAGGCGATATCTGCTCCATATTCTACGGTAACCCTAACCCTAGCCCGTCAACACCCAAAGTCCTCAGCATTTCTAGACGGATCTCATCAATCCCTGGGGCTTTGCCATTATGGAGTTTTTTGACTACCTCAGTGCCCGATTATCTCCTCGGTTGAGGTCAACAGCATCCCATCCTTACCATATACAGCTTGGATGGTCCCCCGTTTCCCCCTCCTGAGGCGTCGGACGGTTTTCCAGAAGTGCTTTGGCGCAGACCTACAGTCCTTCTTATTCTAATTTATGGACAGTTATTCATGATAAACATCAGAAATAGTGATACTGATACGAAATGTAAATAACAATGAAGGGTATCATGTCTGTGTGTTAGCACTGCATCTTTGCGCAATGTCTCTCTCTTCTTACCTCCTTTTCAACTCTCCTGTGCTCTCCTGAGGGGTTTTTTGGTTTTTTCTATTGGCTTTGCACTATTGAATGTCTATGCCTGTTACAGACCGTATCTTGTACTGGACACTGGAAAAAATTCTGCATCATCGACTTAAATTACAGAGGACCACAGAGAATATCTAATTCCCCACGCCCGCCTGTAATGTTAATCCTGTCTGAAAGGGGCTGTAGTCTTCTTTTTAAAAATGTCAACAATGGTGACACAGCACAAGCACAGAGGGAGTTTCAGGATTATAATTCTGGAAATAACTCAGTTTTGAAAGAGCACTATATATGTAAATCTGTTGAGAAATGGTTTTGAGGTAGCTGGTGTTAGCAGGACCCTTCCTGTCTGTGTTGCCCATTGTTAACTAGTCAGCAGACAGACATTTCATGTTTGCTCTGTGTTATGGACTCTGTTATTTGCTATATTTGTATTTCTGACCAAACCCCAGCAGAGCCAGTTGCACCACCTGCTATAGCTTTTTAAACTATAATTATGTGCATTTCATTCAAAGCACTGATTACGTCTTTTAGTCAACACCTCAAGCAGCTGCTTCCGCTTTTTCCACTGCATGGCTCGGCTTGGCTCGGCTGGGCTCAAATCACTTTTGGTACCAGGTACTTTTCTTGATTTCAAATAGTATTCTCCTAAGCATTTCTGCTGATCGTCATAGATGTTATTCAAAACAGCTGAGGTATAATCTTGAATGGGATGTAAATGCACAAACACAACAACAATGCAGGATTTCAAAGGGTTGGCTGTTTTTCACAGCAGGAAAACAAGTGTTTCGGAAAAAGGCTGAAAGCAGCAAGAAAAAACACTGCTGATAGAACAAGAGAGTTGTGAAATCCTGCATCAAAGCACAGATGATGGTGGGGCTCTGGTTGTCTTAAGTCGTGGATATGATGATTCGAGTGATAACTTTCTAAGCAATCAGGGGTCTGCACTGATTTTGCTTCACTGTTTAGTATAAACTCAACTCTCTTGAAACTTTGACCAAAGTGATACTGTATAAGTACCAGGCACTATTCCCAACTTTTCACAATTAACAATGGAAAATCAAAAAAAGAACAAGTTGAGCCAAGCCGTGTTGAATCATGCAGAAAAAATCCTGCTTATATATTCACTAGAGTATGTATGATATAGACAGGTTCAGTCCTATTCTGAACTTCCTCCAGTCAGCACTTTCTTCTCAAAAAAAAAAAAAACTATTTTGTCCAATGTCCAAAGCATCAATACTGACGCTGAAGCTTAAAAAGATTCATGCCCAAACCTATCCATAACTTCAGTTCACAAATCCAATGCTTATTTTATTCAATGACACACTGATTTTATGTTTTCAATCAGTGGATCATAACACAGATTAGTGACTGGTCTGATTTTTCTGCACCAGTTGGTTTTCCAATGCAGGCAGCTGGAGGATGAAAGTTTTGATGAAGCACCTGGAGGACATGTGTTGACCTGGAAAATAGTTTTTGCTAAAGAAAATAGTGACGCTTCAAGGAATACGTGAGAGGAAAGAACGCTTCATATCTCGATTGTATTTCAGGTCCACGTGCTACAGGATAACCTTTTTTTTGTCATCTTTTAGATCCCTGCCTCCTCCCACAGAGTCACAGAATCACTGTGTCAGGATTTTCGTGCTACAATTAGTATAAACTGTGGGCAGTTTTACAGTGTGGGCTGGCATTGACTCACCCTTCTCACCACCAACTGTTTGGCTTCTGACGTCGTGTGGGGTCCACCAGCGTGAAGCCCAGCTGACTGAACGAGAATGAAATGTGCAGGTAAAAAAGTACTTACTATCCTGCAGTGAGACATCACATAGAGCCACTTGACTTGCATGGAAAAATTGGATTTTGTTTTTCAAGCAAGATGTGAGTGACTAAGCAAGTGTGAAAAGATAAGATAAATCATTACTATTACATATTATATTACTTTAAATTTTTCTATTTAAGTAATTCAACTATAATTCTAAAGCCTAAATATAAAATCGGTTACTGATTTGATAGCAGCGCTGCTGCTTTAAACATACAGTATGTCATTCTGCTGCTAAGAGTCTCTCATTAAAAGCAATGAAATCATTTGCAGTTTGATGATGATGTGAAGAAGCCCATTAAAATCTATCTGACGTGACTCAAATGTTTCTGGATGAGGTAATGTGTTTTATTCACATTACAGCTAGTTGCGTTCACTGACCTCTTTACTCACTCCCTGACAGATAATCTGGTGTTTCCTGTGTCACTACTGGTGGGTGAAATAAAATGCACAATTACCTGAGAAACCTGGTGAAATTACTGTCTTTTATGGGTTCGAACATTGTTAGAAACATTTTGGATACCATGACTATGCTACACAACAAGATATCCAACATTGGTCTTGCTGTCATAAGACATTTTAGTACAGATGTGTTAAACATTTTCTGTGTAGCTGCTGATATATGGTGTAGAATATGCAGCTGCCCATCACTAGGCCAAAAAATTAAATGCTTCACCATGTCTACATATAATATTCATATAAAACTTTCATGCTGAAGTGATTTGCACTCACACTTGCTCTAAGTGACATTGCAGGAAGGCATGGAGTAGCATGATTTTTGCTTTGCTTTGGATGGTGGAAAAGTTCTCCTGTCTCATCTGGTACGAAGTTAAATGCCAAGCCTGTTTGAAGAGATCAGTTTATTTAATTTATTTAGAGGATGGGAAAAATCCAGTAGGTAAGGAGTGACAACACATCATCAGACAACAATATAAGCTAATTAATTCTATGTATTAATGAATTTTTGCATTAGTATAGTATTAACCCTTATATGTTATTACTCTGTCTTCCTATACTAATATTAATAGACAGAAGCATTTATTCAATCACTGCAGAGTATCAAGGTAATCAGATCATATGAGGGATGCATAGGTTAATTAACAGAACTGCTGAGATGTTTTTGAATGCACTATGGAGAAAGAGGACATACTGTTGAGCTTGTTTTTGACCTTGGGAGGTTGTTGGGAAGGTTGCTGGCCATGAAGAGCCTGCCATGCAAGCCCAACCAAGAACCAGAAAATAAGAGGCCCAAAATAGCGCAAAGGACTGCAATTCTGTCAATGAGCCGTGTTGTGCGAGTAAAAATAATCCAGTGGGAAAATATAATCAAAGGGTTCTCCACCCCTTATCCGCATTTGACTCCATTCAAGTCAAAATTAAACAACTGCAAAAGGAAAGTGTAGGATTTCTCACAGTATTCATATTACTATTAGGGGAGAATGGCTCTAAACACACAGTTGACCTCCTGTATGAAACGGAGGAATTATTAATAATAATAACTTGAATTTATGTAGCACCTTTCAAGAGGTCAGCTTTAAACAGAATTGTTAAAACAAAATCTAAAAGAAAAATAAAGAGAAAAAGAAGAAAAAAAGGGGTTATGTTGGAAAGATCACAATTGTAAGAACAAATTAAACCTCTCAAATTATGCTACTTTACCCTTATAAATTTAATTATGTGTATTGAAAGCCAAAACTTTTCAAAAATACCTCTTGAAGTTTTTCAAATTGACCACAATCTAAAAAAGGCAAGTGCATCTTTACACAAAATGAGGAAAGTCTGATTTCCCCTCCTTAGAGGGACAATGTGTACAAGTCCAAGCACAGGGAGCAGTCCCACATTGAAATAGCAGGCCAGAAAGTACAGTAAGGTTACTGCGGTCGAGGTGGTGGATGGGCAGAAACATTGGCCTTTAATTGACAACTTTTTACCGAGAACACACTGTGAGTCAAGTTTTAATTTCTAGCTGAAGGTTTTGTCATGTCACCATTATCAAAGCCTCTCCCTAACCTTAACCAAAATGGTTTTAGTTGCCTAAGCATAACCACAGCCTCGCCCGGGCCATAAATATAGTTGTTTTAGTTGCCCAACCTTAACCCAAACCTTAGCAAGTCTGACGAGGGATGTGAATGTTAAATACAAGCTTTCTGCTTGGCTAAGTGTTGTGCTACCTACCAAGCTGACTGACCAGCTAGTTGTTAGCTTGGTTTATTAGTCAGCATCAAAGGCAAGAGACGCTGTTAAAACAGGAAGCAAGCACACTGCAGTGTGTTTATTCTCTGTTTTTTGGATGTGCATTGCCAAAGCACAATTATAGACATCAGATCATCTGATTACCTTTATTACGCCTTGCACCACTACTACAAATAAACACACACAACTTTGTGGCCACTGCAAAACCCCTAACGCCCACTGATAGGCTTAAAAGGCTACATGCTAATAGATTTTGTCCTGCTGCCGTGGGCCTCATGTGTACATGAAATACACAAGTGACACCACACCCTTTGCACTGTGTACACGTGATATTATTATTATGACAACACTGGCATGCATGTGCAATAAGATTAGGGCAAAATGTGCCTTGATATGTGAATATCAAAGCACATTTTTTGAATTGATTGTGCTGATTGTGATTGGCTGTGAGTTGATATGTGCTGAGCCTGCAAAGCTGTTCACAGTGGTATAAACAACAAAAAAGCTGTGTTGCTAGCTAAAATAAATGTCCCAGCTGTTGGATTTTGCAGCTATTATATTTTATAGTATATGATTATACAGCTATAGTTAGAAAAATATCTAGTAGACAGCTATTTTTTTAACAAGATTTGTATTGCCAAACTACACTCATTTCGGCTATATTTTATTTTTAATTTCCAGGCATCCCACAGTTTTCCGCTCCAGAACAAGCACAGACTCTGGACTTGCAGTTCTCAGTCTACTCTTTTTAAATTCATACATAGACATAGTGAGAGAAGTAGATATAGTTTTTCAAGATGGTGCCTCGTTCATGTGCTCAGAATGTTCTCAGGCATCCTGGGCACATAGACCATGAGCACTGGGCCAACTTTGCTGACTTCCTGCTAGCTTCCTGCATGCATGATGGCATGAAAAAAATTTACTAATCTGGCTCATCAAGACTTTTCATAGTTGGTTGGACTGGTTTAAAATTTGATGATCCAAACAGTCATTTTCGGGTGTTTATGATGCTTGGAAAAATGCTTCTGTTTTTGCAGTCAGCTGGCGAGCTACTGTCAGCTGACCTGCAGCATATGTGCATGTAGAGTAACTGTGTAGCTTATTAATGGAACTATAAACTGTAAAGTGCATCTGTTTATTATAGTAAATGTTGATGTGATCATCAGTGTGTTATGCTAACTTTTTAGAGCAATTTGAAATACTATACTGTCACTGTATTATTTTACCAGTGAAGAGTAGCTTGAAATTTCACCAGCTCGAGTTTCAAGCAGCTTCCTAAGTGATGTCATGGTAAAGGAATGAACTTGGTACTTGTAGAAATAGAAATCCAGCTCCTATAATGCCACTAATAGTCTGGATGCTCTCCCCAAGTGACAACAATCTTTTTTAAATAAATGTATTTTTGAGAACAAACCCCTTGAAATATATCATCTCATTTTCAAGTGGGCCACTTCAGTTCTATTAACTTGACATTTTAACAAGCACATGAATTGTAAAAATGAATTCACATGTGTGCACATTTGAATCAGTTTAAAGCAGGAATTAAATTAAGTGCATAAAAAATTTTCCCTGTAAAAAAGGAACCCAAGGAGGTCTTTATTCCACATATTTCACAGCTTTTTCCATTCCCCTGTTGATGCTACTGTGTGAACACAGTGCCATGGCCCATATCATCTGCCCACAAAGTTTGTGAGTATACATTAAATCTGTATGGAGCTCTAATGAGCAAAGACCACCCCTGAAAAACCCTGCAATGCCATTAAGTCACTTTCCATATGTAAAACTACACAAAGGTGTATTGTTGCTGTGTATTACACAAGGAACTGTAAAATCGCGACAATTAATTTGTCCCATATTGTCTAATTAAACACATTTATCACATTTACTTTATGTCCATAGCCAATGAATTTTTCCCCAGTTGATTACATTCATTGCACTTACATGCAGAGTGTGAATGTAGTTTAAATATTCCCTAATTGGCAAAAGAATTTCAAAGAGGCTGTTGTGTTGAACAGCAAGAAAAGTTTTTTTGCACAGACTTGAAGGAGATGTGATCAAGGTGTGGCAGCAATGATTTCATCAAATAACCTTTCAAAATACCTGGATTTTCACTGCAAGACTTCAAAGCCCTATACTTTGTCAATGCTATGACGTATGCAGCTTTCTGCTAACATCAAACGCATGGACAGGAGTGGACTGGATAAATTTATGTGGCTATAAAAGAGAGTTTTGGGCTGAGAGAGAACGGCCTCACATCTGTGCTCAATCTTCACTGTGGCGTGTAATGAGGATCACAGAGCCTTTGTTCTCTCCCAGAGGAGAGAAAGAGCCAGGTAGGGGGGCTGAGGCTCAGGTAAGCCTGTGTATGTGCCTTACAGCTAATGGAAAACATTAGAGGAAGGCTGTGGAGAGTATAGCTCTGCTGCTGAACCCGGGGTCTTACTGACGCCCTTTAAACCACGTGGCTGGATCATCTGGACTCTGCGGTGACCAAAGGTTTGGAATCTCCCACAAGTAAAACCAAGCAGAGCAGCTAGAGCCTCAACATGAGCCTGCCATACTTTCACATATACACTGAATCTTTGACCTGCTCACAGCTAAAACTAGCATGTTACAAGGTTAGGGTCAAAAGGTCACCTTAGAGTCTCACAAAGATATGAACCAAAGCCAGAAAGAAACATCCAAAAACACTTGATGGCTGTGACTTTGAACATTTAAGATTTGGTTTACAGCAGGTGAAATGCAAAATGTAACCTCTCCTTCTTATTAATATTTTATTAAATATTATAATATTAAATATTTTAATACAAATTCTTTAAAAAGCCTTAAACTTAACAATATTGGTAACTTACAAAACATAATTAAAGAATGTATGGAAACCTACATGATTCCATAGCACAGGCTGAGGCATAGCTCTACGTACACCGCCAAGTGCAGAACAACTTTTAAAAAAAGTTATCGTTATCGTTTTACAAGGAATTTATGTGCCGGTCTATTCCTTGCTGGGTGCGGTGACTTCCTGGAGTCTTGTTGTGAGATGGCCAACCTGTGGAAAAACACAAGTTAAAGCACAATTTGTCATTTTTACATTGAATATTTGTACGGATTAAAACAAGGAGGTACATTGAGCTTTAGAGGGGCTGGTGAGTGGATTTTGTTAACCTTGAACAAAGCCAGGCTCACTGTTTCCTCCCTGGTTGTAGCTTTGTATCTACTGTGGGCTATAAATATGAAAGTTATATGCTTTTTCTTAGAGTTTATTTTCGATTGCCAAATTTTCAAAATGTCAACTATTCTTTTATGATTAAAGTCAATTCAAATTAATTTTACTATATAATATTGATAGTTTTACAGCATAACAAAGTTCATATGCTGGTTTTTCAGTCACAGCACAACATCTATGAGATGAAATGCATACAACGTTTACATCAACATTTGAATGCTAACGTACTTATTTGTTTGTCAGGCTGCTCTTGTAATTTTGAACTTGGTTATTTCAAACTGAACGCCCTTTTCATGTGGTGTTTCTGTTATGTTGAACATCCATAACATAAGGACTCATATGCAGCTGCTTACATAAAGCAAAGGGCACTCGACACTTTGGTGGTTGCTGGTCAGCGGTCTGACTCTGTATCAGCACTGTGTCCTTTTTAAAGGGACCACTTAAAGCTGTTAAAGATAGACTGCTCTGAGAAAAGTTTAAAGCCTCTTTTTTGTCTTTTTCACTTTAGAATAGAGGAAGTGACTCATAGGATGACCTTTTGTTCATATAGGAAAGTTTGGTTTCATGTTCATAACAGCAGAAAAAGGTAATTTAGCTTGAGATTTTTATAAGGAATGTTTTTAATATGACTGACTGATTGATTGTCTGACACTTTCTTGTGAAAAATAATCAGTAATCGTGTTTTTAAAGTTATAATGAGGCAATGATTTTCTGCAATGTGAAAGAAGTCATTCTCAGTGATTGCTTTTATCAAGTTTTTCAGGAACAGTATTAGCTATTTTTTAGCAAAAAAAAATATGCTAAACCCAGTGTTCACTCCCTGACAACAGCAACTAGGTGCCAACTTGAGTTTATTATATTTTTCTGCCCTTCAGAAAATGGTTTGGTTTGGTTGTGAATCCAATCTGACACTCAACACTGAAATAAAACCTTGACTGCTCATAGAAATAGAGCATGATCTTTCTTTGTGAATTAACAAATGAACCAACTGTTAGAAAATGGATTAAAGAAAAACTTTCAAATTGGAAAACAACACAAAATGTGAAGGATGGCAGTATAAAGATGGAGAAACATGCTACTGTAACAATAGAGAACTACAGGAATGAGACCCAAAACCCAAAACTAAGTTAGCATTGAACTTGAGATTCCCATGTCTCTGTTTTTTTTTTTATTGTTTGGTTTTGTTTTGTTAGTTGGTTAGTAAGTTAATTAGTCAAATACCTGAAATAATGTCTTTGGTTAATGCAAGCTGAATAAGTCTTATGCTATGTTCTACAGCATAAAATCTTGACTTCTGAAACTCTGAGGTGTCTTAAAATGGTGGTTGCTGACAAGGGACTGAAGGGTAACTATCTACTTGGTAGTTTGAATTAAGAGCCTCATTGTGTGAATACAGACTGTCTTTAAAACTGATCTAATTTAGTGTTTAGTGTGCTATGAGCTTTTTGTTGTGAAAACCAGGGTGAATTTCTGTAAAGGACCTCATAGTAACATCATTCCTATGACACAGTTTATGCCTTTGTAAAAGTTTAGAAACACAGGTTACTAACTGTTTGCTAATATTACCTATCCAAGTACTTTACTATATTAGCGTGATTGCTGCTTCAGTAGGAATGAAACACTGACTGCTCTTGGCACTCTGCTGTGTCTCTTCAGAGACAGTGTTAAATTTATGAATGATCCAGTTTGAGCCAGAGTGTGCTCTGGCACTTCGAGTAACTATTTATGAAGGCAGCCATAGTTTGAGCTGCATGCAACAGCTGTTTTCTGCCTCAAAGCTCTGATAAACCCACTATGCACGATCCTTTTCTCCTGCTGAAATGAAGATAAAGATGAAGCTTTTTGTCTCAGGCCCTGTATGGGAAGGATGAGGACAGTAAGTCTTAACACAGGCCACCTGTAATGGAGATGACCATGTTGAATATTGTAATGTGTTGTCATTTACATCATTGTCTAATGTATAAAGAGACCAGGCTTTTGTTGGCTTTGGTGGTGCTGTGCATATGATCATGATAACAATCACACAGTCACATTTTGACAGCGCAATAATTAAAGCCATGCTGTGGTAAAGATTACACGACTCCACCTGACATTGTAGAACTCATCCCACCTGAATAAGCCTGTAATCTGATAGAAAGTCCACAAAGGCAGAGGCGGAGGAGTTGCTCTAATCCAAACCCCAAAGGTGGATACAATTTAAAACTAAGGGGCTGTTCTTTTGTGATATTGTGGAAATCCTGACACAAGCCACATCTTATCCCCCGGAGATGAACCAGAGACAGTGTTTCTGCTACTTTAAATCCAGGACAAGTGTGCACAGTGTCAGCTTCCAGCATCAGCTACTCAACACTGAGAAGGAACTGAACTGCAAGAGCTCTAACTAGCTGCTGTTTGATGCCATAGAGAAAAAACTGCGTTACCCCTAATGGAGCATTCATTAGTTTTTACTGCCACTACACCTCATAAAGCATGTTTTGATCTCTACTGATCATGTGGTGTGAATTCCAAGTAAAAGGCTCTCCGTGTGTGTATTTGTTGGTCCATTTTCAATAAATCTGATTATAAACTGGTCTCTGAGCATGTTAAAACGTGATAGTGTTACTTTATATTAGTCTATTCATGGTGCAACATGTGAGATTTGTGTAATTAGTTTCCTAGGAGCCCAACCTACAGTATTCTTATAATACTTTATATAATCTGATGCTGGTATGATGAACAATTGAGGTTTAAATTGTTTTTAAATGACAGGCAATCTATTAAGTGCTGCAGATAAACATATCTTCCTCTTTTTATAACTGGAATGTTAACTTTCATTTCACTCTAAGCCATAAATCACAACCTGTTCTGAACTGGTTTCATTCAGTGCATAACACCAAAACAAAGTATGTGCTCTGTTTTGCTTCCTGAAGGAACCAAGAAGACCTAATTATCATGTTTTATGTTGCTTCCTTTTGGATCAGTTTGAGCTGAGCTGTTCCAAAAGGAAGCAGCTACACTTTTTTCCTGCCACCTGAGAGCTGTTCCCATAAAGCCACTCCTTAATTAAAAAGCATTTATTGTAACAAGTATCTGGCTCGGTAGCGGCAGACATCTTATTAAAGAACACAAATATTATTATAACACTTAAATAAAAGCAAGCATAGTACTTTTGCAGTGTGCTTAAACAGATAAAAAGAGATTTAAAAGAGGCCTCCACTGCCAAGTTTGCTACAAAGAACCTTGGGAAAAACCTGTGTTCTTTGTTCATGGCAGAAACATGATGTACTTGTGCTATGATGAAAGCCCATGAGGTTTTATATGTATAAGCAGTCAGGTGGAGCAAAGTTTCCTGGATTCAAACTTGGGCAAGTAAAGTGACTTCCTCTACAAAAACAGACATGACTGTGTATCTAAAAAGACTGTTCACGTTGCATATCTTATTGATAAAATGACAAAGTAACTTTTCCTAATCAAAATAAGATGTCCGTTTGGTTGTAAAACTGGTGTCACACTGCTGATTAGAGCTACAGGTACTTTTCCCTCATGTCACAGACAGCATCATATTGTAATAATGAGAGAACAGACGATGTAATGCTTGGCTGTGGTATGATTTATGATGTTAAATTGCCTATAAAAACACATGATTTAACACACTAATGGACCATGACTGCCATTCTGTTTCCTCATTAAGTTTTCTTTAGATTCACTGTTGCATATATCCCCTCTTATTTAATATAACTCAAAAACTAAAGGTCAACTCTCACTTGAGTTTAAGTTTGGCACCTTATACTTGATATTAGATAAGGTTTTAGCACCAAAAAAATAGTACAGTTCAAATAAGTACAAAAATAGTAAGTAGTACAAAAAATGCAAACAGTAGTTTTAAATTAGGTTAAAAAGATTGTTGAAAATTGTAGAAAAATGGTAGCATAGCAGCAACATGGAGACATGTTCATTTTAAAGGAACACACTGGTGGTTTTGCATGTTTTAGCTCATTAACTACAAATTGCATATACTACAGCTAATCGTTTTTTGAAGAAAAGCACATTTTTAGTTTGATTCCCCACCATTTCCCTAAATCAATTTATAGTGACTTGAAACGCTACATTACATATAATGTAAATGAGAGCATGGGATGTTTATTCTTGTCAAAAGTGGGGATTTGTCCTCTTTCCAGATCTGAGTACTTAAAACCTTCAATAAGTATTTTTGTGTTCCTTTTGGAGCGCTGGAAACAACTAATGACACAGCAATCATCAGGACCCCATCCCACAGTACTGCGTATTAAACCAAATTTCAAAAACTGGGCAAAAGAAAATGCAGATGTAAGGTTTCATCTACTTTTGCTATGCAATTATAAGGATTTTGTTCACAGAAGTAAGCATAAGTGGTGCCAGTCAGGCACAACTTTGCCATTGCAGAAGGGAGGTGTGCAACAAAATAACCTCGGTGGGCATCAGTCTATACTAAAATGGTGAAACAGGAAGTAGACAACATGATGGATGGGTGGCATTCCAGTTTGTTTCATGTATTAATGCGGTAAATGTTCCAGTTTCCTCATCATGTCCAGTGGTGGAGGAAGTACTGAAACTCAGTACTTAAGTAAAAGTACAGATAACCAGCAAAATATATACTCAAGTAAAA